>CAWUFW010012101.1:0-564608 GCA_963921515.1 Calotriton arnoldi | reverse complement strand
GTATGCTCGTTCAGTTACGTATTGCTCAAGAAGTGCAGAGAGAGACGAGTGAGGTGCAGAAAGAAGCAAGAGCAGTACAGAATGTACCAACAGAGGTGCAAAAAGAGGCAAGAGAGGTGCAGAAAGAAGCAAGAGAAGTGCAGAAAGAAGCAAGAGATGTGCAGAAAGAAGCAAAAGAGGAGGAGAAATAGGGAAGAGGGTGCAGAAAGAGGCAAGAGGGATACAGAAATTTGCAAAAGAGGTGCGGAAACAAGCAAGAGAAGTGCAGAAAGAGGCAAGAGAATTGCTGAAAGAAGCAACAGAGGTGTAGAAAGAAGCAAGAGAAGTGCAGAAAGAGGCAAGTGAGTTGCAGAAAGAAGCAAGAGCAGTGCAGAATGTACCAACAGAGGTGCAAAAAGAGGCAAGAGGGGTGCAAAAAGAAGGAAGAGAAGTGCAGAAAGAGGCAAGAGAATTGCTGAAAGAAGCAACAGAGGTGAAGAAAGAAGCAAGAGAAGTACAGAGAGAGACGAGTGAGATGCAGAAAGAAGCAAGAGCAGTTCAGAAAGAACCAACAGAGGTGCAAAAAGAGGCAAGAGGTGTGCAGAAATATGCAACAGAGGTACAGAAAGAAGCAAGAGCAGTGCAGAAAGAAGCAAGAGATGTGCAGAAAGAAGCAAAAGAGGTGGAGAAATAGGGAAGAGGGTGCAGAAAGAGGCAAGAGGGATACAGAAACAAGCAAGAGAAGTGCAGAAACAAGCAAGAGAAGTGCAGAAAGAGGCAAGAGAATTGCTGAAAGAAGCAACAGAGGAGTAGAAAGAAGCAAGAGAAGTGCAGAAAGAGACAAGTGAGGTGCAGAAAGAAGCAAGAGCAGTGCAGAAAGAACCAACAGAGGTGCAAAAAGAGGCAAGAGGGGTGCAAAAAGAAGGAAGAGAAGTGCAGAAAGAGGCAAGAGAATTGCTGAAAGAAGCAACAGGGGAGTAGAAAGAAGCAAGAGAAGTGCAGAAAGACAAGTGAGGTGCAGAAAGAAGCAATAGCAGTGCAGAAAGAATCAACAGAGGTGCAAAAAGAGGCATGAGGGGTGCAAAAAGAAGGAACAGAAGTGAAGAAAGAGGCAAGAGAATTGCTGAAAGAAGCAACAGAGGTGTAGAAAGAAGCAAGAGAAGTGCAGAAAGACGCAAGTGAGGTGCAGAAAGAAGCAGGATCAGTGCAGAAACAACCAAGAGAGGTGCAAAAAGAGGCAAGAGAGGTGCAGAAACAGGCAAGAAAGGTGCAGAAAGAGGGTACAGGGGTGCAGAAAGAGGCAAGAGAATTGCTGAACGAAGCAAGAGTAGTGCAGAAAGAAGCAAGAGAAGTGCAGAAAGAGACAAGTAAGGTGCAGAAAGAAGCAAGAGCAGTGCAGAAAGAAGCAAGAGAAGTGCAGAAAGAAGCAAAAGAGGTGGAGAAATAGGGAAGAGGGTGCAGAAAGAGGCAAGAGGGATACAGAAATTTGCAAAAGAGGTGCAGAAACAAGCAAGAGAATTGCAGAAAGAGGCAAGAGAATTGCTGAAAGAAGCAACAGAGTAGTAGAAAGTAGCAAGAGCAGTGCAGAAAGAGACAAGTGAGGTGCAGAAAGAAGCGAGAGCAGTGCAGAAAGAACCAACAGAGGTGCAAAAAGAGGCAAGAAAGGTGCAGAAAAAGGGAACAGGGGTGCAGAAAGAGGCAAGAGGGATACAGAAATTTGCAACAGAGGTACAGAAAGAAGCAAGAGCAGTGCAGAAAGAAGCAAGAGAAGTGCATAAAGAAGCAAAAGACGTAGAGAAATATGGAAGAGGGTGCAGAAAGAGGCAAGAGGGATACAGAAATTTGCAAAAGAGGTGCAGAAACAAGCAAGAGAAGTGCAGAGAGAGGCAAGAGAAGTGCAGAAAGAAGCAACAGAGGTGTAGAAAGAAGCAAGAGAAGTGTAGAAAGAAGCAAGAGAAGTGCAGAAAGAGGCAAGAGAATTGCTGAAAGAAGCAACAGAGGTGTAGAAAGAAGCAAGAGCAGTGCAGAAGGAAGCAAGAGAAGTGCAGAAAGTAGCAAAAGAGGTGGTGAAATAAGGAAGAGGGTGTAGAAAGAGGCAAGAGGGATACAGAAATTTGCAAAAGAGGTGCAGAAACAAGCAAGAGAAGTGCAGAAAGAGGCAAGAGAATTGCTGAAAGAAGCAACAGAGGTGCAGAAAGAAGCAAGAGCAGTGCAGAATGAACCAACAGAGGTGCAAAAAGAGGCAAGAGGGGTGCAAAAAGAACCAACAGAGGTGCAAAAAGAGGCAAGAGGGGTGCAAAAAGAAGGAAGAGTAGTGCAGAAAGAGGCAAGAGAATTGTTAAAAGAAGCAACAGAGGTATAGAAAGAAGCAAGAGAAGTGCAGAAATAGACAAGTGGGGTGCAGAAAGAAGCAAGAGCAGTGCATTAAGAACCAACAGAGGTGCAAAAAGAGGCAAGAGTGGTGCAGAAACAGGCAAGAAAGGTGCAGAAAAAGGGTACAGGGGTGCAGAAAGAGGCAAGAGGGATACAGAAATTTGCAAAAGAGGTGCAGAAACAAGCAAGAGAAGTATAGAAAGAGGCAAGAGAATTGGTGAAAGAAGCAACAGAGGAGTAGAAAGAAGCAAGAAAAGTGCAGAAAGAAGCAAGAGCAGTGCAGAAAGAACCAACAGAGGTGCAACAAGAGGCAAGAGAGGTGCAGAGACAGGCAAGAAAGGTGCAGAAAGAGGGTACAGGGTGCAGAAAGAGGCAAGAGAATTGCTGAAAGAAGCAACAGAGGTGTAGAAAGAAGCAAGAGAAGTGCAGAAACAGGCAAGTGAGGTGCAGAAAGAGGCAAGTGCAGAAAGAACCAACAGAGGTGCAAAAAGAGGCAAGAGAGGTGCAAAAAGAAGGAAGAGAAGTGCAGAAAGAGGCAAGAGAATTGCTGAAAGAAGCAACAGAGGAGTAGAAAGAAGCAAGAGAAGTGCAGAAATACACAAGTGAGGTGCAGAAAGAAGCAAGAGCAGTGCAGAAAGAACCAACAGAGGTGCAAAAAGAGGCAAGAGAGGTGCAGAAACAGGCAAGAAAGGTGCAGAAAGAGGGTACAGGGGTGCAGAAAGAAGCAAGAGAATTGCTGAAAGAAGCAACAGAGGTGTAGAAAAAAGCAAGAGAAGTGCAGAAAGACGCAAGTGAGGTGCAGAAAGAAGAAAGAGCAGTGCAGAAAGAACCAACAGAGGTGCAAAAAGAGGCAAAAGAGGTGGAGAAATAGGGAAGAGGGTGCAGAAAGAGGCAAGAGGGATACAGAAATTTGCAAAAGAGGTGCAGAAACAAGCAAGAGAAGTGCAGAAAGAGGCAAGAGAATTGCTGAAAGAAGCAACAGAGGAGTAGAAAGAAGCAAGAGAAGTGCAGAAAGAGACAAGTGAGGTGCAGAAAGAAGCAAGAGCAGTGCAGAAAGAACCAACAGAGGTGCAAAAAGAGGCAAGAGAGGTGCAGAAACAGGCAAGAAAGGTGCAGAAAAAGGGTACAGGGGTGCTGAAAGAGGCAAGAGGGATACAGAAATTTGCAGCAGAGGTACAGAAAGAAGAAAGAGCAGTGCAGAAAGAAGCAAGAGCAGTGCAGAAAGAAGCAAAAGAGGTAGAGAAATAGGGAAGAGGGTGCAGAAAGAGGCAAGAGGGATACAGAAATTTGCAAAAGAGGTGCAGAAAAAGCAAGAGAAGTGCAGAGAGAGGCAAGAGAAGTGCAGAAAGAAGCAACAGAGGTGTAGAAAGAAGCAAGAGAAGTGCAGAAAGAGGCAAGAGAATTGCTGAAAAAGCAACAGAGGTGTAGAAAGAAGCAAGAGCAGTGCAGAAGGAAGCAAGAGAAGTGCAGAAAGTAGCAAAAGAGGTGGTGAAATAAGGAAGAGGGTGTAGAAAGAGGCAAGAGGATACAGAAATTTGCAAAAGAGGTACAGAAACAAGCAAGAGAAGTGCAGAAAGAGGCAAGAGAATTGCTGAAAGAAGCAACAGAGGTGCAGAAAGAAGCAAGAGCAGTGCAGAATGAACCAACAGAGGTGCAAAAAGAGGCAAGAGGGGTGCAAAAAGAAGGAAGAGAAGTGCAGAAAGAGGCAAGAGAATTGTTAAAAGAAGCAACAGAGGTATAGAAAGAAGCAAGAGAAGTGCAGAAATAGACAAGTGAGGTGCAGAAAGAAGCAAGAGCAGTACAGAAAGAACCAACAGAGGTGCAAAAAGAGGTATGAGAGGTGCAGAAACAGGCAAGAAAGGTGCAGAAAAAGGGTACAGGGGTGCAGAAAGAGGCAAGAGGGATACAGAAATTTGCAACAGAGGTACAGAAGGAAGCAAGAGCAGTGCAGAAAGAGGCAAGAGAATTGCTGAAAGAAGCAACAGAGGAGTAGAAAGAAGCAAGAGAAGTGCAGAAAGAGACAAGTGAGGTGCAGAAAGAAGCAAGAGCAGTGCAGAAAGAAACCAACAGAGGTGCAACAAGAGGCAAGAGAGGTGCAGAAACAGGCAAGAAAGGTGCAGAAAGAGGGTACAGGGGTGCAGAAAGAGGCAAGAGAATTGCTGAAAGAAGCAACAGAGGTGTAGATAGAAGCAAGAGAAGTGCCGAAATACACAAGTGAGGTGCAGAAAGAGGCAAGAGCAGTGCAGAAAGAACCAACAGAGGTGCAAAAAGAGGCAAGAGAGGTGCAAAAAGAAGGAAGAGAAGTGCAGAAAGAGGCAAGAGAATTGCTGAAAGAAGCAACAGAGGAGTAGAAAGAAGCAAGAGAAGTGCAGAAATACACAAGTGAGGTGCAGAAAGAAGCAAGAGCAGTGCAGAAAGAACCAACAGAGGTGCAAAAAGAGGCAAGAGAGGTGCAAAAAGAGGCAAGAAAGGGGCAGAAAGAGGGTACAGGGGGCAGAAAGAGGCAAGAGAATTGCTGAAAGAAGCAACAGAGGTGTAGAAAGAAGCAAGAGAAGTGCAGAAAGACGCAAGTGAGGTGCAGAAAGAAGAAAGAGCAGTGCAGAAAGAACCAACAGAGGTGCAAAAAGAGGCAAGAAAGGTGCAGAAAGAAGGAAGAGAAGTGCAGAAAGAGGCAAGAGAATTGCTGAAAGAAGCAACAGAGGTGTAGAAAGTAGCAAGAGCAGTGCAGAAAGAGAGAAGTGAGGTGCAGAAAGAAGCAAGAGCAATGCAGAAAGAACCAACAGAGGTGCAAAAAGAGGCAAGAGAGGTGCAGAAACAGGCAAGAAAGGTGCAGAAAAAGGGTACAGGGGTGCAGAAAGAGGCAAGAGGGCTACAGAAATTTGCAACAGAGGTACATAAAGAAGCAAGAGCAGTGCAGAAAGAAGCAAGAGAAGTGCAGAAAGAAGCAATAAAGGTGGAGAAATAGGAAAGAGGGTGCAGAAAGAGGCAAGAGGGATACAGAAATTTGCCAAAGAGGTGTGGAAACAAGCAAGAGAAGTGCAGAAAGATGCAAGAGAATTGCTGAAAGAAGCAACAGAGGTGTAGAAAGAAGCAAGAGAAGTGCAGAAAGAGGGAAGTGAGGTGCAGACAGAAGCAAGAGCAGTACAGAATGTACCAACAGAGGTGCAAAAAGAGGCAAGAGGGGTGCAAAAAGAAGGAAGAGAAGTGCAGAAAGAGGCAAGAGAATTGCTGAAAGAAGCAACAGAGGTGTAGAAAGAAGCAAGAGAAGTGCAGAGAGAGACAAGTGAGGTGCAAAAAGAAGCAAGAGCAGTTCAGAAAGAACCAACAAAGGTGCAAAAAGAGGCAAGAGAGGTGCAGAAATTTGCCACAGAGGTACAGAAAGAAGCAAGAGCAGTGCAGAAAGAAGCAAGAGAAGTGCAGAAAGAAGCAAAAGAGGTGGAGAAATAGGGAAGAGGGTGCAGAAAGGGGCAAGAGGGATACAGAAATTTGCAAAAGAGGTGCAGATACAAGCAAGAGAAGTGCAGAAAGAGGCAAGAGAATTGCTGAAAGAAGAAACAGAGGAGTAGAAAGAAGCAAGAGAAGTGCAGAAAGAGACAAGTGAGGTGCAGAAAGAAGCAAGAGCAGTGCAGAAAGAACCAACAGAGGTGCAAAAAGAGGCAAGAGTGGTGCAGAAACAGGCAAGAAAGGTGCAGAAAAAGGGTACAGGGGTGCAGAAAGAGGCAAGAGGGATACAGAAATTTGCAAAAGAGGTGCAGAAACAAGCAAGAGAAGTATAGAAAGAGGCAAGAGAATTGGTGAAAGAAGCAACAGAGGAGTAGAAAGAAGCAAGAAAAGTGCAGAAAGAAGCAAGAGCAGTGCAGAAAGAACCAACAGAGGTGCAACAAGAGGCAAGAGAGGTGCAGAAACAGGCAAGAAAGGTGCAAAAAGAGGGTACAGGGGTGCAGAAAGAGGCAAGAGAATTGCTGAAAGAAGCAACAGAGGTGTAGAAAGAAGCAAGAGAAGTGCCGAAACAGGCAAGTGAGGTGCAGAAAGAGGCAAGTGCAGAAAGAACCAACAGAGGTGCAAAAAGAGGCAAGAGAGGTACAAAAAGAAGGAAGAGAAGTGCAGAAAGAGGCAAGAGAATTGCTGAAAGAAGCAACAGAGGAGTAGAAAGAAGCAAGAGAAGTGCAGAAATACACAAGTGAGGTGCAGAAAGAAGCAAGAGCAGTGCAGAAAGAACCAACAGAGGTGCAAAAAGAGGCAAGAGAGGTGCAGAAACAGGCAAGAAAGGTGCAGAAAGAGGGTACAGGGGTGCAGAAAGAAGCAAGAGAATTGCTGAAAGAAGCAACAGAGGTGTAGAAAAAAGCAAGAGAAGTGCAGAAAGACGCAAGTGAGGTGCAGAAAGAAGAAAGAGCAGTGCAGAAAGAACCAACAGAGGTGCAAAAAGAGGCAAAGAGGTGGAGAAATAGGGAAGAGGGTGCAGAAAGAGGCAAGAGGGATACAGAAATTTGCAAAAGAGGTGCAGAAACAAGCAAGAGAAGTGCAGAAAGAGGCAAGAGAATTGCTGAAAGAAGCAACAGAGGAGTAGAAAGAAGCAAGAGAAGTGCAGAAAGAGACAAGTGAGGTGCAGAAAGAAGCAAGAGCAGTGCAGAAAGAACCAACAGAGGTGCAAAAAGAGGCAAGAGAGGTGCAGAAACAGGCAAGAAAGGTGCAGAAAAAGGGTACAGGGGTGCTGAAAGAGGCAAGAGGGATACAGAAATTTGCAGCAGAGGTACAGAAAGAAGAAAGAGCAGTGCAGAAAGAAGCAAGAGCAGTGCAGAAAGAAGCAAAAGAGGTAGAGAAATAGGGAAGAGGGTGCAGAAAGAGGCAAGAGGGATACAGAAATTTGCAAAAGAGGTGCAGAAACAAGCAAGAGAAGTGCAGAGAGAGGCAAGAGAAGTGCAGAAAGAAGCAACAGAGGTGTAGAAAGAAGCAAGAGAAGTGCAGAAAGAGGCAAGAGAATTGCTGAAAGAAGCAACAGAGGTGTAGAAAGAAGCAAGAGCAGTGCAGAAGGAAGCAAGAGAAGTGCAGAAAGTAGCAAAAGAGGTGGTGAAATAAGGAAGAGGGTGTAGAAAGAGGCAAGAGGGATACAGAAATTTGCAAAAGAGGTGCAGAAACAAGCAAGAGAAGTGCAGAAAGAGGCAAGAGAATTGCTGAAAGAAGCAACAGAGGTGCAGAAAGAAGCAAGAGCAGTGCAGAATGAACCAACAGAGGTGCAAAAAGAGGCAAGAGGGGTGCAAAAAGAAGGAAGAGAAGTGCAGAAAGAGGCAAGAGAATTGTTAAAAGAAGCAACAGAGGTATAGAAAGAAGCAAGAGAAGTGCAGAAATAGACAAGTGGGGTGCAGAAAGAAGCAAGAGCAGTACAGAAAGAACCAACAGAGGTGCAAAAAGAGGTATGAGAGGTGCAGAAACAGGCAAGAAAGGTGCAGAAAAAGGGTACAGGGGTGCAGAAAGAGGCAAGAGGGATACAGAAATTTGCAACAGAGGTACAGAAGGAAGCAAGAGCAGTGCAGAAAGAGGCAAGAGAATTGCTGAAAGAAGCAACAGAGGAGTAGAAAGAAGCAAGAGAAGTGCAGAAAGAGACAAGTGAGGTGCAGAAAGAAGCAAGAGCAGTGCAGAAAGAACCAACAGAGGTGCAACAAGAGGCAAGAGAGGTGCAGAAACAGGCAAGAAAGGTGCAGAAAGAGGGTACAGGGGTGCAGAAAGAGGCAAGAGAATTGCTGAAAGAAGCAACAGAGGTGTAGATAGAAGCAAGAGAAGTGCCGAAACAGGCAAGTGAGGTGCAGAAAGAGGCAAGAGCAGTGCAGAAAGAACCAACAGAGGTGCAAAAAGAGGCAAGAGAGGTGCAAAAGAAGGAAGAGAAGTGCAGAAAGAGGCAAGAGAATTGCTGAAAGAAGCAACAGAGGAGTAGAAAGAAGCAAGAGAAGTGCAGAAATACACAAGTGAGGTGCAGAAAGAAGCAAGAGCAGTGCAGAAAGAACCAACAGAGGTGCAAAAAGAGGCAAGAGAGGTGCAAAAAGAGGCAAGAAAGGGGCAGAAAGAGGGTACGGGGGGGCAGAAAGAGGCAAGAGAATTGCTGAAAGAAGCAACAGAGGTGTAGAAAGAAGCAAGAGAAGTGCAGAAAGACGCAAGTGAGGTGCAGAAAGAAGAAAGAGCAGTGCAGAAAGAACCAACAGAGGTGCAAAAAGAGGCAAGAAAGGTGCAGAAAGAAGGAAGAGAAGTGCAGAAAGAGGCAAGAGAATTGCTGAAAGAAGCAACAGAGGTGTAGAAAGTAGCAAGAGCAGTGCAGAAAGAGAGAAGTGAGGTGCAGAAAGAAGCAAGAGCAATGCAGAAAGAACCAACAGAGGTGCAAAAAGAGGCAAGAGAGGTGCAGAAACAGGCAAGAAAGGTGCAGAAAAAGGGTACAGGGGTGCAGAAAGAGGCAAGAGGGCTACAGAAATTTGCAACAGAGGTACATAAAGAAGCAAGAGCAGTGCAGAAAGAAGCAAGAGAAGTGCAGAAAGAAGCAATAAAGGTGGAGAAATAGGAAAGAGGGTGCAGAAAGAGGCAAGAGGGATACAGAAATTTGCCAAAGAGGTGTGGAAACAAGCAAGAGAAGTGCAGAAAGATGCAAGAGAATTGCTGAAAGAAGCAACAGAGGTGTAGAAAGAAGCAAGAGAAGTGCAGAAAGAGGGAAGTGAGGTGCAGACAGAAGCAAGAGCAGTACAGAATGTACCAACAGAGGTGCAAAAAGAGGCAAGAGGGGTGCAAAAAGAAGGAAGAGAAGTGCAGAAAGAGGCAAGAGAATTGCTGAAAGATGCAACAGAGGTGTAGAAAGAAGCAAGAGAAGTGCAGAGAGAGACAAGTGAGGTGCAGAAAGAAGCAAGAGCAGTTCAGAAAGAACCAACAGAGGTGCAAAAAGAGGCAAGAGAGGTGCAGAAATGTGCCACAGAGGTACAGAAAGAAGCAAGAGCAGTGCAGAAAGAAGCAAGAGAAGTGCAGAAAGAAGCAAAAGAGGTGGAGAAATAGGGAAGAGGGTGCAGAAAGGGGCAAGAGGGATACAGAAATTTGCAAAAGAGGTGCAGATACAAGCAAGAGAAGTGCAGAAAGAGGCAAGAGAATTGCTGAAAGAAGCAACAGAGGAGCAGAAAGAAGCAAGAGAAGTGCAGAAAGAGACAAGTGAGGTGCAGAAAGAAGCAAGAGCAGTGCAGAAAGAACCAACAGAGGTGCAAAAAGAGGCAAGAGAGGGGCAGAAACAGGCAAGAAAGGTGCAGAAAGAGGGTACAGGGGTGCAGAAAGAGGCAAGAGAATTGCTGAAAGAAGCAACAGAGGTGTAGAAAGAAGCAAGAGAAGTGCAGATAGAAGCAAGAGAAGTGCAGAAACACGCAAGTGAGGTGCAGAAAGAAGCAAGAGCAGTGCAGAAAGAACCAACAGAGGTGCAAAAAGAGGCAAGCGAGGTGCAAAAAGAAGGAAGAGAAGTGCAGAAAGAGGCAAGAGAATTGCTCAAAGAAGCAACAGGGGAGTAGAAAGAAGCAAGAGAAGTGCAGAGAGAGATGAGTGAGGTGCACAAAGAAGAAAGAGCAGTGCAGAATGTACCAACAGAGGTGCAAAAAGAGGCAAGAGAGGTGCAGAAAGAAGCAAGAGAAGTGCAGAAAGAAGCAAGAGAAGTGCAGAAAGAAGCAAAAGAGGTGGAGAAATAGGGAAGAGGGTGCAGAAAGAGGCAAGAGGGATACAGAAATTTGCAAAAGAGGTGCAGAAACAAGCAAGAGAAGTGCAGAAAGAGGCAAGAGAATTTCTGAAAGAAGCAACAGAGGTGTAGAAAGAAGCAAGAGAAGTGCAGAAAGAGGCAAGTGAGGTGCAGAAAGAAGCAAGAGCAGTGCAGAATGTACCAACAGAGGTTCAAAAAGAGGCAAGAGGGGTGCAAAAAGAAGGAAGAGAAGTGCAGAAAGAGGCAAGAGAATTGCTGAAAGAAGCAACAGAGGTGTAGAAAGAAGCAAGAGAAGTGCAGAGAGAGACGAGTGAGGTGCAGAAAGAAGCAACAGCAGTTCAGAAAGAACCAACAGAGGTGCAAAAAGAGGCAAGAGAGGTGCAGAAATAAGCAACAGAGGTACAGAAAGAAGCAAGAGCAGTGCAGAAAGAAGCAAGAGAAGTGCAGAAAGAAGCAAAAGAGGTGGAGAAATAGGGAAGAGGGTGCAGAAAGAGGCAAGAGGGATACAGAAATTTACAAAAGAGGTGCAGAAACAAGCAAGAGAAGTGCAGAAAGAGGCAAGAGAATTGCTGAAAGAAGCAACAGAGGAGTAGAAAGAAGCAAGAGAAGTGCAGAAAGAGACAAGTGAGGTGCAGAAAGAAGCAAGAGCAGTGCAGAAAGAACCAACAGAGGTGCAAAACGAGGCAAGAGAGGTGCAAAAAGAAGGAAGAGAAGTGCAGAAAGAGGCAAGAGAATTGCTGAAAGAAGCAACAGGGGAGTAGAAAGAAGCAAGAGAAGTGCAGAAAGACAAGTGAGGTGCAGAAAGAAGCAAGAGCAGTGCAGAAAGAATCAACAGAGGTGCAAAAAGAGGCAAGAGGGGTGCAAAAAGAAGGAACAGAAGTGCAGAAAGAGGCAAGAGAATTGCTGAAAGAAGCAACGGGAGTAGAAGGAAGCAAGAGAAGTGCAGAACAACAAGTGAGGTGCAGAAAGAAGCAAGAGCAGTGCAGAAAGAATAAACAGAGGTGCAAAAAGAGGCAAGAGGGGTGCAAAAAGAAGGAACAGAAGTGCAGAAAGAGGCAAGAGAATTGCTGAAAGAACCAACAGAGGAGTAGAAAGAAGCAAAAGAAGTGCAGAAAGAGACAAGTGAGGTGCAGAAAGAAGCAGGAGCAGTGCAGAAACAACCAAGAGAGGTGCACAAAGAGGCAAGAGAGGTGCAGAAACAGGCAAGAAAGGTGCAGAAAGAGGGTACAGGGGTGCAGAAAGAGGCAAGAGAATTGCTGAAAGAGGCAAGAGAATTGCTGAAAGAAGCAACAGAGGTGTAGAAAGAAGCAAGAGAAGTGCAGAAAGACGCAAGTGAGGTGCAGAAAGAAGCAAGAGCAGTGCAGAAAGAACCAACAGAGGTGCAAAAAGAAGCAAGAAAGGTGCAGAAAGAAGGAAGAGAAGTGAAGAAAGAGGCAAGAGAATTGCTGAAAGAAGCAACAGAGGTGTAGAAAGAAGCAAGAGAAGTGCAGAAAGAGGCAAGTGAGGTGCAGAAAGAAGCAAGAGCAGTGCAGAGAGAACCAACATAGGTGCAAAAAGAGGCAAGAGGTGCAAAAAGAAGGAAGAGAAGTGAAGAAAGAGGCAAGAGAATTGCTGAAAGAAGCAACAGAGGAGCAGAAAGAAGCAAGAGAAGTGCAGAAAGAGACAAGTAAGGTGCAGAAAGAAGCAAGAGCAGTGCAGAAAGAACCAACAGAGGTGCAAAAAGAGGCAAGAAAGGTGCAGAAAGAGGGTACAGGGGTGCAGAAAGAGGCAAGAGAATTGCTGAAAGAAGCAACAGAGGTGTAGAAAGAAGCAAGAGAAGTGCAGAAAGAGGCAAGAGAATTGCTGAAAGAAGCAACAGAGGTGTAGAAAGAAGCAAGAGCAGTGGAGAAAGAGAGAAGTAAGGTGCAGAAAGAAGCAAGAGCGCAGAAAGAACCAACAGAGGTGCAAAAAGAGGCAAGAGAGGTGCAGAAACAGGCAAGAAAGGTGCAGAAAAAGGGTACAGGGGTGCAGAAAGAGGCAAGAGGGATACAGAAATTTGCAAAAGAGGTCCGGACACAAGCAAGAGAAGTGCAGAAAGAGGCAAGAGAATTGCTGAAAGAAGCAACAGAGGTGTAGAAAGAAGCAAGAGAAGTGCAGAAATAGACAAGTGGGGTGCAGAAAGAAGCAAGAGCAGTGCAGAAAGAACCAACAGAGGTGCAAAAAGAGGCAAGAAAGGTGCAAAGAGGGTACTGGGGTGCAGAAAGAGGCAAGAGAATTGCTGAAAGAAGCAACAGAGGTGTAGAAAGAAGCAAGAGAGGTGCAGAAACAGGCAAGAAAGGTGCAGAAAAAGGGTACAGGGGTGTAGAAAGAGGCAAGACAATTGCTGAAAGAAGCAACAGAGGTGTTGAAAGAAGCAATAAAAGTGCAGAAAGACGCAAGTGAGGTGCAGAAAGAAGCAAGAGCAGTGCAGAAAGAACCAACAGACGTGCAAAAAGAGGCAAGAAAGAGGGTACAGGGTCAGAAAGAGGCAAGAGAATTGCTGAAAGAAGCAACAGAGGTGTAGAAAGAAGCAAGAGCAGTGCAGAAAGAGACAAGTGAGGTGCAGAAAGAAGCAAGAGCAGTGCAGAAAGAAGCAAGAGAAGTGCAGAAAGAAGCAAAAGAGGTGGAGAAATAGGGAAGAGGGTAAAGAAAGAGGCAGGAGGGATACAGAAATTTGCAAAAGAGGTGCAGAAACAAGCAAGAAAAGTGCAGAAAGAGGCAAGAGAAGTGCTGAAAGAAGCAACAGATGTGTAGAAAGAAGCAAGAGAAGTGCAGAAAGAGGCAAGTGAGGTGCAGAAAGAAACAAGAGCAGTGCAGAATGAACCAACAGAGGTGCAAAAAGAGGCAAGAGGGGTGCAAAAAGAAGGAAGAGAAGTGCAGAAACAGGCAAGAGAAATGCAGGAAGAAGCAAGAGAGGTGCAGAAACAGGCAAGAGAAGTGCAGAAAGAGTCAAGAGAATTGCTGAAAGAAGCAACAGAGGTGTAGAAAGAAGCAAGAGAAGTGCAGAAAGAGGCAAGTGAGATGCAGAAGGAAGCAAGAGAACTGCAGAAAGAGACAAGAGAGTTGCGGAAACAGGCAAAAGAGGTACAGAAAGATGTAACAGAGGTGCAGACAGAGGCAAGAGAGGTGCAAAACAGGTAAAAGGGGTGCAGAAAGAGGCAAGAGGGGTGCAAAAGAACCAACAGAGGTGCAGAAGGAGGCAAGAGAACTGCAGAAAGATACAACAGAGTTGCTGAAACAGGCAAAAGGGGTGCAGAAAGAGGAAACAGGTGGGCAGACTGAGGTAAGAGGTGTAGAAAGAGGCAATAGGGGTGCAGAAAGAGGCAAGTGACGTGCAGAAAGAAGCAACAGAAGTGCGGGAAGAGGGGTGGAGAGAGAGGCAAGAGGGGTGGAGAGAGAGGCAAGAGGGGTACAGAAAGAAGCAAGTCAGGCGCAGAAAGAAACAAAAGAAGTGCAGAAAGAAGGAACAGAGGTGCAGAAAGAGGCAAAAAAGGTGCAGAAAGACATGAGGGGTACAGAAAAAGGCAAGAGAGGTGCAGAAAGAGGGAAGACAGGTGCAGAAAGAGGCAAGAGGGTACAGAAAGAAGCAAATGAGGTGCAGAAAGAGGCAACAGACATGCAGAAAGAGGCAAGAGAGATGCTGAACGTAGAAGAGATTTGCAGAAAGAGGCAAGAGAAGTGCAGAAAAAAAGAAATGTGCAGAAAGAAGCAACAGAAATGCAGAAAGAGGCAAGAGAGGCGCAGAGAGGCGCAGAAGGAAGCAAGAGTGGCTTGCACACCATTAGTACCAATTTAACACCCACATTTAGCAATAAGTAACAGGTGACCATTCTAGGTTTGCAAAGGGCCTTCCAACACGCTGTAACACTTGTCGCTGCATTTTTAGTAACGTTTGAGCCGTTGGAGGTAGAAACAAGGCTTTTTTTGTTCAAATCTACAGATTAGGGAGCAG
Organism: Calotriton arnoldi; assembly: GCA_963921515.1. NCBI lineage: Eukaryota > Metazoa > Chordata > Amphibia > Caudata > Salamandridae > Calotriton > Calotriton arnoldi. The sequence continues at coordinate 550,581 of CAWUFW010012101.1, read as the reverse complement.
ATGATGAATTATGTGGCTAATTGCGGAAAATGTATATTTGTGCGAAAGTCGGTGCAGCCAAACAGTCGCATAATTCCAGTGGCCCTGCTCATACCTCTGACTAGGTCCAGAAGTGCTCATCAGTGATTCCTTCTTTTTATTGTCTCATTGAGTTCCTAGTTGAGCTTCTATGGAAACGAGGAAGACTAAACCTGACATTACCACTCCACAACACAGACTACCATACCACATATTTACTCTCCATAACACATAATCCCACTCTACATAATTCCTATACACTAAATACCACATACTTTCTATCCACATAATTTCACTGCACAACATACCACATAATTCCACTACACACAACGTACATCCACTCCACTCCAAAAAACATTAGTAAAAAACTTTTACATTTACAACGCCAATAGCTCTAATTCTCGCAAATGCGAAACCTATTACATTGCAAACACTTCTTTAACTAGTAGTCGCGTTTGCAGAGTGGTGGAGAAAGGGTACTATGCCTCCGACCAGCACTCAGGAATTCCGGTGCGTAGGGCTTACAGGAGGTACCAGTAGGGCTTCTTGGCCCCCAAAGTCCCTCAGGAGTAAATTGGACTTCATCCCCATCCCGTAGTCTGCCAGGAGGCGTGTTTGCAGAGTGGTGGAGAAAGGGGGGCATGGCCTGCTCTGAGAACTTACCAATCCCACTGTGCGGGACTTACTGGAGGTAACAAGAGGGGTAGTTGGTCCCCAAGGACATCCTTGGGGGCCAACTACCCCTCCTATTACCTCCAGTAAGTCCCACACAGCAGGATTGCTAAGTTCTCAGAGCAGGCCACGCCCCCTTTGCCCACCACTCTACAAACGCACTCCCTGGCGCACTTTTGGATGGGGATTAAAGTCCCCTTCGCTGCTGGGGGTCCTTTAGGGGCCAACTAGCCTACCTCTTACCTCCAGTAAGCCCCACACAGTGGGATTGCTGAGAGGTAGACAAAGGCCATGCCTCCTCCCTGCACCACTCTGCAAACGCGCCCCGTGGCGCGTTGTAAGTTGGGGAATTAATTCCCCTTGAATACTGGGGGTCCCTGGGGGCCAACTAGCCCACCAGGTACCTCCAGTATGCGCCACAGAGCCGCGTTGCAGAGAGGTGGTCCGAGGCCACGCCCCCTTTTTACACCACTCTGCAAACGCGCCTCTTGGCGCACTGCTGCTCGGGGGATTCAGTCCACTTGTGTCCTGAGGACGCAAGAGGACCTCATCACCCCACCACCAGTGCGCCAAGAGGCGCCTTTGCAGAGTGGTGTAAAAAGGGGCGTGGCCTCGGACCACCTCTCTGCAACGCAGCTCTGTGGCGCATACTGGAGGTACCTTGTGGGCTAGTTAGCCCCCAGGGACCCCCAGTATTCTTGGGGAATTAATTCCCCAACTTACAACGCACCACGGGCCGCGTGGCTCCCCTCCTGGGCCACTTCTGGCCCCGGGGACCCCATCCCCGGGGCCTGGCCTCTCCGTTGGGGACCGTGGGGGGAGCCCCAATGCCCCCACAGTCCCGCCGGCGTCCCGCCGGCTCCCCGCCTCCTGCGGGAGCCGGCATTGCTTTTGAGAAAGGGGAGCTGCTGACATGCAGCTCCCCTTGCTCAAAAGCAATCCAACTTTGCTTGATTGAAGCGAGAGCAGGTTTACCTGCTCTCGCTTCAATCAAGCAAAGCAGAGTTTACTATGACAGGGCAGGAGCCGTGCTCCCGCCCTGCCATAGCAAATGGCAATGTCCCGGGGGTGGGCACCCCGGGACATTGCAGGAGCCGGCCCTGGGGGTGGCGGTCCCCAGGGCCATCAAGGGCTCCAGGAGGGGGGCCGCGGCCCCCCTCCCTTCATTTCTAAAGCCCCGGGGAGGTGGTGGTGCCCGGGGGTCCATAACAGACCCCCTAATTAGAATATTTAGTGCCCCGGGGAGGTGGTGGTCCCCAGGGCATGTGGGGGGGCTCGAGCCCCCCCACACACACCTTTAAAAAAAAATAACAGAGCCCCAGGGAGGTGGCGGTCCCCGGGGCTGCGGGGGCCGCGTGCCCCCGCATTTAAACGGCAAAACCCCGGGGAGGTGGTGGTCCCCGGGGCATGTGGGGGGGCTCAAGCCCCCCCCACACATTTTTTATTTAAAACAATTAGAGCCCCGGAAAGGTGGTGGTCCCCGGAGCTGCGGGGGTGCTGCGTGCCCCCGCAAATCATCAATCAAGCCCTGGGGAGGTGGCGGTCCCCGGGGCTGCGGGGGCCCCCACGGGCCCCCACTATATAATCTGGGATTGCCCCCGGGACCTGGCCCACCGCCCAGCGTGAATTCTGCTGTTTAAAAAAAAAAAAAAAAAGCTTTTTTTGGCCCTGGGGGTCTCTGTGGGACTCCCTCAGTAGGCCCTGGGGGGTCAGGGTGTTTCTACCCTGCCCCCTTTTCTTGTTTTTAATGGTTTTTTCACTGTTTTCTTGTAACTCGGTTACCGAGTCACAAGATGGCTGCCAACACTTCCTGGTTTGGAGAGTTGGCAGCCAATCAGAGTGAAGCTCGTGCCCGGGAGGAGTCGCGACTCCTCCTCGGTGCTCAGATATCGATATTTTTCTTTTTTGAATTTCTCAGGAACTACTGAACCGATTTACACCATTTAAAAAAAAGGTTGCTTTCTGAACCAAGACCTACCTTTTTGCCAAATTTGGTGTAATTCCGTTCAGCAGTTCGGGCTGTAGCCGTGTCTAAAATTTCCTATGGAAATTAACATGGGGAAAATGCATTTTGGGACCCCCCTTTTTTCTCGTCCCCCGCTTGACGAATCACCCCGAAACTTTCAAGACAGGAGCTGACCGGAGCGCCCCATTAGTTTTGAAACTTTCGCGAAGATTTGTCAAACGGCGCCAAAGATATTGGCAAATTAAAAAACGCTTTTTGAATAGAAACGAGGTCCTAACTATAACTACCTACTGGCGACTGCCAGTAGGTAATATATATAAATATATATATATATATATATATATATATATATATATATATATAGATATACCAAAGTGTATTGAAGAATGAGTGGGTGTATGAGTGCCTGTATGGATGATTTAGTGGGTGCGTAACTGACTGTATAAGTGACTGATTAAACATGTCTTAGTGAATGTATGGGTGAGTCACTAATCTGTGTGAATCAGTTTGTCGTATGTTGTGAAAGTGGCTGCATGGGTTGGTGAGTAGATACATGAGTGTCTATATGGGTTATTGATTAGTTATCTGAGTACCTGTATGGGTGCCTGAGTGTCTGTGTAGGTGTGTCAAGGGGTGTGTGCCTCCATGCATGTATGTGTGAGTGGGTGAATCCCTGGGTGTATGGGTTCATGAGTGCATCTGCGAGGGACTGTATGGGGGAGTGAGTGTGTGTATGGCTGTGTCGGTGAGTAAATGGATGTCTCAGTGGTATATGGGTGAGTAACTGCATATGTGAAAGACAGTATATGTGAGTGTTAGAGTATATAAGTGACTGCATGTGTGAGTGAGAGATTGCGAGAGTGGCTGTATGGGCGAGCGTGTGCTTGTGTCAGTGACTGTATAGGAGAGTAAGTATTTGTTAGTATCTGTAAAAGTAGTGAGTGTGTGCATTTCTGTATGGGTAAGTAAGTGGCTGTGTGATTGAGTGTTTGGGTGAGTAGGTGTGTGAGTAGCTCTATGGGTGACTGACGGTGTATGAGTGGCTGTATGGGTGTATGAGTGGATATATCAGCGGCTGTATTGGTGAGTGACTGGCTGTATGAGTCCCTGTATGGGTGAGTGCCTGGATGTGTATGTAGACCTATGAATCAGTGAGTGGGTATGTATGTACTGGTATTGGTGTGTCAATGGTTTCAAGAATGGTAGTCTGAAATTTGGAGTGGGTGTATGAAAGGTTATATTGGGGTGTGAGTAAGTGCATCAGAGATAATGTGGATGATGTCATCAGTGATGTCATTTGAGATGTCAGTGATGTCATCAATGATGTCACTGACCGTGTCATGAGTGATGTAATATGTGATGTCATCAGCAGTGCATTGCAGGAGCGCGAGTTATAGTTAGCTCAGCTAACTATAACGGCTGAATTCCTTTGGTTTTGAACGAGTGAAATGTCAGCCTAACTATAACAGTCCTGTAACCTGGGGGTTTTTCAGTGAATATCTAAGGTTTTTTAAATGCTAATTTCTAACTATAACGTCCCTGAAACCTGTGGTTTTTTCAGTGAATTTCTAAAGTTTTTTAAATGCTAATTTCTAAGTATAACGTCCCTGAAACCTGTGGTTTTTTCAGTGAATTTCTAAGGTTTTTTACATGCTAATTTCTAAGTATAACGTCCCTGAAACCTGTGGTTTTTTCAGTGAATTTCTAAGATTTTTTAGCTAGCAATCGCATACAGAGTGGTGGAAAAGGGGGCTAGGCCTCCAACCAGCACACAGGAATTCCACTGCGTAGGACTTCCAGGAGGTACCAGGAGGCAGGAGTAAAGTGGACTTCATCCCCCAACCAGTAGTGCGCCAGGAGGCACGTTTGCAGAGTGGTGGAGAAAGGGGGGTGGCCTCCAAAAACCTCTTAGCAATCCCACTGTGTGGGACTTACTGGAGGTAACAGGAGGGGTTGTTTGCCCCCAAGGACGTCCTTGGGGGCCAACTTCCCTTCCTATTACCTCCAGGAAGTCCCACACAGCAGGGTTGCTGAGTTCTGATACCAGGCCACACCGCCTTTGTCCACCACTCTGCAAAGGCGCCTCCTGGCGCGCTCTTGGTTGGGGGATGAAGTCCCTGTTGCTACTGAGGGTCCTTCAGGGCCAACTAGCCCACCAGGTACCTCCAGTAAGCCCCACACAGTGGGATTGCTGAGAGGTGGTCAGATGCCACGCCCCCTTTTTACACGACTCTGCAAATGAGCCTTCTGGCGCACTGCTGCTTGGGAGATGAAGTCCACTTTAGTCCTGAAGTCCTCAGGACACTGGGGGACCTCATTGCCCCATCAGCAGTGCGCCAAGAGGCCGTTTGCAGATTGTTATAAAAAGGGGTGTGGCCTTGGACCACCTCTCAGCAATCCCATTGTGTGGGGCTTACTGGAGGTACCTGGTGGGCTAGTTGGCCCCTAAGGACCCTCAGTAGCAACAGGGACTTCATCCCCCAACCAAGAGCGCACCAGGAGGCGTGTTTGCAGGCTAGTGGTGAAAGAGGGTGGGGCTTCTGGAAAAAGGGGGCTGTGTAGCCCCCTTCCCTTGGCACTTTTGGGCCCCGGGGACCCCATCCTCCGGGGCCCAACCTAGTTTTACATTTTTGATAAATTAGAAAGGGGCCACGTGGCCCCTCTCCCGAGGCTGATATATGCCCCGGGGACCCCATCCCCGGAGGCCCAGCCATTTTTGTTTATATATTTCTTTTTTTTAAAGAGGGGGGGTTGAGCGGCCCCCCTCCCCCAGGCCATTTTCAGACCTGGGACCCCATCCCCCGGGGCCCGGCCATTTTTATTTAATTGTTTTTAAAAAGGGAGGGTGGCCGCTTGGCCCCCCTCCAGGGTCATTATCGGCCCAGGGGACCCCATCCCCTGGGGTATGGCCACTTCGTTGGGGACCGCGGGGGAGCCCCAAGGCCCCCATGGTCCCTGCCAGCTCCCCACCTCCTGCAGGAGCCGGCATTGCTTTTGGACAAAGGGAGGTGCTAACATGCAGTTCCCTTTTCCCAAAAGCAATTCTGCTTCACTTCCTGGAAGAGAGAGCATTTTCAATGCTCTCGCTTCCATGAAGCCAAGCAGAGTTTGCTATGGCATGGTGGGAGCAGTGCTCTTACCATGACATAGCAAACTGCAATGTCCCTGGGGTGGACCCCCCTGGACATTGCTGAAGCTGGCCCTGGGAGGTGGCGGTCCCCAGAGCCATGGAGGGCTCCTGGAGGGGGGCCGGGTGGCCCCCCTCCCATCATCTGTGTAGCCCCGGGGAGGTGGTGGTCCCCAGGGCCGGGGTCCGCAACAGACACCCACATTTAATTAATTGGTGCCCCGGGGAGGTGGTGGTCCCCGGGCTGTGTCGGGGGCTCGAGCCCCCCACACTTTACATTTTAAAGATAGCCTCCCCCATGCATTTTTTTTTTTAAAAGCCCCGGGAAGGTGGCGGCCCCCAGGTTCAACCAAGTCACAAGATGGCTGCCAACACTTCCTGGTTGGAACTGTTGGCAGCCGATCAGATTGCAGGCTCGAGATCGGGAGGGTTCGCGGATCCTCCACGGGGATATTTGTATATCTGAGAAATGTTTAAATTTCTCAGGAACTACTGAACGGATTAACACCATTTAACAAAAAGAGCGTTTTCTGAACCAAGAGCTACCTGTTTGCCAAATTTGGTGTAATTCGGTTCAGCATTTCGGACGGTAGCCGTGTCTAAAGTTTCCTATGGAAATTTACATGGAGAAAACACGTTTTGGGACACCCACCCCCCCTTTTTCTCAGCCCCCACTTGACGAATCACAAAATATATAGAATATGGTAACCAGGTATCAAACAGACATACAGGGCGCGCTGCAGTTAGTCCTGGGAAAATCGGTATGACAATAGTAATGTAGGTGCTAGTAGGATGGGAGGGTCGGTTACCAATTCAACCCCACAAAGTCTCTTCAAAGAAGAGAACACAAAACGGCAAAAGAAATCCCTTTCCGAGCACTCAAAGAGTAATGAGATATCGAGTTCGTTCCAAAATGCAGTCTCAGTACATATTTAATTCAAAGTGCCAGTTCAGGATCAATGTTCTTTTATACAGCCAATTATCCACATGAGACAGTCCATAAGACAGATGTTGATATCTTCAGTAATACATCTTCATACAGCCAAACAGCCAACACGTGTTTCGTCGTAAGGTAATACCTCGACCTCTTCAGGGCTATGACAATAATGGTATTTAGATAATGATTGTATCAGTGGTTCTCCCACGTAGTAAGAACTGGTTCGTCAGGTAAAAACACCAAAAGTAACAACCTGTAATCTGTTGTGAGTATCCCACGGCTTGATTTCAGCTATACCAGTGATCCAAAGTATAAAGGCGGCAGCACATAGTATCAAGCTGCAAAACCGCGCAGAGCACGGAGAGTATTCCGTGGCCTGAAGAAGTCGAGGCATATATTGCCTTACAACGAAACACGTGTTGGCTGTATGAAGATGTATTACTGAAGATATCAACATCTGTCTTATGGACTGTCTCATGTGGATAATTGGCTGTATAAAAGAACATTGATCGTGAACTGGCACTTTGAATTAAAAGTGGACTGAGACTGTATTTTGGAACGAACTCGATATATCATTACTCTGAGTGCTCGGAAAGGGATTTTTTTGCCACTTGAAGAATCACCCCGAAACTTTTAACACAACAGCTGAAGTGAGCGGGCCATTAGTTTTGAAAATTTCACGAAGATTCCTCAAAGGGCGCCAAAGATATTATTTATTTATTTATTTATTTGTGTATTTTGTAAAGCGCGTGAATCACCCCATAAGGGTATCTCAGCGCTAGGACCGCCTAAGAGTACCAAGGTGAACAGATTTAGAACAATGATGTTTTCAACAGTTTCCTGAAAGCCAGGTAATCTGTGCATTGTCGCAAGCGTAGAGGGAGTTCGTTCCAGTAGAGTGGGGCAAGATAGTAAAAGGCCTTACCACCTTGGCGGGATTTTTGAAACGCGGGATTTGTATCAGGGCTTTAGCTCCTGAGCGGAGGGGTCTGGAGGGTACATAATTGACAAATTTGTCATTTAGATAACTGGGGCCTAATCTGTTAACGGCTTTGTAAGCCATACAACATATTTTAAATTTAACCCTTTTTCGTATGGGTAGCCAATGTAATTTCTGAAGTAAGGGGAGGGAGGCAGTTCTAGGGGGAGCATTGGTTACCAGTCGGGCCGCTGTATTCTGGACGACCTGTAGTCTGTTTAGGGCACTTTCATTGGCTGAAATGTACAGTGCGTTGCAGTAATCTAAGCGGCTTAAGATTAGTGCCTGGATCAAGGTCTTCCTGGAAGATAGTGGCAGGAAAGGGAAGACTCTTCTGAGCATGCTAAGGTTATGGAAGCAAGCTCCAATGGTAGAAGAGACGTGGTCTCCCAGCGTAAGTTTCTGGTCCAATCGGACTCCAAGGTTTTTCACCACCTGTTTTGGACCAGGTGCGGGGCCCAGTTCCTCTGGCCACCAGCTGGGGGACCATTTCATAGTGGCCTCACCAAACAGCATTATCTCAGATTTAGCAGCGTTCAGTTGGAGAAAATTTGTTTTCATCCATTCTGCTATAGTCTTCATTCCTTCACCAAAGATGGTTTGAATATTGGCGTTGGATTTGTCGAATGAGAGGAGTAATTGGGTGTCATCCGCATAGGATTTGGGGATGAATCCCAGTTTCCTCAACAGTCTTGCCAAGGGAGCCACATAAATGTTGAACAAGGTAGGGCTCAAACATGAGCCCTGTGGCACTCCCTTGGTCACTTTGGTGGTTTTAGAGTGGTAAGGGCCTAAATTAACAGTTTGTGTTCTGTTGGACAGAAAGTTAGACAGCCATTTCAGAGCGTTTCCTGTGATGCCTATGTCACTTAATCTTTTGAGTAAAATTTGGTGGGAGATGGTGTTGAATGCTGCGGAGAGGTCAAGCAGCACCAGAAGCACCGCCTGACCCCTATCCAGCAGCATCCTAATGTTGTCCGTGACTGCTACCAGACTGGATTCCGTACTATATCTGGGACGGAAACCAGATTGTGAGGAGTCCAGGATATTATTAGATTCAATGAAATTGGAGAGGTGTGTGTTGATGTGCTTTTCCAAGATTTTTGTATGGAGGGGAAGGAGAGAGATGGGTCGATAATTAGTTACGTCATCCGATGAGATTTTGGAATTCTTTTTAATCGGGATTATCTGCGCGGCTTTCCAATCTGGAGGGAGGACTCCTTCCCTCAAGGAGCTATTGAGAATATCGCAAATGGGGTTGGCTAATTGTTTGTGCAGAGTGGCAGTTATTTTAGCAGGTATAGTGTCCAGTGGGGAACCTGATTTTGCGCACTTTAAAAGTGCTTCTGTGCCTTCAATTGTGAGTGGTGAGAAATACTCTAACGAGCAAGTAAACGGTGGGGTGTGTAAGAGTTCAATTTCCAACTCAGTTTGGGAATTTATTGTGGAAGTAATTTTGTTATGAATCGTATCGATTTTCTGAGTAAAATGGCTAGCAATGTTGTCACACAGTATTTGGGAAGGAACAGAAGCCTTGTCACAGGCTGCAGGACATATGAAAGTTTTTAAAATTTGATAGAGGCATTTCTGAGAGCTCCCTGCTTGTTCAAGAGTGGTTGCGATGTGAGTTTTCCTAGCATTTTTTAGGTTTCGGTGGTATTGAATTAAAGCCTCCTTGAATTTTTCTTTGTCTGATTGGTTGTGTGAGTGTCGCCATAGGCGTTCCAGTTTTTTACATGAGCCTTTTTCTAGTCGCAGGGAGGTCGAATACCACGGAGCCTGGCGCCGTTTTGAGTTCCTAGGGCATTGCTTCAGGGGTGCAAAGCTGTCTATGGTTGCCAATAGGCTGATATTGAAAGAGGTTAAACGTTTGTCAACCTTTTCTGATTCCGAATGTTGAGGTGGACAGTATGTAGCTTTAAAGAGTGCTGGTGTGATTGAGTGCCAGCGTCTGTAGCTTTTATTTTGATAGCATTTGGGGGTGGGGTGTGCTTTGTGGCTGTTAATGCGAAACTCGACCATGGAATGGTCCGACCAAGTCAGGGGAAGTGTATCTACGTAGGATACATCAGGGGAATTAGTTAAGATAATGTCTAGCGTATGTCCAGCTTGGTGAGTTGGAGCTTTATTTATTACGTTAAGATTGAGTGTGGACAATTCCGTCAAAAAAGATGAAGCCTCAATATTGTCTTGGATTTCACAAGGTCCTGACTATACCTACCTACTGGCAAGTGCCAGTAGGTAATATATATATATCCCCTGATACAAGAGAGCACCCACTCTAAGTCAAAGTAGTATAGTTTGTGTCTGTACAAAGCTATACCTGACAAGCTGTAATAAGAGCGAAACACGTGCCAGGGGTTGCTTTTATTCATTACAGGTTGGCTTGGATGGTATTTTAGCAATCTAAAGCTGTAATACTGTGCCTGGAATTACAAAAGGCTTTTGTCCTTTTTCAGCTCAGCGTGAATTGCACTAGCTGATCCTATGATTAAAGACTTTGGCAAAAGGCTTTGTAACTTTTCTAGCTTAGCGTGGATAGTACTGTTACTCCTATGCCTACCAAAGTAATGAGATACACCCCTCAAAACAAGGGGTCATGGTTCTTCAAACCAAAAGACTTCCCTCTGGTGGCAGAATGAGCTACCAAGCAGTCACACACTCATCAATCAAAACATTATTACAATTTTTATAATATTCTCTTTTTTATAAATAGGTTTACATTTAAAAATCTCATTTGTGTAAAAAAACACAAATACACCACCATAAAAGAATACAAAAAAAGGAGAAATTCCTAGATGGTCTTATTCGTCTTTTACAATAGAAGCACTCCTACTATTTGTGTCACTAGATATTACTAGGTACATTCAATAACATATGAACATCATCCAAGCACTGTAGGTCATGCTGTTAAGTTTCGTTGACGCGTTTCGGTGGCCCCAACGTGTATATGCCACCTTCTTCAGGACTAAAACATATGTCTCTTCTCTCAATGATATCTATGAAAAACATATAATGCAAATCTTTAGATACAAAAACATATAGTAATTGTAATGTAAAATTTATTTTAGCTGTCTTCACTGCTATCATAAAATGTTCATTACATTAAAAAATAACTTGGTAATAAACCTCACTTTTAAAATCAAATTGAGAACCAAATTAAAACCTTACACATCATCCCAATGTCCCGTAGTATTCCATAACATTCAAAGATCATTCAAATTTCCCACCAATGTTGGACGCCACTCCTTTTTACTCAACTCTCCTTCCATCACTTAACCCCTAATGAGGCTTTCACTAATACCTAGTCATGCACGGTTACCATTACCTCATCCACAACTATTCAGGGACCCACATGTCACACCTTGTTATCTCTTTGTCCAGTCCTTTTGCTCAATGGTTGTAGATGTTTCCTCAGTATTAGTGTTATAAATCACTGTGATGCATTAGCCCTCAAACTATACAGTCCTTTAACCCTGTGAAATTATCAGTATAGGGTACCTTGGCTCTGTAAAATTGATAAGACTTCCCATCAGGTAAATAAAGGGCACATGGCCCATCACAGGTGGGCCTACAAGTAGTTTGCAGAGGCCACACATTACCCTTCCTTTCGTTCCTACTGTCCACTCAACAACTGATGGAGGACCATTTCTCCATTTTGCGGCAGGAAGTGAAAGCTCTTTTGTCCAAAGGGTTGGTTGAGAGGCTGCCTGTGCCAGAAGTAGGTCATGTACCTATTCCCACTGCTTTCTGGTGCCCAAGAAGGACGGAGGCCTTTGTCCTATCCTCAACCTGCGCCCTCTCAATTTCTTCCTCAGGAAGAAGTTCAAAATGCTCACACTCGCTCAAGTCTGGTCTTGCAGGGTGCATACTTCCACACGTCCTGCTTGCCCACAGGCATTACCTGCGGTTCACCATGGGCCACAAGCACTTTCAGTTCGCTGTGCTCCCTTTTGGCCTCACCAGCCCCCCTCTGTTGTTCACCAAGGTCATTGCAGTGGTTGCAGCTCATCTGAGGACATCAGGGGTGCCAGTCATCCCCTATCTCAATGACTAGCTGCTGAAGGTGGACTCACCCCAGGCTGTCGATTCCCACCCCCAGACTACGACGGACCTCCTGCATTTGCTGGGGGTTCACTATCAACTTGCCAAAGTCACACCCGACTCCTTCTCAGACGCTCCCTTTCATCGGAGCGGTTTGGACCCGGTGCAGTTTCTGACCTATCCTCCAGAATAGTGAGTCCAGGATATTCAGGCTACGATACCGATGTTTCAGCCTCTATCCTGGATTTCAGTGAGACTGATCGGAGGCTGCTGGGCCTCATGGCCTCCTGCTGGTGACACGGGCCCAGTGGCATATGAAGGCTCTGCAGGGGGACCTGAAGTTCCAGTGGGCGCAGCATCAGGGAAATCTCTCAACATGAAATAGATCTTGGAGGGAACTGTAAAAGATCAGCATTGGTGGTTAACGAACCGCGATTAGCTCAATGGCAGACCCCTCTCCCTTCCCCAACCAGATCCGACAGTGGTGACAGATGCATCACTCCTGGGATGGGGCGGCATCTGGGAGAGGTGGAGATCAGAGGCCTACGGTCTCTGGCGGAATACAGACTCCACGTCAACCTTCTGGAGCTCCGGGCGATCCAGCTACCACTAAAAGCCTTTCTAGGCGGAGACGGCGGGAGGCACACAGGTGAATCGGCCCTGTAACATTGAGGAAACCTCCTTGAGTGAACTCTCACTGATCTCATGTGGACTTAACACAAATACTAAGGGAAATGCTACTCCCTTCAACAATCCAGCGACACTAATACCTTTAGGCCGCTATTGAGATATATATATGTTTTGGTCCTGACGAAGCGCTCTGGATCTCCTCCTGAGACCACTCATGTTTTTTAATAATGACAGAGGGATCACCTTAATAAAATTATTCACTCTCCCTCCAGCCATTTTTTAACACACCATTTAGGACTTCACTGCCACTTACACCCACGCACCCATATGGCTTCATCAAAAGATCTCCGATAAAGAGACCCTTCGGGGGACCCGTAGGGCATTGCAGCGCTGGCCCGACGAGGAGCAAAAGCCCAATGATGAAGCATGACATCTTTCAGGATGTGTGCGGGCATTAAGATGAGGACACACTGTCCCCCATAGATAGAGTAGCACACGACTAGAGTACCTGTCTGTGTCTTTTTCCTTTTCCTGCCTCTTAAACAGGAACAGCGACTCCCTTTTGGCAATAATATATATATCACCTACTGCCGGTCGCGAGTGGGTAGTTATAGTCAGGATGGAGTTTCCATAGGAAGAGCGTTTTTTCATTTGCCAATAACTTTGCATTTCGTTTGATGTATCTTTGCAAAATTTTCAAAACTAATTCGCTAGTCACTTCTGCTGCCGTCTTGAAATGTTTGTGGTGATCCATCAAGCGGGGGCCAAGAAAAAGGGGGGTCCCAAAAGGCTTTTTCTCCATGTTAATTTCCATAGGAATATCTAAGGTTTTTTAAATGCTAATTTCTAACTAACGTCCCTGAAACCTGTGTTTTTTTCCAGTATATATATATATATATATATATATATATATATATATATATATATATATATATATATATATATATATATATATATATATATATCAAGCTCCCAAGTACCCACCGGTGAGAATGCACTCGGGCGGCAGCAAATTCCCAATAGACTCCGCACTTCACGGGATATAGCCTGACGCGTTTTGGATAACTCCTTAATCATAGGCTTGATACCATGAGGCTCACAGCGTTTTTGACCACACCATCTTTTATTCAATATACTGCCTTCTGATAGGCTGACCGCACCTTTCTTTCATTCAATATTCTGCCTTCTGATAGGCGTAGCGGTCCCCAAGGTGTTATGGGATTCGTAGTGCGGCAATCTCACCCAAATGGGTGCCGTGTCCTTCAGGTCCCCAATTCATGACACTCTAATGGGCCCCGTAATTTGCACAGTCTCTAATTACAGCGCTGCTCACCACATTGCGAACTGGACATAATTTCCAGCTCAATGTCCCGCTTTGAATTCTTGCAGTGGTGTATTCTCCACAGCAGGGCCTGCCATGTAAATATCAAGCTCCCAAGTACCCACAGGTGAGAATGCACTCGGGCAGCAGCAAATCCCCAATAGACTCCGCACTTCACGGGATATAGCCTGACGCGTTTCGGATAACTCCTTAATCATAGGCTGTAGTGTAGTTCCTATTTCCCTAATAGGCTCTGCGCATTGGAATAATATACACTATAGGTTTGACATAGGACTAAGGTCGGTATGTCCCTATCGAGTATATTAAACTTAATTACTTGTGCCAGCTAGCTCAGAGGCCACTAGAAACTCCTTGAGAACAAGAAGGGAATAGTTTCTGGCAACCGAAAAACATGACAACTTTTGTTTCCCTTTAGAAGCGGAACACGTCTCAGAATCGTGGAAACAATAGATAACAGTTTCACTCATTCAATCGTGCATGCTTAGTTTCTATAGAGTTACACAAAAGGAAAGACGGGGGTTTCAATAAAAGGTTTTATTGAACAGTCTTGTTTCTCGTGTAAGAGATATGTGCTGTTATGATCACAAGACAGTATGCAAGATAAATAATGTACAGCGTGAGCAGTAAGAAATAAATAATACTGCACTAGCATTATCTTTTAGCATATATTCACGTACATAAATAACATGAGCTAAAAATGCGAGTACTCATACTATTCGTCTGTAAGCTAGTTCTACCCCAATGTACCTAACCTAGTCTAGGTGTAGGGAAAGGTAGAAGTAGGTGGAGTATTCTCTAGTCTGGTATACTAAGAGTATGTTAAGCCTAATATGCCAAGAGTCCCTCTAGGTTCTAGTCAGCTCCATACCTTGAGAATGAGAGAGGTGGGAATCTCTTGCCGGATCTGGAACTCTAACACCCCGCGAAGGGAATCAGAACACTGGAAGCTGGATTTGTCTGCGTGCAGGAATGACAGTGTCTTCTCAGTGCGTCAGGCCGGGATACGGGCTCCTCTGAAGTCGAGGTCTCCTCTAACTTGCTTTGGCAAGGGAAGGTATATTTATACCTGGTAGGTGTCTTGAAATGTTAGCATTGACGTGAAGTCGGACAGAGGAAGACGTCAGGAATGAACCCTTAAGGTATAACGGTTCATACATAATAGATGAGTTCTTGGAGAAATCAATAGTCCTGTGCTAGGGGAACTCCCGAAGCTTAAGGGTCTGGTTTCTAAGAACTCGTTGTGATGTTAGGGTGGACGGATGTCGGTGACCATGCCTGTATTTGGAGTGCACGGTTAATGCCTAAATAAGGACAGGGATTCTATGCCTATATAAGGGCAATGCGAATTGTGCCTATATAAGGACATGATTCAGGAAAACATATATATGGACCCCTAAAGCGGAATACAACACCCACTCCATCTTCGATTGAACGATAAGACTAAATGCTAAACATTTAAATGCTAAACATAAAATTGAGTACCACAAGTTGCTAAAAACATTTCTAAAAGCATTTTAAAAGAAGCTCAAAACTGTTGAAATGCAATAGGTACTGTACATTTAAAGCATCGTTTCCATTCTAAGCATATAACGGAAGTAAAATGCAACGTGAATGAAACAGAAATATATACATATGACTAAATGGTTGATAAGTTCTCAAAATCAAAGCCATTGCATATCATAGAATTAAATGAAATGTTAGACAAGTAAGGTGACAATGTGTCCCTGGAAGTATTCAAAGAAGTCCGTTTTATAAGACTAGTTCTACTGTAAGCAGATTGTTCATTTGCCATGTCATTTCTATCGAGAAAAAAAAAATTCAAAAGAAAAAGTTCAATTCTGGGAAAAGTTCCAAGTTTGAAAAATATGAAGGCCAAATTTCATTGTTGCCCTGGTACACTGCGAGCCGAATCAAAGTCAGTGTATGGGTCTGGCGTAAACATTAGATCATCTATTTCCGTAGCCAAAATATCATCCACCGAAGTTGGTGACATTTGGAACACCTCGTTCAGAAGGTTAATTGCACAGAGATGAGAAACATCGCCTTCAGCAGAAGAAGCAATGTTTGCGTCCGTTGTTACCTGTGTGCCCGTTGATCCATCTCGTACCTCAGCAGCAGCCGGAAGCGTCTGTGAGATCTCAATGAATGCCGTCATCAGGATTGGTAGCCTCTGGGGACAACACACAGCATGGGCCGTTATCGGGTCCAGCAGAGTATCGATATCCGTTGGCACGACTGATGGGAGTGTTAGACAGGTGTCTAGCACGCATTCTTCACCGCAAAACAGGCAGCGTAGAACAGGTAAGATGCAATCTTGCCAGATTGGTCTGAATGACAGGAACCACGTTGTATTAAGTTCCCGTAGACGAGGCATGCCCAAAAGCTGTACTATTCGCTCACGGCATTTCCGTTCAAAGAGTGCTTTCTTCACATCGCTCGGAGTGATGTTGGCGAAGAGGCTTGCCATAGCGTAGTAGGAGGTATAGAAACAGAATTCCTGCAACAAGTGCTTGAATTAACGGCACACCACCAAACACCGAATGTGCAAAGTTTGGGATGATTCCGAGGACAGCCTGGGAAGGTGCTAATAGTCCGGAACAGATGGTCTTAAATACATGTACAATTCCGCTTGTATCTGACATGTTAAAGATACGTCCTATCATTTCTACGAAATGTATAGGGCAGTTTGTACGAATTAAAGCTTGTATCTCAGCCGAAGTCCTTGCAACTTGTAGATCATAGGTTTCTTTGGCCGAGGTCAAAGGCACTGATTGTTGTATAAGCATGGCTTTCATTCTGCTTAAAGTATCAAATCGTATAAAAGAGACATTCAACGAAGGCCATAGAGGCGACTCCCTGACTGTGTCTATTGGGGCAAACAATACTTGCATACAGCAAGTGACCCTGGAGTTGACCGTTACTAGATATGGGATGCCTGGTAGCATGCCACAGCAACTCTGATCATTCAACATGAGGTAACTCCCATTAGAAAATTGTCCAAACGTTGGATTAATCACAGCAGCTGGTGTACCTTGCTGGTGGCAGGACAAATTTGCCACAGAACCATTACAAGCCCCGTGTAAAGATATGTCCTGACAAATCAGTGAACCGCTTAGTACACTTTCACAATGTGTACCGCTTAGAAACACTTCACGATCCCCACTCCAACATCTATATGTGTATGGTAAATTCCAGGATGTCTTAATGTATTCTTTACCCAACCTTTCATATTTGCCTGCTTGCATCTGTCTAAGGCAATACTGAAACTGGAAAGTAGTCACAGGTAGACTAATTTTGCCATGAATAAGCCATTCTGTAGCTGGTTTTTCTGCCACTGTGAATGGTAATTTTTCAAGTTTTTCAATGCTCAGTACTGTATACTTTGCTCCCCTTTGTGCTAGTTCAATCTGTTTATCAGTTAGATTGTATTCTGCAAACAGAGCCGTCGTGTTGATAAAACGCCAAGGCACATAGCCCGCACGCAAAGATTGCAGCGTCCAGCTTAATAACATAATAGAACATAACTGAGACTGGCCTTTTTGTAACATGGCTAAATCTTGTTCCAGTATGTCGATAGCAGAGGATACAATACTGTCCAATGAATAAATTCTGGAGGACAAAGTTGTTAACCCATTGTCGACCACAGAGAGAGTTTTCTCTAAGTTAATACGATCAAGTTCACGTATTCGTTCTGCGGCCTCCATCTGTGACACCTTTCATGCTTCATTATAAGCAGCATAAATGCCGGCATATATGAAACGTTTTTGACGTGGTTTTCTTGGTCCAAGCAAGAATTCCCTAAGGTCTGCGTCTTCTTTAAGTAAAGATAAGTGTTGTTTCACATCCTTAAGTGTAGATTTTTGCAGCCAATCGAGGCATAATTTTCCTACACTGTATGTTGTTACTACCCCCGGATGCTGTCTTTGGACGTATTGTGGGTCTGGCCTATGAATAGTAAACCCCTGTGTTTTATTCAGGAATCTGTCTTGACAGTTGTTTGTGTCTGTGGGCCAGATCAACCATTTTCTCCAATCAGGATTTGTTCTGTTGAGTTGTAGTATGGTGTCAACTGTAACCGCTGCCTGTGTATTGTTATCACTAGCAGGTGTTGGTACAGAAGGTGTTTTCATGTCTTTGATCTTGGCTAACCCAAGGCAAGACGTTTGTTGCACAGTGTCATTCAAAAACATTATTTTCTGAGGGATGATACATGCTCTAAATAAAGCTTCTATCCCTTGCACTTGCCAATCTTTAGTACCCCAGACAGATTTTGTGTCTATTGTGTCTTTCCAAAAGTCGAAACCCTGTCTAGACAGTTGGGCAATAAATGCTGCAGAGTAAATCGGTTTTGTATTTGTTAACATAATTTTCAGTCCTGTTTTGTTTACATTTCTATAGTAAAATGTTTCTGGATCAGATGTATTGTATCCTGAAAAATATGGAAACTTTTTAGCAAATGTTTTTGAACTACCTGTTGGTGGTGTAGGACAATGCTCCCATTGGTTAAACATAAACACATTCCTAGGTGTTGCAGATTTATGCAAAAAATGATCACCATAGTGGTTATAGCAATACAGCTGTTCATAGTCTGATGAACCCTCTAAATATTCATTATTAGAAAATGCAGCAGACCTCTCTAGGTCAAACATCATGTCATTTACAGTTTCAAAGTCCCAATCATCAGAATAGGTACTGGATGAAACAAAATCACTTAGTGAAATCTTAAATAAATGTGGAATGTTCAAATGTTCCGTCGGCCCAAAAATATCGAAATCTGTTTTGTCCCACACTATACCATCCTGTATAGGAACGGCTGTGATGTTCACTGCAGACAAGTCTCTTGTTTCACGATGGGATGATTTGTGAGGTTTTAAAAGTAAGTTCACTTCTTTTCTTTCAGTGTCCAAATGGATGTATCTGCCATTTATAAGCACACTCATAGTCATAACCAAAGCTAGCCAAAGCAGGAAGAAAAATATTCCAGAAATAACCCAAAGTTCAATCCATGGTGAAACCAGATAAGTCTTTTTCAAAAAATGTAAAAAGTCTTGTACTTGTTGTTTAAAAGTTTTTGATGCTGGCGACGTCTCGGGCTCACTCAGATCCTCAGAAAACGTATCAAAGTTAATGAAATAGCCAGAAGCAGTTCTGTCAATTGTTGGAATTGAATCAGGATTTGTTGAAATCGCTGGAACCAGTTGATCACTTGTTACATTGGTGTAGACAGGTGTATTTGGACGAACTGTTACTTGAGTTTCAAGAGGGATGAGTTCCATAGCATTGTTGCTCAGTCCTTCATCTGTTACTGCTGAATTCTCGATGGTTATCAGTCTTTCAGTCTGAACCTCTTGGATAGTAGCGAGAGGAGTGTGTCTGCTACTAGGTCGGAGTCCACGAGGCCTACTATTTAGTATTGGCCACATACTGTGGTTTGATGAGGTCGATGGACACAAATCTTTTCTCCTTTTTTCCAGCAAGGGGCGGCAGAAGTACTGTTCTTGTTCCGTGTACGGCTAGGACAGGTACTGGTTGTCTGTAAGAAGGTCCAAATTCCTTCTTGTCCGCAATTTTCTCTCTGACTAGATCCCCAACTTTTGGAATCCAGACAGGCCTTGCTGGGACCGCCGGTTTTTCACCAGTGGTGGTTGGCTGCAGGAATACATTGCTTTGTTTCGATCTTAGTTCATTTAGGTCCTGTAAAACAGCCAAACGATCTTGGATATCAAAAGGTTTATTTTCCACCACTGTGCCTCTACATTCCAGATCGGGCACCCACATTCTTGTCCCAAATAGGACCTCATATGGAGTGACCCCCCCTAGAGAACTTCTTGGCAAATTGTTTAATGAGCGTTGGACCCCATAAAGATGTTTGACCCACCCATCACCCGAACCTAATACCCTAGCTGTTATAGACTGCTTTATGTCCCGGTTTTTCCTTTCCACAACAGAATTTCCCTCAGGATGAAACGGAGAGGAGTACCGCAATGCAACGCCCAGACTGGCCATGGTGTCTTTGTAAGCCCGAGAGCTAAACGCAGGGCCCTGGTCAGAATGTAGCGTGCCTATTGCGTATGTGCCGATAAAGACTCGCAAATCTTTTATAACAGTTCGAGCGTCAGCCGAGCGCTGAGGCCATATCCATAGGAACCTTGACTTAGTATTTGTGGGATTGCAGTTGTCCACAAGGACGCCTGTGCATAGATAGACTAATGCTGTCTAACAGTGGTGTCTGTACTGGGCAGCTACATTCGTAGCATGGTGTCTGGT
Source organism: Calotriton arnoldi (assembly GCA_963921515.1). NCBI lineage: Eukaryota > Metazoa > Chordata > Amphibia > Caudata > Salamandridae > Calotriton > Calotriton arnoldi. The sequence goes on along the minus strand of CAWUFW010012101.1, from coordinate 530,599 downwards.
GGTTTTCTCTCTGTAATTTACAGTCTATGCAGTTATTGATGAATATGTGTATTTCTGTATTCATCCCAGGCCACCAGTACATCTCTTTTAATGTCAATATTGTTTTAGAGATCCCTTGATGTGACAGACCCTCCCCAGATGTGTTTCATAAATCAAAGCTGCTCTACGTTCCATGTTTGGAATTACCCTATCCCCCACTCCAGGGATTCGAGCAAAAGGAACGTTGTTCGCATCAATTACATAAGAGTACTTGAGTGGAAACTTTTTGGGTAACGCTGCACCACTGCCTTTGCTCATAGCATTGACAGCCAACATTATCTCACTGTCTATTCTCATATTTTAACGAGTGATCGCAGCTACGGAAGCCATCTGAACAGCCCCCTTTGCGGCTTCGTCAGCCAATGAATTCCCTGCAACGTGAACGCCATCATGTTGATGACTCAGTGTGTGTATCACGTGAGCCTTTGGTAGTTCGCTTTTTAACTGAACTACTTGTTCCCAAAGCGTTTTATGCTTTATTGTGCCAACCTTTGCAACTTTGAACCCGTTTTCAAGCCAAGTTTGTATATATTCATTATACGACTGTACACAGTAGAAAGAATCGCACACTATTAGTGTGGGGAATTCTCGATCTGTACTTTCAAGTGCCAGTTTGAATGCTTGTAGTTTAGCTCGCTGAGCTGTGCAATCTCCTAGAGATTGGGTTTTTGTGACCATAGGTCTGAAGTTGCCATCGCGCATGCGACCTTTAACGATTGCGCACGTGCACTGTAAGCTTGCTTACTCCCTGTTGCGGGTTGTGCGGATCCGTCAGTGTAAATTATGAATTCGTACTGATCGAGAGGCAGAATCTCAGTGGGCAGAGGACATTCATGTTCATATTGCTGGAACGCTTGTGTTTGTAAATCAGGATCAAAAACATATTCAACATCTGTTGCTGCAAGAGAATTAACCCATTGTATCCATCTCGGATGTAAAGCTTTTGCATTTGGAATGCTCGCTTTAGTTACCGCCTCTAAGGCCGGAACTGGGGTTACGACAATAATGTGTTTCCCTTGGGCTAGAGCTCTTTCTTTTGCTACAGCGGTTTGAACTGCTGTCAGAATTTTTTCAGTTGAAGTGAAGCGCATTTCTGCTTGTGTATACAAATGTGATTTGTATGCAATTGGTACTTTTTCACCTTCATTAAATGTTAAGTAGGTGAATCCGCATTGACCCGAAATTATTCGGATCACTAAATTGCGTTGACTTACGCGTGTTTGTAAGGGATTTGTTGCTAACATGTTAGCTTGGAGTGAACGCAAGATTTCTGTGTGTTCATTTGTCCAATTTTTGATTGAAAAATCAGGTTTGATTAATGCGTAGAGAGGTTTAACCCTTTCTGCGTAATTTAGAATGTAAGTTCTTCCAAAATTTAGGAAACCCAGTATGGATTGTAAGTTTTTCAGCGTTTTTGGAGGTTGGAGCAGCGCACACCTTTCTAAAAAGTGGGCTGCCAAGCTCTTACCTTCACTTGAAAGCTCATATCCTAGAAAGAGGACATTGAGATGGGCAATTCTGGATTTTTTTAAGTTGAATTTGTAGCCCTCAGAGGCGAAGCCCAGTATAATGGTGCTTACCCTGTTGAAGTGCCTATCCAGGTCATCGTCTGTCAGATAGATGTCATCGACATATGACAATGCCTCATTATCATAAATTTGTAGTAGCTCCGTTACTCTCGCTGAGAATAACCCCGGGCTGTTCTTGAACCCTTGTGGGAGTCGACAAAATTGACGCTAGGTCCCCATTATTGAGAAAGCTGTTAAGTACCTGCTTCCAGGTGCTATGTTTTGACAAAAGAAACCATTTGAGATATCCAATGTGGTTTTATATTTTTTACGCACAATGTTATTCATTAATGCTGTACTATGTGCATTTTGCACTGCAAATGTTTTTGAACAAGTGTCTGTAATCCAAAACTAGACGATAAGGTTTGTCTGGTTTGGAGACAGGAAACAAAGGATTGTTCATTGAAGAGGTGCATGTTTCAATCACCCCTTGGTATTCAAGTTGATCTAAGATCTCCCTGACCTGTTTTTTAGCTTCTTGCTTTATTGGGTACTGCCTTTGTGCAGTAGGTTCACTTTTCAGATGCATTTTATGGTGAGGTGAATCCTCATCCCACCCTACATGATTTTTGTATAATGCTGGGGCCTGGGCAACTGCCCATTTCCTGGCATAAGTATATTTTAGGTGAATTGGAATATGATTAGAGAAGGCAGGCATAATAATGTCCTCGCCATGTGGGCACTCCCTGACAAATTATGGTGGCCAGTCTTTTTCTGCTAGAAGTTTGTCATAGCCCCTTGAAAGTTTTTCCCCAAAAAGTGCTTTCACCTGTCTAGGTATGTCTCCCTCCATCCGGAGTGTTATTTCATATAACTTTTATGGAGTACTAACCCTGGTGTCTACAGTCTCAACTGTAATGTACTCATTTAAAGTCCACTATCTCCAGAAGTTCCTTCAGGTTCTGGCGAGCTATTGTGACTTCTGCAGCACTGTCCAGCATTGTCTGAGCCCATTCTCCGTTCTTGAGTTGTGTTCTCAGTATCCTCCGCATGTCTGATCTTCAGACCTGCTACCTTCTTTTTTGAGAATTGAGGTTTAGATTTATTTTTCGGAGCGTGTTTGTCGTCTTTCGATTTCACGCGTTCTTCTCTATGTTCTGACCGTCCTCTTCTTTCCGATGTCTGTGACGATATCTGAAAGGTACGAGAGGAACGTGTATCAGTATCTTGATACCTGTCAGGCTTTTTCAAATTATCCCTATTCCTCAGGTTATACCTCCTTTCAGAGGGCTCCTTTTGAGGAGACCTACCTCGGGATTGAGAACGTTTCTCGTTTGAATTTTGTTTATTAGTTTCCCACTTCTTTTTAGAAGATGTAGGAGTTTGTTTAATAGAGTCCTTCTCAGGACTTTCAGATAGTTTTGGCTTCAATGGTCTTCCACCCAAACTATCTCTGCCTAATTCTGCATAAGATTGTTCTATTATTCTGGGTAGTTCTGTTTGATGTTCTGTAACATCGAATTCCCTTAATCGTTGGTGGATCGCCACTGCTGCTGCCTCCCCTTTAATATTAGATAATATTATTGTTGAGACCTGGTCGAAATTTTTCAGTAATTTCATACCTAAATTCAGAGCAGGCTCTGCCCCGTATTCGTTTTGAATTTGTTTCAGGACATCAGGTATTACTGCAATTGACGGAATACCATGTGTTTTAGTATAGATGGCAGCAAAGACTGAGCCCCATGTGGTGCTGTCTTCCAGTTGTGGTGTGATCCCCATTGGTAAACAGATTGTTAGGATTCTGTATTTCTCATAAGGGCTAGTATTTGGAAATACTGCTTCTATTTGAGTAATTTTTTGAGCTATCCAGAATGGAATTTGCTCACGTTTTGTGGGCATTTTTCCCATGACTGCGTATAGAGTCTGTGGTGTAATTTTTAGTGTATTCCCCTGTTGAGGAGTTTGATTTGGAATGGTTAATGGTGGTTGGACTGTGAAAGTCCGCATGACATATTGGACCAATTGTCTGTAAATTTTTATTAACTCTGTAAGTTGAGTAAGTAGTTCCTCGTTTGACATTTCTTCAATGTCAAGATGAGGTGTGTAGCCGGCTAGAATCGGCCATGTTGCTCCTGGTCTACCTAGTGGACCGAGCCTGGTAATGTTTTTGTGATGTTTTAGGGCGCCTTTAAACCAGAGCTGATGCTCCTGGTATGTTAGTGGAATTTCAATATCCTTGAAAGGAATATATTCCTCTGGTGGATCATCTTCTTTGTAGAAGTGAAACAGTCTTGTTACTGAATTTGATTCAGGAAATATTATCCATGAATAGAATACCTCTGTCTGAAAGGATTCATGTGCCTCTATCACGAAAACTGCTCTACCGCCTCTTGGTGGTAGGCCATGTTTTATAAGTTTTAGAGTGATGGCTCTTCTTAAGTTTGGATTGATGTCTAAGACACCCTCCTCGGTTCCTTCGAAACCTGTAATGTTATAAGCTGTTAAAGCTGGGTGACCCGTAACTTCATCGTTGTCGGAGTCAGGCATTTTGTTTTTTGAAAAATGTAGAACAAGTTTCAAGGAAACAAAAAGATAAGGTGCACAATATTTTGGAACACTGTATCTTTCAACATTGAACAAACCAAAAAACTAATATATAGGGTGTTTCCCTATTTAGTTTTGGCGGATATTTAACCCTACCCACTCCAGACGTCTTATGGAGTATGTGAGTAGGGGTCTCTGAGAAAAGCACGAATGAGTTAGTCAGTAGCTAGTGTTAAATTACTGCCTTACCAAACCGTTGGGTGCCATGTAGTGTAGTTCCTATTTCCCTAATAGGCTCTGCGCATTGGAATAATATACACTATAGGTTTGACATAGGACTAAGGTCGGTATGTCCCTATCGAGTATATTAAACTTAATTACTTGTGCCAGCTAGCTCAGAGGCCACTAGAAACTCCTTGAGAACAAGAAGGGAGTAGTTTCTGGCAACCGAAAAACATGACAACTTTTGTTTCCCTTTAGAAGCGGAACACGTCTCAGAATCGTGGAAACAATAGATAACAGTTTCACTCATTCAATCGTGCATGCTTAGTTTCTACAGAGTTACACAGAAAGGAAAGACGGGCGTTTCAATAAAAGGTTTTATTGAACAGTCTTGTTTCTCGTGTAAGAGATATGTGCTGTTATGATCACAAGACAGTATGCAAGATAAATAATGTACAGCGTGAGCAGTAGAAATAAATAATACTGCGCTAGCATTATCTTTTAGCATATATTCACGTACATAAATAACATGAGCTAAAAATGCGAGTACTCATACGATGCGTCTCTAAGCTAGTTCTACCCCAATGTACCTAACCTAGTCTAGGTGTAGGGAAAGATAGAAGTAGGTGGAGTATTCTCTAGTCTGGTATACTAAGAGTATGTTAAGTCTAGTATGCCAAGTATGATGCCAAGAGTCCCTCTAGGTTCTAGTCAGCTCCATACCTTGAGAATGAGAGAGGTGGGAATCTCTTGCAGGATCTGGAACTCTAACACCCCGCGAAGGGAATCAGAACACTGGAAGCTGGATTCGTCTGCGTGCAGGAATGACAGCGTCTTCTCAGTGCATCAGGCCGGGATACGGGCTCCTCTGAAGTCGAGGTCTCCTCTAACTTGCTTTGGCAAGGGAAGGTATATTTATACCTGGTAGGTGTCTTGGAATGTTAGCATTGACGTGAAGTCGGACAGAGGAAGACGTCAGGAATGAACCCTTAAGGTATAACGGTTCATACATAATAGATGAGTTCTTGGAGAAATCAATAGTCCTGTGCTAGGGGGAACTCCCGAAGCTTAAGGGTCTGGTTTCTAAGAACTCGTTGTGACGTTAGGGTGGACGGATGTCGATGACCATGCCTGTATGTGGAGTGCACGGTTAATGCCTAAATAAGGACAGGGATTCTATGCCTATATAAGGGCAATGCGAATTGTGCCTATATAAGGACATGATTCAGGAAAACCTATATATGGACCCCTAAAGCGGAATACAACAAGGCTTGGTACCATGAGGCTCACAGCGTTTTTGACCACACCATCTTTTATTCAATATACTGCCTTCTGATAGGCTGACCGCACCTTTCTTTCATTCAATATTCTGCCTTCTGATAGGCGTAGCGGTCCCCCAAGGTGTTATGGGATTCGTAGTTCGGCAATCTCACCCAAATGGGTGCCGTGTCCTTCAGCGGCTCAGAAACGCGTCAGGCTTACATCATCTACATGAGAGCTGTAATTGTAATGGAATGCAGAGCTGTTCCTTACCCGAATAAATGCCTTTGAGGAACTGCTGGCTGAGTGCATTCTTGCTTGTGGGCACCTAGAGCTTGATATAATACGCAGCATCCCGGCCGCGAAGGACGCACCACCCCGCTATCACTGGGGGTCACGGGGCCCGGAATCATGCCGAGCCTACACAGTGTAGCAGCAGTTAGGGATCTATGGACAACATGCACTCCAAGGCCCATTGAAGGGCTCTGAAATGGAACCAGCCTTATTAAAGTGCACCCATCAAGGGAAGATTTTCGACACGTACTACAAATCCCACAAGACATTCCGTTTAAACTCATTAGAGTAGCCCATCTGTGAGCGGTTAATTATAAATAGTGGGGGAGTTTCTAAGTACATTTTCAATGTCGAGTCTCTGAAGACGAGCAGCGGCTCAGAAACGCGTCAGGCTTACATCATCGACATGAGAGCTGTAATTGTAACGGAATGCGGAGCTGTTCCTTACCCGAATAAATGCCTTTGAGGAACTGCTGGCTGAGTGTGTTCTTGCTTGTGGGCACCTGGAGCTTGATATAATATGCGGAATCCCTGCCGCGAAGGACGCACCACCCCGCTATCACTGGGGATCACTGGGCCTGGAATCATGCCGAGCCTAAACAGTGTAGCAGCAGTTAGGGATCTATGGACAACACGCACTCCGAGGCCCATTGAAGGGCTCTGAAATGGAACCAGCCTTATTAAAGTGCACCCATCAAGGGAAGATTTTCGACACGTACTACAAATCCCACAAGACATTGCGTTTAAACTCATTAGAGTAGCCCATCTGTGGGCGGTTAATTATAAATAGTGGGGGAGTGTCTAAGCACATTTTCAATGTCGAGCCTCTGAAGACGAGCAGCGGCTCAGAAACGCGTCAGGCTTACATCATCGACATGAGAGCTGTAATTGTAACGGAATGCGGAGCTGTTTCTTACCCAAATAAATGCCTTTGAGGAACTGCTGGCTGAGTGCGTTCTTGCTTGTGGGCACCTGGAGCTTGATATAATACGCTGCATCCCGGCTGCGAAGGACGCACCACCCCGCTATCACTGGGGGTCACGGGGCCCGGAATCATGCCGAGCCTACTCAGTGTAGCAGCAGTTAGGGATCTATGGACAACCCGCACTACGAGGCCCATTGAAGGGCTCTGAAATGGAACCAGCCTCATTAAAGTGCACCCATCAAGGGAAGATTTTCGACAGGTACTACAAATTGCACAAGACATTGCGTTTAAACTCATTAGAGTAGCCCATCTGTGGGCGGTTAATTATAAATAGTGGGGGAGTGTCTAAGCACATTTTCAATGTCGAGCCTCTGAAGACGAGCAGCGGCTCAGAAACGCGTCAGGCTTACATCATCGACATGAGAGCTGTAATTGTAACGGAATGCGGAGCTGTTCCTTACCCGAATAAATGCCTTTGAGGAACTGCTGGCTGAGTGCGTTCTTGCTTGTGGGCACCTAGAGCTTGATATATATATATATATACACACACATATATATATATATATATACACACACATATATATATATATATACACACACACGAAAATTCGTCAAACGGCGCCAAAGATATTGGCAAAAGCAAAAAAAAAATTAAATAGAAACAAGGTCCTAACTATAACTACCTATATATATATATAGGTCCCTCACATTCAGAAAACCCCGTTCACTGCGCGACAGTTTGAGTAGAAATATGTTGCCGGGTAACACAAAACGTATGGACATTAAGGTTTTTTACGTGCAATCAATGTAAAGCTTGCAAGTTCAGTACAAGTTGCAAATCCATCAAACTCTGCAATGACAAGGCTCCCTTTGTGATTAATAAACATGTGAACTGTAACACTGAATACGCTGTTTATGCATTAAGGTGCCCCTGCAATACATTTTATATAGGCAGCACCATCCATAAAGGTAAAAAGAGAGTGTTAGAACATCTCAGGGCAATAAAGAAGAATGATAAAGTGTATCCTGTTGCCCGACACTTTAGTGAGCACCACAACCAAAATTCTAACCTTCTAAGATTCTGTGTCCTTGACTGTATTCCACCAAGGTCAAGAGGGGCAATAGAACTATGGAACTTAGGAGGCTTGAATCTAAAATGATTATTAATTACAACACTCTAGCTCCTAAAGGGCTGAATCTTGATGAAGAGATGTCCGTACATTTATGATGTTCTCATTTTTAATGTTTATATGATCTCCTGTCCTGTCTTAAAGATTTTGTGTTCAGTTACACTTACGATAAATGCACTTTTATATTTTATTGTTTTTAATATATCATCATCTTTGTCTGATTTTTTACAGATGATGAATGGGAATGATGAGAAGCATGAATTTGAAATGTCTTGCACAGCTTAACTTAAGCAACATGACACCTAGGCTCACTTGAGCATGACTGTTCTGGGATTTAGAGATAACGTTGAACCCATTTGGGTTGGTTTTGAGGTTTTTGAAGTTTTAAATAACTTCGACTATAGGCTTAATTCAACGGTTATAACAGAGATATGCCCACTTGGGCTTAACCGTGAGCGTTTATCTAACTATTGATTCAATCTAATATGTATTTCAGCATGATGAGGTTTGTGTAATTACACTGTCGAAATGATTATATGCCCATCGGCTTTATTGATATAGGAGGTGATCTCCGATATTTATTGGGATTATTATACCCTTAATGAATGATATACTGAGACTTAGTTATTTATGCACAATGAGACTTATCATGTTTTATTTAATCATTATGAAATCATATTTGGTTGTAAGCAATCTAACATGTGCAAGGACACAAATGAATTTTATTGCAGTTTGCATCAACACTGAGCTTGTTGAGTCGATACATTTGACTAGCAATTCTAAGTGGTTATGTAATAATTTACTATCATGCTTCCGTTATTTTCCAATTCTTTAATTGTGTAAATGCTTGATTAATGTTACTGAAACTTTATTAGTCATGATGATTAACACTAGTATGTCTTCTATATTTATTGCACGTTGTCAGCACTGTCGCTTTAAATGAAACTGACGATTCACTTACTCTTGCCTGTGACAAAGGAGTGAGGAAACTCCGAAACGCGTCGGACCTAGTGTTGTCAATAAACACGCTTTATATTTGTGGCCACGGCTCCAGTGTTGGTTTCTACTTCAATCAAAGAGTTGCGCATTGGATTTTGTGTGGATTTATGGGGGTGGCTACCCCTGCCGTGTGCCCGCCGTAGAAGTGGCTTGGGTTTAGCCAAACGAAACTGTGGATATATATATATATATACATATATATATCCAAAGCAACGCATCCAAATACTATTCTTGCATTCGCAAACAGATGCAACGGACTCCGGTATCTTGCTGGTGCTCAAATTTTAAGTTTTATTTACAACGCTCATGCTGCCCATGACGCGTTTCGGCCACGTCCTGTGGCCTTGATCACATGATCACGCTGCGTCTTTGGAAACCATTTAAAGGAAACACCTCTCCCCACATGATTACTGACATCATACATCATGAAAATAGAGGACATACTTCAACTGAAAGATACCTGGGTAACCAAATATGCCATACATCAATTAAATTGAAACAGCGTATAAAATATACATAGCTTGCTTATTGCGTATGCCTTCATTACATTTGACATACCTTATACTAAGCTACATCTATGAATAATGCACATTAATAATATAGAAAAAGTGAAAGGGCGTAATTGTAAAGTGCTAAATAGTGTTTTGCTGCACGCGACCTACAATGAAAACCATAATTGTATAAAGCAGAAATTATTGAACCACAAAAATATAGCAGGTATGCCGCCCTTCTTATGTTATGAGTCGTGATATGCGTATGCTGTAACAAAAGGACATTTTAATCCTATGTATGTATAATTTCTGCGACAAGCCCACATCCTGCGGATTTATATAGCTAACACTCATCATGGTATCTAACATAATGACATGATCAATCTTGCTGTGCAAATACGCAAATATTACAGTACTATGATATTTCAGTGTGCAAATACGCTAAATTGACATTCTATACTGTGCAAAATACGCATGATCATTCTTGCCGTGCAAATCCATAAATATTATAGTACTATGATAGTACAATGTGCAAATACGCTAAATTGAAATTATATACTGTGCAGGATACACTACTCTGCCTAATTCAGTACTAAAATACTGAATATGCCAAATACAACATAAAAAAGTGCTAGTGCTTTATCTTCGGGCAAGTTGTTGCCATAATCACTAAGAATTAAACAGCCTAGTGAAAGTTTGTATAATGGCTGCTAAAATGCAGCCCTCACTCTGACTCTACACCTGGGTCTCCTGTGAAAAATAGCAGATCTACTATATGGTTGACCATACACTCCATATAACACCAAATATTGGTCTGTAGGGTCCCTTGTAGTCATCACATTGACTAAGCCTCTACCGATCATTAGCGGCTCGGTTTAGGCATTTTGCGTGTATATTGCTGAACTTTTATAATATTTGCCTGCACTGATTTTTAAACTTTTATTGTGTCAGAATTGCTGTTTGCACTAAATTCGGGGGAAGGAGCTGTGTTTAATGCTCCGGGGGGACCATTTGGCTGTCATCTCGAACGTAGGTTAGCAGTCTAGCTGCGACGGCGTTCACGCTCACCACCCCTCATAAGGGGCGGATGACGCGGCCGCGCAGCAGACGTGCGCAGCGGGCGCGCCGAAGGCGCCTGGCCGGGCCCAGGGGCCAGGACCCCTGGTTTTCTCACAAGAGGTAAGCTCTCCTATAGTTTTGAGCAGCTGTACCATCTTAGAGAGATTGTACCCCTCAGTTGCACTCACATAATGGTGCCAACGAGCAATGGTAACCGATGCCCCCAATGCCCCTTTAAATTAGGTCCATCGGTCATGGCTACCTCCGCCATGACACTGGCCACTAAACTTTCTTTTAAAATGGCCCTTTTGAATTGTCGTTCACTGACTAAGCATACCACGGCGCTTCGTTTACTACTAGAAGACCATGATCTTGATGCCCTATTTCTCACTGAAACATGGCTTTCCACTACTTCGGAGCCAGCGGTAGTACAAGCCCTGCCCCCTGGATACTTGATTCAAAGACAAGACCGGGATCTAAATAGGGGTGGGGGCTTGGCTATCATTTATAAAGATAAATTTAATTGCCGCATCACAGACAGTTTGATCCCTGACTGTGAAAGCTGTTTTTTTACACTTGGCTTTTCCTCGACGTGCACATTTTCTGGCGTCCTTATTTATCGACCGCCAGGACCAATTGGCCACTTTAGTAGGGATCTGCCAGAATTGATAGCCAAACCGGTTAGCTTTCTTTCGAACTTTTCCGTACTTGGCGACCTTAACATACATTTCGATCTGGCATCCTCGTCTGATGCTGAGGCGGTGATTGACAATATGGGTGCTTTAGCACTAAAGCTGAAAGTGTCCGGCCCCACTCACCAAAAAGGCCAACTACTTGACCCTCTCTTCTCCAACATTGACAGTCTTGTTGAGGAAAAACACATTCCCCTGCCATGGTCAGACCACTATATGGTCCCTTTTGTTTGGACTATACAGTATGGTGGTCAGCCACAGGAAAGGGTAAAAATGTGGAGTCGGAACTGGTCGAAACTGGTTGTTGAGTCTTGGGCTCAAACTCTGGTAAAATCCCAGACCCGTCTTAGAGGACGACCCTGAAATCGCCAACAACAAAGTTAATCAATGGTTGGAATCGTCGTTAGACACACTAATCCCCAAAAAATGGATGACTAGTAAAAAAGAGGGGCACTGTGCAGCATGGTACACCCCCAAACTCAGAGAACTGAAGCAATTATGCAAATGCACGGAGAGAAGCTGGAGAAAGGACTTCTCTATTTCTGAGAAATCTAAGTATAGAGAAGCCATTAAAGCCTACAAGGCAGAAATAAGATCGGCCCAAGCTGGCTATTACCAAAAGAGGATTCTTGCAGCTTCTAACTCCCCCCGTGAAATCTTTAAAATTGCGAAATCCCTCCTTAAGCCCCCTTAGCCCCCCTTGCCCCCAGGGGACACCTTAGGACGTTGCAATAAGTTGGCACACTTCTTCTACAAGAAAATTGAAGACATCTACTCCACCTTTCCCCCCCTATCAGTCTCTGCAAATTTTCGCTCTGCATATGGTCAAGCCCGAATGTTAGACCCGGTCATTGAGACAATCCCCTCTATGGTTATTGAAACTCTTAAAACGTACTTTGTCCGTTTGAAATCTGGCTCCCCCTGTGATGCTGTTCCTCCTACTATTTTAAATCAAGTCTTTGACTCTGTTAGCCCAGTCATCCTGGACCTTATAAACACCTCACTTTCCTCTGGGATCGTTCCCGCACCTTGGAAGCGGGCCATGATCAGAGCACTTTTGAAGAAACCCACCCTTGACTCTGAAGTCCTTGCCAACTATCGGCCGATCTCACTGCTGCCAGGGAATGCTAAATTATGTGAAAAGTACGTAAATTCGGTTCTCTCCACCTTTCTAGAGGAGAATGAACGCCTTCATCCCTCCCAAACAGGCTTTAGACCCCAACAAGGCACAGAAACTGCCTTGTTGGCAGTGGTTGAAGAATCTAGGAAAATTCTGGATGGCGGCGGGTCCGTGGCCATTGTACTGCTCGACCTCAGCGCGGCCTTTGACACGGTCAATCATCAATTGCTGATCGCAAGACTCGGAGAGATTGGGGTCACAGGAACTTTACTCAAATGGCTCGAGTCTTTCCTTTCAGATAGGTCATTCCAGGTCTTTGAGGACAATTTTATCTCCAAAAGGCTGCCTCTGCAATGTGGGGTGCCGCAGGGCTCTTCACTGAGCCCTACGCTCTTTAATGTTTATTTGCGCCCTTTGGCTGAGGTGGTCAATCCCTTTGGGGTTAAGATCGTCTCGTACGCTGACGATACTCAGTTAATTGTTTCCCTCAATCACTTGGACAATACTAAGAACAATCTTGCCAATTGCTTGGAAAGGGTCTCCACGTGGATGGATGACTCCTTTCTAAAGCTGAATGCAGCAAAAACCGAACTGATGTTTTTAGGCAAAACCGCTAACCTTGATACCAGCGTACTGTGGCCTAAATGCTTAGGTGCCATGCCCGCCCCCAAAGATCAAATAAAAAGTCTTGGGGTGTGGCTGGACCATAATTTGAACTTTAAGGAGCAGGTGCGTAGGGTGGCAGGTACCTGTTTTGGTATCCTGAAAATGATTAGGAAAATTCTTCCCTTTCTGCCCTTCAATGCCAAGAAACTACTGGTTCAGGCCCTGATTCTCTTGCGGCTTGACTACGCCAATGTGCCCTACCTAGGCTCACCTTGTTCTACGATAAGAAAACTGCAAACGGTCCAAAATTGTGCTGCACGACTCCTCATGCAGGCTCATAATCGGGAATCTGCTAAACCTCATCTCATCTCTCTGCATTGGTTGCCGGTGGCCGAAAGAATCCAGTTTAAGGCTCTGTGCATTGCCCACAAGTTTTTCTCTTCTAGGGCTCCCCCGATTCTCCGATTTATCATCACTCCATACCTCCCTAGAAGAGCATTACGATCCGATAAGAAACACCTGGCAGCCGTACCCAGAGTAAATCGAGCTCGGAGTGGGGGACGGCTGTTTTCATTCATGGTGGCTAAGGATTGGAATCAGCTACCAGACCACGTTCGGCTCGAGGCTAACTATCTGTCCTTCCGTAAACTCCTGAAGACTCTGTTGTTCCCTTAATTCCTCTATTGATTTTCGGTTGTTGGCTCGGTCTCTAGCGCTGGGAGGCCTTTGGTAGCCATGCGCTTTATAAGTGTATATTCATTCATTCATTGCCTACATGGGTGACTAGGTCAATTCATATGTGCAAATACGCTAAAAATTCTTACACTTAGCAATGAATATGTATAAAGGCCAGTATTGTTACCTTCCCATAAATATTGAATGTAAAATACGTTGTAAACACAGGGTTATTAAAACAACATAAAAACCTCCGTAATTGTATCTCATTCATATTATCCTCAGTTCATGATTATTGTACACTCACCCTAAACAAAATGTGCAGTGAAAAACAGTGAAAAAAATCTGATATCCTTAAAACCATTCGTGTTAAAACGAATGTGAATAACTATACTAGTTAGCTCGAGGAAAAGTTAAAATATCCTATCTGTACCTAGATGAAAAAGCATCTAATATTGCAACTGTTTAATGAATAGAGCCAAAATGTATCACAAAATTGTCGAGATACAGATAGTGACAGTCAAGGAGAAAATGTCGTAACCAATAACTGAGGGTACTTATGAAACCTGTTACAGTAGGTGGAGTGCTATAGATAATTGTACAGATCTTCTCCCATGTTCAGACCTAATGGAACCTTTGTATCTAATAGCATAATGTATTTCGACTCCAATCTACGTAGCTGCTTTTCACGGTTTCCTCCTCTAGGATGTACCTGAACAGAATCAATGACAAAATATTGCAAACAGCTAAGATCATTATCATGCACAGCTCTGAAATGTCTCGCAACTGGGTACGTTGGGTCTGAGTTGACAATAGCCCGTAAATGTTGCAAAATGCGGATATGAACTTGTAGTCTCGTGCTTCCTATGTAGCGCAACTTGCAGCTACATTGTAAAACGTAGACCGCATGGTCAGTTCTGCATGTAAAGTGCCTAGTCAACTCTATAACCTCGTTTGAAAAAGCAGTTTTATAGGACGTGACGTTAGTCCCAAATTTGCATGCCCTGCATGTATTACATTTGAAAAACCCTCTCCTCGGTACCAGCCAACTGCCGGCCTTGCACGTCTCTGGGCTAGTGCGCACCAGTTCATTACGCATAGAGTACGCCCTCCGAAAGGTAACAGTCGGTTTAGCACGTAATATCTGTTTTAGAGTGGGATCTGTGAGGACAATAGACCATTGATGGTTAATAATTGCTATTATCCTCTTGGCTTGTCTGCTATATGTAGTTCCCACTCTCATAGTTGCCTTACTCTCCTCTGAAGTATCTAAAACACCAATGCTGTCAGGGGTAACCTCTTTGTTGCTCATTATGCTGGAATTACGTGTCTGTATCATGTCTGTGCTGTTGGCCTTCTTAAGGGCTCTTTCTAACAGTACAGGTTTATATCCTCTTTCAATGAAATGTATCTTTGACTCAGTTTGCTGTTGCTTAAGGTCTTTCTCCGTGCTGCAGGCTCTCCGGATACAGAGAAACTCCCCATATGGGATGCTAGCAATGGTGTGACGTGGATGGAAACTACGTGCATGAAGCACTGAATTGCCTGCTGTAGACTTTCTAATTTTCAATGTAGACCTGAACATCTAAGAAATTGGTGGTATAAGCATCTATATGGGCAGTGAATCGCAAGTTCAAGTCATTGACATTAATGTTATTCACAAATTGTTGTGCTTGAGTCATACTCCCTCTCCAAATCACAAACACATCATCTATGTACCTCCACCACTTAACAATGTGTGAGGTGTAGTCGTTGCAGTGGTTTACTTTGAGGACATGCTCCTCCCACCAGCCCACATGAAGACATGCATAGCTGGGGGAGAAGCATGCCCCCATCGCAACGCCACGCAGCAGTTGGAATACTATGCCATCAAAGAGAAATACATTGTTGTGAAGGTACCAATGCACCATATTCAATAACATTTCATTGTGGTTGTACATTTCCAATGGTCGTTTGTCAAGATAGTATTTTACTGCCTTCATCCCATCTGAATGCTTGATACTAGTATACAGGGCAGATATGTCCATTGTTAAAAATATGAAATTCTCATCCCAAATTTGCTCTCTCAGTTTACACAAGAAATCAGTAGTGTCACGAATGTAGGTAGAGAGGCTCAACACAAACTCCTGCAGATAAAAATCCACATAATTTGAAGTGTTCTCAAACAGGCTCTTCTGTGCAGATATGATTGGTCTTCCAGGAACCGGTAATTCATTTTTGTGCACTTTTGGGATGAAATACAATGTGGGCATCATGGGAAATTCGTTGTAAAGAAAGGAATATTCATCTCTGGAAATCAAACCATTTCTCTTCCACATCATAAGTTCATCTCTATAGTGGAGCCTTATCTTTTTGACTAATGCCATGTTGGTTTTCTTATAACAATGCTCGTCATTAAGATGTCTGTATGCCTCCTTTTTAGGTCTCACCTAGCGTTGCTGCGCACATGCTCAGCTCGCTCGGCGAGATTTATTGTTAATGAGTAGTTTTAGAAAAGGGCTTTAAGCCCCACCCCTTATTTCCATTGGCTGGCGTCACCGTTTATGGTAAACGGTGGCCTGCCATTGGAAATTAGGGGTTTTGGTGGACGCCCTTTGGCCTCCGAGCCGGACTCGGTGGCCTGCTTTGCGTCTGTCGCAAAGCAGTTTCTTATCTTTATGGGGCCATGTGTTAGAAACACATGGCCCCATAAAGACAAGAGATCCCCATGCTCCGGCTCCAGCGCGGTCCTCTTTCACTTTCGGGACCGCGCTTGTTTACTATATGGTAAGTTTGCTGTAATGGGGGACTATAGGGGATCCTGTATGGTGGGGCTGCGAAAGCTGTATGATCGAGGGGATGTAATGAGGGGGGGCTGTATGCTGTGGCAATGTGGGGACTTTAGGCTGGGGGTCCTGCATGGCGGGGGCAGGGGGAGTAATGTGGGGGTGGGGGTGGGGCTGCTGTCATGCGGGGCCCGTCTCTAGGACCCAGTGTTTTTGGAAAGCTGCGCACGCGCTGCATTAATCCCCGCGCCTCGTGCCGCCGAGCTCTCTCCTAATTACAGCTGAGAAGGCAGGATGCGAAGGTGCCCTCCACCCCCTCTCTCCATCCCTCCTCCCTCATACCCCGGGCCTCTCTCCCTCCATCCATCTCTCCCTTCACCGGCGCCCTCTCCGTGCCTCCTCTCCCCATCTGTCTTCCGTCAGCCCCCCTCCGCCTGTCTCTTCCATCTCTGGAGCCCCCCTCCTCACCTCCCTTGAACCCCAGCCTGGGGGGATTCATCGCTCTGCACTCCCCCGCCCCCTGCAGCAGGGCCTGAAGGCACATACATCCTACACTGTCTGCCCCAGCCCCCCTCACTGCCTCTCGCTACTCGATGGTGATACCTGGAGCGGCAGATAGGCTGGACATTTTATTGACATCCTTTTATAAAGCGCCCACCAGCCTCATGGCTTAAAGCACACAAACCAGATGCTTTACAGAGCTGTGGACAACCGTCCCGCGCTTCACACTGCGAGCGCCCTCAGCAGCTCTTTCAGCCTCTCCGCGAATTGTTTTCGTGTGATGCTGTTTAACGTGTCTGCTTTTTATACAGCGCTCTGAACCCCGTAGGGGTCATGTTCGCGCTATAGAATACTCCTCAAATAAATAAACACAACTACGAAGAGGCGCCTAAAACAAGCCAGAACTATTGGCTTTGACATTGCTTGTTAGCATTATCAAACAAATAAGTTATAAGGATGAATTTGTTGTGAATATGTCAATATTAGTGGCGGAGCAAAGCCGTAGGGGCCCCTAGGAGTGTACTGTCAAGGGCCCCCATATCCTATCACCCTCCACCCGGGCTTATCAAGAAATATTTGGTGTCAGTGATTTACAAACTGGGGCCAAGGAGTGCTCGGTGCGTGGGGGCCCTCGGGGCTCAGTCGCGAGGCTGCGAGCACAGCAGGCATGGCATGCAGAGGTGGGGTCTCTGTGTTGTTAAAGATGCTTTATTGGCACCGCACCAACGGCCCTTCTTACTGATAGTTTTTATCTTTCCCTTTTCTCCATCCCATCTTTCCTAGTCTGCTGCCCATCTTTAGCCTGATTCTTTCATCACCTTTCCTGCTTTCCCCACATCACCCAGCCAAGCTTTCTTCCAGCACTGCTGCCCCTCGTCAATATATTGAAGCCACCTCTCACTGGCGCTGCTGGCCTTTACCTCTGTCATTCTTATTTCTGTTTTTCACAGTCTCCCCCCACCCTGCTCTCCTCTCTCTCCCAGTTTCCCTCGCTCCCCCACCCTGCTCTCCTCTCTCACCCAGTTTCCCTCGCTCCCCCAACCTGCTCTCCTCTCTCTCCCAGTTTCCCTCGCTCCTCACCCTGTTCTCTCTCCCAGTTTTCCTCGCTCCCCCACCCTGGTCTCCTCTCTTTCCCAGTTTTCCTCGCTTCCCCATCCTGATCTCCACTCTCTCACAGTTTTCCTCACTCCCCCATGCTGCTCTCCTCTCTCTCCCAGTTTCCCTCAGTCCCCCACCCTGTTCTACTCTCTCTCCCAGTTTTCCTCGCTTCTCCACCCTTTTCTCCTCTCTCTCACATATTTCCTCACTCCCCATCCTGTTCTCCTCTCTCTCACAGTTTTCCTCACTCCCCCATGCTGCTCTCCTCTCTCTCCCAGTTCTCCTTTTAACTCCCCTTCTGTCCTCTGGTTTCATCCATTTCTTTGAGTTTCCTCTTCACACTCAAACTTATGTCTCTTGTTCTCTTGCCTCTGCCATGTTCCCTCACACCTCTGCTACTTGTTCTGACAATTTTACTCTCTCCTCCATTTCTCCTAGTATTCTTTGCACCTCTGTCTCTCATTAGTTCACTCTATCTCTTCCAATATTCTGCTTACCTCCCACTCTCCTTTGGTAAACTGTATCTCTACTATCTCACTCTCACCTCATTCTCGCCCAGTTTCACTGCCACCCTACCGCTCATTCTCCCACCCTACCGCTCATTCTCCCACCCTACAGCTCATTATCCCTTCCGCTCATTCTAACTTCCGCTCATTCTCCCTTCCGCTCATTCTCCCACCCCACAGCTCATTCTCCCTTCCGCTCATTCTCCCACCCTTCCGCTCATTCTCCCACTCTACAGCTCATTCTCCCTTCCGCTCATTCTCCCACCCTACCGCTCATTCTCCCTACCGCTCATTCTCTCTTCTGCTCATTCTCCCTACCGGTCATTCCCCCACCTTACCGTTCATTCTCCCACCCTACTGCTCATTCTCCCTACCACTCATTCTCCCACCCTACCACTCATTCTCCCACCCTACCGCTCATTCTCCCTCCCACTCATTCTCCCTACCACTCATTCTCCCTACCACTCATTCTCCCTACCACTCATTCTCCCTACCACTCAGTCTCCCACCCGACCGCATATTCTTCCACCTTACCACTAATTTTCCTACCATACAGCTCATTCTCCCACCCTCATTCCCCCACCCTGCCGCTCATTCTCCCTACCGCTCATTCTCCCACCCTACCACTCATTCTCCCTACCCGTTTCTCCTACCCCCTCAATCTTCCACCCTACCGCTCATTCTCCCACCCTCCCGCTCATTTTCCTGCCCTACCACTCATTCTCCCAACCTACTGCTCATTCTCCCGCCCTACCGCTCATTCTCCCGCCCTACCGCTCATTCTCCCACCCTAATGCTCATTCTCCCTACCCCTCATTCTCCCAACCTACTGCTCATTCTCCCACCCTACTGCTCATTCTCCCACCCTACTCCTCATTCTAACAACCCTATTGCTCATTCTCCCTACCGCTCATTCTCCCCCCTACTGCTCATTCTCCTGCCCTACCGCTCATTCTCCCACCCTACTTCTCATTCCTTCGCCCTACTGCTCATTCTCCCTCCCTACTGCTCATTCTCCCACTCTACCGCTCATTCTCCCACCTTCCTGCTCATTCTCCCTACCGCTCATCCTCTCACCCTCATCCTCCCACCCTCATTCTCCCTACTGCTCATTCACCCACCCTATCGTTAATTCTCCCACCCTACCACTCATTCTCCCTACCTTTCATTCTCCCACCCTACCACTCATTCTCCCTACCCCTCATTCTCCCAACCTACTGTTCATTCTCCCACCCTACTGCTCATTCTAACACCCTATCGCTCATTCTACCTACCGCTCATTCTCCAACCTGACTGCTCATTCACCCACCCTACCGCTCATTCTCCCACCCTAATTCTCATTCTCCCACCCTACTGCTCATTCTCCCTCCCTACTGCTCATTCTCCCTCCCTACTGCTCATTCTCCCACTCTACCGCTAATTCTCCCACCCTCCTGCGCATTCTCCCTACCGCTCATTCTCTCACCCTCATTCTCCCTACGGCTCATTCACCCACCCTATTGTTAATTCTCCCACCTTACCACTCATTCTCCCTACCTTTAATTCTCCCACCCTATCACTCATTCTCCCTACCACTCATTCTCCCACCCTACAGCTCATTCTCACACCCTATCGCTCATTCTCCCTACCCCTCATTCTCCCAACCTACTGCTCATTCTCCCACCCTACTCCTCATTCTAACACCCTATCGCTCATTCTCCCTAACGCTCATTCTCCCACCTGACTGCTCATTCACCCACCCTACCGCTCATTCTCCCACCCTATCGCTCATTCTCCCTACCGCTCATTCTCCCACCCTACCGCTCATTCACCCACACTACCGCTCATTCTCCCACCCTAGCGCGCATTCTCCCAACCTACCGTTTAAAAAAAAAATTATTTTGGGCACGTTGATATTAAGTGATTTTACTGAAGCACGGAACGTTGAACCGACGCTGAGACTAGAACCTAGGTGTCCCGACTTCTAAAGTCAGCAACTCTGACAAGACGACTCCGCTTTCATTCCTGTATGGCTTGTTCCCCTTAGCGCTGTCAGCGTTCTTATGGCAGTATAAAGCGCTATACAAAAAACAACGTTCTCTTGAAGTGCCAATCCCTGCGACATCAGACAGTCATGGACTGCACTTCACCGTCGCCCGAGTCCAGAGTGGCCCTAAGGTGCAAGGAAGTCAGTCCCGAGCTGCACAGACGCAAAAAAGGTAAATAAAAAATGCTTTATCAACAGCTTCCCCAAAGCCCAGGACACTTCCCCACCCAGCCCCGCCGCCTTGGTTTCAAATGTAGCGCAAATTCAACCCTAAAGTATTGGGCCGCATTACATGAGCACCAGTCACTTTACAGAAGGACACACACGTTCGTTGTTTTTTTTAAATTCTTTTGTGCACGTTGATATTAAGTGATTTTACTGAAGCACGGAACGTTGAACCGACGCTGAGACTAGAACCTAGGTGTCACGACTTCTAAAGTCGGCAACTCTGACAAAAGACTCCGCTTTCATTCCCGTATGGCTTGTTCCCCTTAGCGCTGTCAGCGTTCTTATGGCGGTGTAAAGCGCTATACAAACAAGCATTTAAAATGCAATAGGTCTCACCTTTCATTAAGTTAAAGCCATTTGCTTTGCTATACAATACCATTAGCAAAGCAAATGGCTTTAACTTAATCAAAGGCGAGACCTATTGCATTTTCAATGCTTGTTATACTCAGCAGTGCCCCAAATAACTACATTTCCTTCTTTGTTGGGTTTATTAACAATGATTACCGAATTTTTCTTCAGTTTCAGCATGAGGTTGTTGTAGTTAATTTGTTGTTGTGTCGCTCTGTTATTGTATTTAAAAGTGGCACGGTTAAGAATTTTCAGTTCATCAATCAATCTGTCATGAAATATATCGATGGCATCACGTGGCATGGTTGGTACAAACGTGGAGGGTGATCTAAACGGGCTGTGCCCTGATTTGCTGACATTGATTCCCTCGGATATGGCAACCTCTTGTGTTTCCATACTGGCCTCATTTCCACCTGTTGTCAATTCGCACATGGTTTTAAGTAGTGGCATATCTCCGGCCACCAGTCCTTTAGATAATTTCAAATGTGCATTGGAGATGTCTTTAGTGTGTAGTTCTACTGGTTGTTTGATAGCGTAATATTTAGCCAATTTAAGTTTTCTTATAAATTTATAAATGTCTACCCTAGTATGGCAATAATTGAAACTACTCTCAGGACAGAATGAGAGACCAAGAGCCAAGATCTGTTTCTCTGCTTGGTTCAATTGCACATCCGAGAGGTTGATGATAGTTTTATCTACTGTGGTTGCCGTTTCTTCCATCTTGGATATTGCTGCCTCCTCCCTCTTGCGCTTCCTGCATTTTCTGCGTTGCCGCCTTCTGGCGTTCCTTCTTTGATTTGCCCCTTCATTTGTGGTCTTGGTCTCAACGATTGCTTTCTCTCCCTGCATAAAAAATCTACTTCTTCAGCAAGGGTCAGATGCCCGAGATCTTCTCGCTGTCCTGCATCCACATTGCCCCCATCCTCTGATTCAGTTTCACTCGGGGCTGTACTAATATCTGAGGTGGAAATGTTTGATACTCCCCCTCTCAATGTAGATTCCTTGCTATGTCCTGGCAATGCTTTTTCTGGCCCCTTCTGTCTGCGTAGGGTGTCGTACTTCCGAGCAAATGTGAAAATCTGTCCCTGCTCATAGTCGTTCTTGTCTCGAGCGAACTTGAATGCTTTGCGAGTCTTGATTATATCTTCCTGTTTTTTTAGCCTTGCTTTCATTCCTTTTATACTTTTTTCTCTGTAGTCTTTGCTGTTTGCATGTTCTAGTTTGTTGAGTTCACTATTGATACGCTCTATCTCCTCCATGTTTTTTGTCCGATCTATTTTGGCATATTTGATCAGGAGGCAAACTAGCCTCATTGAGGCGTCTAAGTTACTTTCTGCCCATTCTTTCAAAAGGGAAGGATTCGGGTTTTCGAAGCTTGGTGCAAGCATTATACGTAACCCCCTCGGCACTCTTCCGGCTTCATGGTACTTCTCAAGAGACTTTACTTCCCACCATTTAGTAAGTTCGCTTTTACTATTTTTTTCAAAGGCACGTAGTAGACTTTTGACATCACTCTTAATACCTTCGTCATTTTTGGTGTTTAGAGCAGTTTCATCTGTAACGTTCGGTAAATTTAAACAGTTCCTCGGCTGCTAGTTCTTGTTCCCGCAGCGCGTCGTCGGACATTGCACTAGGTTAGCGAGCACTTTATACTTGTCGGGCTGTATTGCTATGTTGAAACAGCCCTTGGTAGCACTCCAGCACCTCCCCCACCTGCAAATCGGTAATACACTTAACACATGTGTAGACGCAACCTCCGTGAGTCCTCCGACTCCCTCAGGTTGCCCCCGACACCACTTGGAAACTCGATGTAAACCTTGCAGGGGGCCAGTCCCAACGCTTCTTTCAAAAGCCCGAATCCATGGCGGCTTAAAGGGAAACCGGCCAGCTTATGGGAGAAGGGTCCGTCGAACGTAAACAACCAACTTCCGTAGATAAATCCAAAGCAACGCATCCAAATACTATTCTTGCATTCGCAAACAGATGCAACGGACTCCGGTATCTTGCTGGTGCTCAAATTTTAAGTTTTATTTACAACGCTCGTGCTGCCCATGACGCGATTCGGCCACGTCCTGTGGCCTTGATCACATGATCACGCTGCGTCTTTGGAAACCATTTAAAGGAAACACCTCTCCCCACATGATTGCTGACATCCTACATCATGAAAATAGAGGACATACTTCAACTGAAAGATACCTGGGTAACCAAATATGCCGTACATCAATTAAATTGAAACAACGTATAAAATATACATAGCTTGCTTATTGCGTATGCCTTCATTACATTTGACATACCTTATACTAAGCTACATCTATGAATAATGCACATTAATAATATAGAAAAAGTGCAAGTGCGTAATTGTAAAGTGCTAAATAGTGTTTTGCTGCACGGGACCTACAATGAAAACCATAATTGTATAAAGCAGAAATTATGGAACCACAAAAATATAGCAGGTATGCCGCCCTTCTTATGTTATGAGTCGTGATATGCGTATGCTGTAACAAAAGGACATTTTATTCCTATGTATGTATAATTTCTGCGACAAGCCCACATCCTGCGGATTTATGTAGCTAACACTCATCATGGTATCTAACATAATGACATGATCAATCTTGCCGTGCAAATACGCAAATATTACAGTACTATGATATTTCAGTGTGCAAATACACTAAATTGACATTCTATACTGTGCAAAATACGCATGATCATTCTTGCCGTGCAAATCCGCAAATATTACAGTACTATGATATTACAATGTGCAAATACGCTAAATTGAAATTATATACTGTGCAGGATACACTAATCTGCCTAATACAGTACTAAAATACTGAATATGCCAAATACAACATAAAAAAGTGCTGGTGCTTTATCTTCGGGGAAGTTGTTGCCATAATCACTAAGAATTAAACAGCCTAGTGAAAGTTTGTATAATGGCTGCTAAAATGCAGCCCTCACTCTGACTCCACACCTGGGTCTCCTGTGAAAAATAGCAGATCTACTATATGGTTGACCATACACTCCATATAACACCAAATATTGGTCTGTAGGGTCCCTTGTAGTCATCACATTGCCTACATGGGTGACTAGGTCAATTCATATGTGCAAATACGCTAAAAATTCTTACACTTAGCAATGAATATGTATAAAGGCCAGTATTGTTACCTTCCCATAAATATTGAATGTAAAATACGTTGTAAACACACGGTTATTAAAACAGCATAAAAACCTCAGTAATTGTATCCCATTCATATTATCCTCAGTTCATGATTATTGTACACTCACCCTAAACAAAATGTGCAGTGAAAAACAGTGAATAAAATCCGATATCCTTAAAACCATTAGTGTTAAAACGAATGTGAATAACTATACTAGTTAGCTCGAGGAAAAGTTAAAATATCCTATCTGTACCTAGATGAAAAAGCATCTAATATTGCAACTGTTTAATGAATAGAGCCAAAATGTATCACAAAATTGTCGAGATACAGATAGTGACAGTCAAGGAGAAAATGTCGTAACCAATAACTGAGGGTACTTATGAAACCTGTTACAGTAGGTGGAGTGCTATAGATAATTGTACAGATCTTCTCCCATGTTCAGACCTAATGGAACCTTTGTATCTAATAGCATAATGTATTTCGACTCCAATCTACGTAGCTGCTTTTCACGGTTTCCTCCTCTAGGATGTACCTGAACAGAATCAATGACAAAATATTGCAAACAGCTAAGATCATTATCATGCACAGCTCTGAAATGTCTCGCAACTGGGTACGTTGGGTCTGAGTTGACAATAGCCCGTAAATGTTGCAAAATGCGGATATGAACTTGTAGTCTCGTGCTTCCTATGTAGCGCAACTTGCAGCTACATTGTAAAACATAGACCGCATGGTCAGTTCTGCATGTAAAGTGCCTAGTCAACTCTATAACCTCGTTTGAAAAAGCAGTTTTATAGGACGTGACGTTAGTCCCAAATTTGCATGCCCTGCATGTATTACATTTGAAAAACCCTCTCTTCGGTACCAGCCAACTGCCGGCTTTGCACGTCTCTGGGCTAGTGCGCACCAGCTCATTACGCATAGAGTACGCCCTCCGAAAGGTAACAGTCGGTTTAACAGGTAATATCAGTTTTAGAGTGGGATCTGTGAGGACAATAGACCATTGATGGTTAATAATTGCCATTATCCTCTTGGCTTGTCTGCTATATGTAGTTCCCACTCTCATAGTTGCCTTACTCTCCTCTGAAGTATCTAAAACACCAATGCTGTCAGGGGTAACCTCTTTGTTGCTCATTATGCTGGAATTACGTGTCTGTATCATGTCTGTGCTGTTGGCCTTCTTAGGGGCTCTTTCTAACAGTACAGGTTTATATCCTCTTTCAATGAAACGTATCTTTGCCTCAGTTTGCTGTTGCTTAAGGTCTTTCTCTGTGCTGCAAGCTCTCCGGATACGGAGAAACTCCCCATATGGGATGCTAGCAATGGTGTGACGTGGATGGAAACTACGTGCATGAAGCACTGAATTGCCTGCTGTAGACTTTCTAAAAAGGCAAGTCTCCAATTTTCCTTTTTCAATGTAGACCTGAACATCTAAGAAATTGGTGGTATAAGCATCTATATGGGCAGTGAATCGCAAGTTCAAGTCATTGACATTAATGTTATTCACAAATTGTTGTGCTTGAGTCATACTCCCTCTCCAAATCACAAACACATCATTTATGTACCTCCACCACTTAACAATGTGTGACGTGTAGTCGTTGCAGTGGTTTACTTTGAGGACATGCTCCTCCCACCAGCCCACATGAAGACATGCATAGCTGGGGGAGAAGCATGCCCCCATCGCAACGCCACGCAGCAGTTGGAATACTATGCCATCAAAGAGAAATACATTGTTGTGAAGGGACCAATGCACCATATTCAATAACATTTCATTGTGGTTGTACATTTCCAATAGTCGTTTGTCAAGATAGTATTTTACTGCCTTCATCCCATCTGAATGCTTGATACTAGTATACAGGGCAGATATGTCCATTGTTAAAAATATGAAATTCTCATCCCAAATTTGCTCTCTCAGTTTACACAGGAAATCAGTAGTGTCACGAATGTAGGTAGGGAGGCTCAACACAAACTCCTGCAGATAAAAATCCACATATTTTGAAGTGTTCTCAAACAGGCTCTTCTGTGCCAATATGATTGGTCTTCCAGGAACCGGTAATTCATTTTTGTGCACTTTTGGGATGAAATACATTGTGGGCATCATGGGAAATTCGTTGTAAAGAAAGGAATATTCATCTCTGGAAATCAAACCATTTCTCTTCCACATCATAAGTTCATCTCTATAGTTGAGCCTTATCTTTTTGACTAATGCCATGTTGGTTTTCTTATAACAATGCTCATCATTAAGATGTCTGTATGCCTCCTTTTTATACTCAGCAGTGCCCCAAATAACTACATTTCCTCCTTTGTCGGATTTATTAACAATGATTGCCGAATTTTTCTTCAGTTTCAGCATGAGGTTGTTGTAGTTAATTTGTTGTTGTGTTGCTCTGTTATTGTATTTAAAAGTGGCACGGTTAAGAATTTTCAGTTCATCAATCAATCTGTCATGAAATATATCGATGGCATCACGTGGCATGGTTGGTACAAACGTGGAAGGTGATCTAAACGGGCTGTGCCCTGATTTGCTGACATTGATTCCCTCGGATATAGCAACCTCTTGTGTTTCCATACTGGCCTCATTTCCACCTGTTGTCAATTCGCACATGGTTTTAAGTAGTGGCATATCTCCGGCCACCAGTCCTTTAGATAATTTCAAATGTGCATTGGAGATGTCTTTAGTGGGTAGTTCTACTGGTTGTTTGATAGCGTAATATTTAGCCAATTTAAGTTTTCTTATAAATTTATAAATGTCTACCCTAGTATGGCAATAATTGAAACTACTCTCAGGACAGAATGAGAGACCAAGAGGCAAGATCTGTTTCTCTGCTTGGTTCAATTGCACATCCGAGAGGTTGATGATAGTTTTATCCACTGTGGTTGCCGTTTCTTCCATCTTGGATATTGCTGCCTCCTCCCTCTTGCGTTTCCTGCATTTTCTGCGTTGCCGCCTTCTGGCGTTCCTGCTTTGATTTGCCCCTTCATTTGTGGCCTTGGTCTCAACGATTGCTTTCTCTCCCTGCATAAAAAATCTACTTCTTCAGCAAGGGTCAGATGCCCGAGATCTTCTCGCTGTCCTGCATCCACATTGCCCCCATCCTCTGATTCAGTTTCACTCGGGCTGTACTAATATCTGAGGTGGAAATGTTTGATACTCCCCCTCTCAATGTAGATTGCTTGCTATGTCCTGGCAATGCTTTTTCTGGCCCCTTCTGTCTGCGTAGGGTGTCGTACTTCCGAGCAAATGTGAAAATCTGTCCCTGCTCATAGTCGTTCTTGTCTCAAGCGAACTTGAACGCTTATGTAGTCTTGATTATATCTTCCTGTTTTTTTAGCCTTGCTTTTATTTCTTTTATACTTTTTTCTCTGTAGTCTTTGCTGTTCGCATGTTCTAGTTTGCTGAGCTCACTATTGATACGCTCTATCTCCTCCATGTTTTTTGTCCAATCTATTTTGGCATATTTGATCAGGAGGCAAACTAGCCTCATTGAGGCGTCTAAGTTACTTTCTGCCCATTCTTTCAAAGGGAAGGAGTCGGGTTTTCGAAGCTTGGTGCAAGCATTATACGTAACCCCCTCGGCACTCTTCCGGCTTCATGGTACTTCTCAAGAGACTTTACTTCCCACCATTTAGTAAGTTCGCTTTTACTATTTTTTTCAAAGGCACGTAGTAGACTTTAGACATCACTCTTAATACCTTCGTCATTTTTGGTGTTTAGAGCAGTTTCATCTGTAACTTTCGGTAAATTTAAAAACAGTTCCTCGGCTGCTAGTTCTAGTTCCCGCAGCGCGTCGTCGGACATTGCACTATGTTAGCGAGCACTTTATACTTGTCGGGCTGTATTGCTATGTTGAAACAGCCCCTGGTAGCACTCCAGCACCTCCCCCACCTGCAAATCGGTAATACACTTACCACATGTGTAGACGCAACCTCCGTGAGTCCTCCGACTCCCTCAGGTCGCCCCGGACACCACTTGGAAACGCGATGTAAACCTTGCAGGGGGCCAGTCCCAACGCTTCTTTCAAAAGCACGAATCCATGGCGGCTTAAAGGGAAACCGGCCAGCTTATGGGAGAAGGGTCCGTCGAACGGAAAAAGCCAACTTCCGTAGATAAATCCAAAGCAACGCATCCAAATACTATTCTTGCATTCGCAAACAGATGCAACGGACTCCGGTATCTTGCTGGTGCTCAAATTTTAAGTTTTATTTACAACGCTTGTGCTGCCCATGACGCGTTTCGGCCACGTCCTGTGGCCTTGATCACATGATCATGCTGCGTCTTTGGAAACCATTTAAAGGAAACACCTCTCCCCACATGATTGCTGACATCATACATCATGAAAATAGAGGACATACTTCAACTGAAAGATACCTGGGTAACCAAATATGCCGAACATGAATTAAATTGAAACAATGTATAAAATATACATAGCTTGCTTATTGCGTATGCCTTCATTACATTTGACATACCTTATACTAAGCTACATCTATGAATAATGCACATTAATAATATAGAAAAAGTGCAAGTGCGTAATTGTAAAGTGCTAAATAGTGTTTTGCTGCACGGGACCTACAATGAAAACCATAATTGTATAAAGCAGAAATTATGGAACCACAAAAATATAGCAGGTATGCTGCCCTTCTTATGTTATGAGTCGTGATATGCGTATGCTGTAACAAAAGGACATTTTAATCCTATGTATGTATAATTTCTGCGACAAGCCCACATCCTGCGGATTTATATAGCTAACACTCATCATGGTATCTAACATAATGACATGATCAATCTTGTCGTGCAAATACGCAAATATTACAGTACTATGATATTTCAGTGTGCAAAAACGCTAAACTGACATTCTCTACTGTGCAAAATACGCATGATCATTCTTGCCGTGCATATATATATATATATATATATATATATATATATATGTATTCACTGAAAAAACCATAGGTTTCAGGGACGTTATAGTTAGTTGGACATTTCACTCGTACAAAACCAGAGAAATTCGGCCGTTATAGTTAGTTGAGCTAACTATAACTCACGTCCCCTCAATGCACTGCTGATGACATCACATATTACATTACTCATGACATGGTCATTGACATCACTCATGACATCTCAAATGACATTACTGATGACATCATCCAGTGACTGAGTGTTTCTAAAAAGTTTAAATATGTTTTATATATATATATGCCAAGGTGTATTGAAGAATGAGTGGGTGTATGAGTGTCTGAATGGATGATTTAATAGGTGCATGACTGACTGTATAAGTGAGTGATTAAACTTGTCTTACTAATACATGGGTGACTGACTAATCTGTATGAATGTCTGTATCAGTCTGTCAGTTGGTGTGTAAGTGGCTGCTTGTGTTGGTGAGTAGCTACATGAGTGTCTATATGGGTATTTGATTGGTTGTCTGAGTACCTGAATGGGTGCCTGAGTGTCTGGGTGGGTGGGTGGGGTGTGTGTGACTCCCGGCATTGATGTGTGAGTGGGTGATTCACTGGATGTATGGGTTCAAGAGTGCGTCTGTGAGAGGCTGTATGGGTGGGTGAGTGTGTGTATGGCTGTGTTGGTGAGTGAATGGATCTCAGTGGTACATGTGTGAGTAACTACATATGTGAAAGGCAGTATATGTGAGTGTTGGAGTATATAAATGATTAGATGTGAGAGTGAGTGATTGTGAGAGTGGCTGCATGGATGAGTGTGTGCTTGTGTCAGTGATTGTATAAGAGAGTTGGTATGTGTTAGTATCTGTATAAATAAATGAGGTGGTGTGTGTGTATAACTGTAGGTGGGTAAATGGGAGTGTGATTGATTCTTTGCATGATTGACTAGCTGTGTGAGTAACTCTATGAGTGAGTGGCGGTGTGTGAGTGTCTGTATGGGTGTACGAGTGCATATGATAGTGGCTGTATGGATGAGTGACTGCATGTATGAGTGACTGTATGGATCAGGGAGTGAATGTGTGTGTAGACCTAGGAATCAGTGAGTGGGTATGTAGTAACTGGTATTGGTGTGTCTATGGTTTCGAGAATGGCAGTCTGTATTTTAGAGTGGGTGTATCAAAGGTTATATTAGGCTGTGAGGAGGTGCATCAGATTATCACGTGGATAATGTCATCAGTGATGTCATCAGTGATGTCACTGACCATGTCATGAGTGATATAATATGTGATGTCATCAGCAGTGCATTGCGGGGCGCAAGTTATAGTTAGCTCAACTAACTATAACGGACAAATTACTCTGATTTTGTACGAGTGAAATGTCCAACTACCTATAACGTCCCTGAAACCTATGGTTTTTTCAATGAATTTCTATGGTTTATTAAATGATAATTTCCAACTATAAAGTCCCTGAAACCTATGTATTTTTCAGTGACTTTCTAAGGTTTTTTCAATGCTAATTACTAACTATAACGTCCCTGAAACCTATGGTTTTTTCAGTGAATTTATAAGGTTTTTTAAATGCTAATTTCTAACTATAATGTAGTAGTTGCGTTTTCAGAGTGGTGCAGAAAGGGGGCTGGGCCTCCGACCAGCGTTCAGAAATTCCGCTGCGTAGGACTTACAGGAGGTACCAGGAGGGCTTCTTGGCCCCCAAAGTCCCTCAGGAGTAAAGTGGACTTCATCCCCCAACCTATAGTGTGCCAGGAGGCACGTTTGCAGAGTGGCGGAGAAAGGGGGCGTGGCCTCCGAAGACCTCTTAGCAATACCACTGTGTGGGACTTACTGGAGGTAACAGGAGGGGTAGTTGGCCCCCAAGGACATCTTTGGGGACCAACTACCCCTCCTATTATCTCCAATAAGTCCCACACAACAGGATTGCTAAGTTCTCATTGCATGCCACGCCCCCTTTGCCCACCACTCTGCAAACGTACCTCCTGGCATGCTCTTGGTTGGGGGATGAAGTCCCCTTCGCTTGTGGGGGTCCTTAGGGGCCAACTAGCCTACCTGTTACCTCCAGTAAGCCCCACACAGTGGGATTGCTGAGAGGTGGACACAGGCCACGCCCCCTTACTCCACCACTCTGCAAACGCGCCTCCTGGTGGGCTCTTGGTTGGGAGATGAAGTCCCCTTGCCTCCTGAGGGTCCCTGGGGGCCAACTAGCCCTCCTGTTATCTCTAGTAAGCCCCAAAACAGCTGGATTGCTGAGAGTGGTCCGAGGCCACGCCCCCTTTTTACACCACTCTGCAAACGTGCCTCCTGGCGCACTGCTGCTCGGGGGATGAGGTCCACTTTAGTCCTGAGGTCCTCAGGACACAAGAGGACCTCATCGCCCCACCAGCAGTGCGCCAAGCGGCGCGTTTGCAGAGTGGTGTAAAAAGGAGCGTGGCCTTTGGACCACCTCTCAGCAGGTGTGGGGATTACTGGAGGTACCTGGTTGTCTAGTTGGCCCCTAAGGACCATTAGTATTCAAGGGGGCTTAATCCCCCAATCCAGAATGCGTCAGGAGGCGCGTTTGCACAGTGGTGCAGGGAGGGGGCAGGGCCTCCGGCGAGATGCCGGCTTTTTTTTAATTTGCTTTTTGGAAGGGGGCTGTGTGGCCCCTCCTTCCCTTTATTATTTTTGGGCCCTGAAAACCCCATCCTCCAGGGCCTGAGCAATTTTTTTTTTTAAACAGGGAGGAGGCCGCGACCCCATGGCCGTTTTTGGCCCCGGGGACCCCATCCCCCGGGGCATGGCCACATATTTATTTATTCTTTTTAAGGAGGAGGTCTGCGCGGCCCCCCTCCTGAGGTCATTATTGGCCCCGGGGACCCATCCCCCGGGGCTTTGCCTCGTTTTTTTTTTTTTTATTTAGGGAGGGGGCAGTGTGGCCCTCCCTTCCCTGGGCCACTATTGGCCCCGGGGACCCCATCCCCCGGGGCCAGCCCTCACATTGGGGACCGCGAGGGGAGCCCCAATGCCCCTGCGGTCCCTGTCGGCTCCCTTTGCCCAAAAGCAATTTTGCTTTACTTCTTGGAAGCGAGAGCAGGTTTCCCGCCCTGCCATAGCAAACGGCAATGTCCCAGGGTTGGGCACCCCAGGACATTGAAGGTGCCGGCCCTGGTGGTCCCCAGGGCCATCTAGGGCTCCAGGAGGGGGGCCGCGCGGCCCCTCTCCCAACTGATTAAAGCCCCGGGGAGGTGGTGGTCCCCGGGGCAGTGTGGGGGGGGCTTGAGCCCCACCACACTTTGTGTTTGAAAGTAGCCCCGGGGAGGTGGCAATCCCTGGGGCTGCGAGGGGGGCCCCATGGCCCCCCGCATTTAAATCATGTAGCCCCGGGTCTTGGGGGGCCCGCGAGGAGCCCCCACCCTAAAATAATGAAATGCCCGGGGAGGTGGCGGTCCCCGGGGCAGCATGGGGGGGCAGGATCCCCCCACAAATTTTTTTTTTTTAAAAGCCCCAGGGAGGTGGCGGTCCCCAGGGCTGCTGGGGGCCGCGTGCCCCCCTCTCATATGATAAACTAAGCTCTGGGGAGGTGGCGGTCCCCGGGGCCCCCCACGGCCCCCTGCATATAAATTCCTCATTGCCCCTGGGACCTGGACCACCCGGGGGCTCAAAGAAACGAAGTGCAGGAGCCCGCGCTTTGTTTTTTTTAAACAAAATTGGCTGGATTCGCACACCCAGCGCGAATTCGGCCAAAAATATTTTTTTTTAATGTGCTTTTTTTGGCCCTAGGGGTCCCTGTGGGACCCCCTGAGCAGGCCTAGGGGGTCAGGGTGTTTCTACCCTGCCCCCTTTTCTTGTTTTTTATCTTTTTTTTTACTGTTTTCTTGTGACTCTACCGAGTCACAAGATGGCTGCCAACACATTTTGGTTTGCAGTGTTGGCAGCCAATCAGAATGAAGCTCGTGCTCGGGAGGGTACGCGAATCCTCTTCGGCCCTCAGATATCGATATTTTTATTTTTTGAATTTCTCAGAAACTACTGAACGGATATACACCATTTAAAAAAAGGTCGCTTTCTGAACCAAGAGCTACCTTTTTGCCAAATTTGGTCTAATTCCGTTCAGCTGTTCGGGCTGTAGCCGGGTCTAAAGTTCCTAAGGAAATTAACATGGATTAAACACGTTTTGGGACCCCCCCTTATTTCTCGGCCCCCGCTTGACGCATCACCCCGAAACTTTCAAGATAGGAGCTGACCTGAGTGAACCATTAGTTTTGTAAATTTCGCAAAGATTCGTCAAACGGCGCCAAAGATATTGGCAAAAGAAAAAACGTTTTTTGAATAGAAACAAGGTCCTAATTATAACTACCTACTGGCGACCGCCAGTAGGTTATTTATATATATATATATATATATGTATATATATATATATATGTCGAAAGTTTCACCTCCAAAATCCCAGGAATCACAAAACTCATGAAAACCGGAACAGATGAAAATAGACCCAGCTGTAAGTGCAAGTGAGTATTTATTTTTAAAAGCTCAGCATGCCTGCCATGACGCGTTTCAGCCTACCAGAGGCCTTGTTCACATAGCGCCTTGTGAGTAGTATGCCAACATTTAAAGTGCAAAGTGCAAAGTAACACACAACGTGATTGGTTGCCTACACCAACAATGGACATAGAAGAAATATATTATTTTGATCAAAACAAAAATGGATGGCCATTTAGCCCAAATATCCACAATCCATAGCTTAAAAATACTTTTTGTTTAAGTACACTTTGTAAATGTAATTAATCAGTATTTAAAAGTACAAGCAGTAAAAACGAGTTTTCTTAAAAAAGCATCTTATTTTTAAAAAAATCTCATTTAAACATAGTGCAAACAATGTTGTGCAAAATACGCAAGGAAACATAAAACCCTAGTGGGTTAAAATTCACATGAAGGACACCACAGGTAACTTCAAGACAAGACTAATAGATCACCACTCAAAAATAGAACATCATATGATTTTCATCTATTTATAATAAACAAGAGAGGGGACCAACATGTCTGAAAGATTTAAACTACCCGATAGAAAAATTTAGTCACAATTCAAAATGATAATATTTTGCTTAAATCACAATGTTTGTACAGGTAAAACTGCTAGAATATTAAAAGTGGAATCGTTATCAATGTTAAAAATCATCACTATGTGTCCTGAAGACAAAAATAGAACTATATCCAAAAAAGTGTAGTACAAATCAAGTGCAAAAAGTGCGTGGAATGATAAAATATGGTGTTAAATGAAGTTAAAATTTTGTTTATAGATTCAAGGGGCAAAGCCGATGTTAAAAGATATGTAGAAATGGTGCAGTAATGTAACAATGGGAGCCAATTTACAGACATGTATAAAAGTCTTCGCTGGAATTTAAACCCAGTGGCGTTTTGGTATCGAGATCTAGGATGTATTTGGTCTCAAGAGCTCGCAAAAGGGCTTCACGGTTGCCTCCCCGTCTGAGGGGCAACACTGAGTCAATGACAAAATATTTAAGAAGCTCACTCTTGTTATCATGGTGTTCCTTAAAGTGTCGAGCCACTGGGTAGGATGCATCGCTCCCACTAATTGCCCTAATATGCTGGAGTATCCGTTTGTGGACCTGTAGCCTGGTGCTACCAACATATTGCAGGCCACAAGGACACTCCAGCACATAAACAGCAAAATCCGTCTTACATGTAAACATCCTAGGGATTGATCTTGGGGCATCGCAGAAGGGGATCTTATATTCTGTTTTATTGATACCATGCCTGCATGCTTTGCAGCTGGTGCATCTTCTAAAGCCCTTACTGGAAAGGAGCCATGATTTGTTAACAACTACCTCAGGACTGGTTTTAACTAAAGAATCGCTCATAGAACGTGCTTTCCTGAATGAAATCTCAGGGCTAGCTGTCATTAAGTCCCCAATGACAGAGTCATTCTGTACCAGGCTCCAATTTTTCTTAAAGATTTTTCGAAGGGCCTGGTGCTGACGATTATAAGTTAGGATCAGTCTAATAGGCTCCTTAGCTTGTACCGATGCTACATTAGCTGTTTTACTTAGCAAGACCATCTGTCTAGGAATGTGGTTGGCTTTAGTGATGGCTTTGTCAATCATAGAAGCCGCATATCCTCTAGTCAAAAATCTAGATTTACTGGCCTCCTGTGCCAAAAAGCACTCAGAATCAGTGCTGCAAATACGCCTGATACGCAACATCTCACCATATGGGATGCTGCGTATCAAGTGGGCCGGATGATGACTGGCGGCATGTAAAACCGTATTACCAGCCGTGGGCTTTCTGAATAGCCTGGTCTCAAGTCTGTTGCCCTTGATGAAGATCTCTACATCCAAAAAGTAGACAAAATCCTGACTTAAGTTAGCTGTAAACTGGAGATTAAGCTTGTTTACATTAATCAAATCAATGAAATCTGTGGCCTGTTGTTTAGTACCTTGCCAGATTAAAAAAATGTCATCGATATAACGATACCAATGAACTACATGTCTAGTGAAAATCTCATGATATTCACCAAAGAGGACCTGCTCCTCCCATCTACCCATATGCAGGCAGGCATAACTAGGGGAGAAGCAGGCCCCCATGGCCACACCTCTAACCTGCTGGAAAAATTGGTTAAAAAACATGAAAAAGTTGTTATTCAAGCATGTAGCAATCATGGCAATCAACATCTTGTTGTGATTACACATTTGGATAGGCCTCTTTCCTAGATAATGGTTAATGGCCATTAAACCGTCCTGATGGTATATACTAGTATAGAGGGATGTAACATCCAACGTGATCAACCAATACGAAGAATCCCATATCACCCCTTCCAGTTTCCTCAGGAAGTCTGCTGTGTCTTGGATGAAAGAGGGCAAAGTCCTCACATGTTCCTGTAGGAAGGCATCGATGTAAATAGATGTGTTTTCCAACAACCCATTGCGTGACGATATTATGGGCCTGCCAGGCGGTTTCTCAGCGCATTTGTGTATCTTAGGGATAAAATATAAAGCCGGAATCACTGGATGCTCATTTTTGAGAAACTTCAGTTCATCTTGACTAAGTAATCCTGCGCTTCTCCAGGCTACCAACTGTGTGTAGAAGTCAAAACGCGCCTGTTTCACAGTGGAAATGTCACACCTCTTATAGCATTGATGGTCATTTAGCTGGTTGTAGGCTTCTTCTAGATATAAATCCCTAGGCCACAACACCACATTCCCGCCTTTATCGGACTGGCGAACTATGATGTTATCGTTAGCCTGAAGTTTCCTGATAAGCTGGAAGTAACAGTTGTTAAGTGATGTATGCTTATAATTATCACGCATTGTGGCAGTATAGAGTTTTTTAAGTTCTGCAATAGATAGCTCATGAAAAACGTCAATATTATCATGTAACATCAGAGGTGTAAAGGTAGATCTTGGTTTAAAATTGGTATTACCAGGCATGTTCAAATTGATCTGTTCATCATTAATGCCAGGACCTGAGATCTCATTGTTCAGTTGTTGTAAATCTTGTAATAATTCAAGGTCATTCACACTTAAAATTTGAGTGGTGTCAGAGGCCTGTCCTGTACCAATCTTAGATACCATCTTATTGGACAAGAAGTATTTACGGAGTTTCAATTTGCGAGTATATTTGTACAAATCTATCCGCGTCTTGGCATAGTTGAAATTACTTGCTGGACTATAGGTGAGACCAAGGGATAATACACGCAATTCTGATTGGCTTAGATGGATGTCAGTAAGATTTATTACAGTTGATGCTGACCCTGCTTGGTCAATCACGTCGTTTTGTAAACTTATTTCCTGTTCCATCTTTTGTTGGTATTGGTTTTTCTTTTTTGGTTTGCCATCTATGACTTGATTTGCGTCGTTGCTTGCGCCTTTGGTTGTTTCTCTGGCGTTGTTTGAGTTTATCCTCCTGGGTCGCAAAGTTTCTCGTCGGTCCTGTCGCAAGCAGTCCACCTCTTGCGCTAGGGAATATTTGGTAAACCCCAATCTTGCAGTCTGTCGGCTTAGCTCAGTATCCGATTCACTGTCAGGCAGCGAGCTAAGATCTGATAGTGAAGAAGCCAGTTGGGAACTTACAATGGTACTAGTACTAGCTTCTGCAGGCAGCCGCATTGTTGGGTTCTTGGACGCTTTTATGGCATCGAATTTCTTAGCAAAGGTAAATACTCGCCCCTGCTGGTAATCGATCTTGTCTCGCTGAAACTTATAAGTCTTCCGTTTTTTAATCACCTCCTCATCTTTGTGTAGCCTGGCTTGCATCTCTTCCCGGAGTTTGGCACAGTTAGCCGAAGTTTCCACAGCGCTGATTTCATTGTTAAGTTCATCAATTTTCAGTTGCAAAGACGCACGATCACTTTCCGCGTATTTCACCAAAATGGTTACCAGTTTTCGCGAAGACTCCAAATTGCACTCAGCCCATTCATTGAGCATGTTGGGGTCCGGTTGCTCATAGCTGGGCGCTAACATAATGCGAAGTCCACGGGGGATACGCCCAACCTCCAAATACCGAGATAAGGAGCGATGCTCCCACCATTTGGACTGTTCAGCCTTCATCAGTTTTTCCAGTCTTTTAAACATATCTCGCAGATTGGTGCTCCCAATTTGCACAGTCATAGTTTGCGTAGTAGCTGATGACTCGCCAGCCGGAGAGTCATCAAACATATCCATAGCCGCCTCCTCTCTACTCTTCAAGGCGTCGGCAGACATTATGCAATAGCTAAAATTATTAGAAAGGTATATAAACACCAGGTAAATGGACACACGAATGAATGTCGATGTCCACAAACCACACACTCCTTCACCGGACAGTACAACAATTTCCTACCACAGCGAGTTCCTCGGCGCACCCAGGGTCATCCGACTCGTAGCGCCGCTCTCGTTGCTGGTTCCAGGAAAGTTAAACGTGGTCCGGGGGTTACCGCAGCTGGTCCTGACAGGAACACTAAATCAATTCCGGAGCACCGAAAGAACTGCTTCCTGCTGCTTGGCCCAAATCCGAAGGAGGGGTCTGTTGAATACCGGGGAAGCAATCCCGGTGAGTAAAATGTCGAAAGTTTCACCTCCAAAATCCCAGGAATCACAAAACTCATGAAAACCGGAACAGATGAAAATAGACCCAGCTGTAAGTGCAAGTGAGTATTTATTTTTAAAAGCTCAGCATGCCTGCCATGACGCGTTTCAGCCTACCAGAGGCCTTGTTCACATAGCGCCTTGTGAGTAGTATGCCAACATTTAAAGTGCAAAGTGCAAAGTAACACACAACGTGATTGGTTGCCTACACCAACAATGGACATAGAAGAAATATATTATTTTGATCAAAACAAAAATGGATGGCCATTTAGCCCAAATATCCACAATCCATAGCTTAAAAATACTTTTTGTTTAAGTACACTTTGTAAATGTAATTAATCAGTATTTAAAAGTACAAGCAGTAAAAAACGAGTTTTCTTAAAAAGCATCTTATTTTAAAAAAATCTCATTTAAACATAGTGCAAACAATGTTGTGCAAAATACGCAAGGAAACATAAAACCCTAGTGGGTTAAAATTCACATGAAGGACACCACAGGTAACTTCAAGACAAGACTAATAGATCACCACTCAAAAATAGAACATCATATGATTTTCATCTATTTATAATAAACAAGAGAGGGGACCAACATGTCTGAAAGATTTAAACTACCCGATAGAAAAATTTAGTCACAATTCAAAATGATAATATTTTGCTTAAATCACAATGTTTGTACAGGTAAAACTGCTAGAATATTAAAAGTGGAATCGTTATCAATGTTAAAAATCATCACTATGTGTCCTGAAGACAAAAATAGAACTATATCCAAAAAAGTGTAGTACAAATCAAGTGCAAAAAGTGCGTGGAATGATAAAATATGGTGTTAAATGAAGTTAAAATTTTGTTTATAGATTCAAGGGGCAAAGCCGATGTTAAAAGATATGTAGAAATGGTGCAGTAATGTAACAATGGGAGCCAATTTACAGACATGTATAAAAGTCTTCGCTGGAATTTAAACCCAGTGGCGTTTTGGTATCGAGATCTAGGATGTATTTGGTCTCAAGAGCTCGCAAAAGGGCTTCACGGTTGCCTCCCCGTCTGAGGGGCAACACTGAGTCAATGACAAAATATTTAAGAAGCTCACTCTTGTTATCATGGTGTTCCTTAAAGTGTCGAGCCACTGGGTAGGATGCATCGCTCCCACTAATTGCCCTAATATGCTGGAGTATCCGTTTGTGGACCTGTAGCCTGGTGCTACCAACATATTGCAGGCCACAAGGACACTCCAGCACATAAACAGCAAAATCCGTCTTACATGTAAACATCCTAGGGATTGATCTTGGGGCATCGCAGAAGGGGATCTTATATTCTGTTTTATTGATACCATGCCTGCATGCTTTGCAGCTGGTGCATCTTCTAAAGCCCTTACTGGAAAGGAGCCATGATTTGTTAACAACTACCTCAGGACTGGTTTTAACTAAAGAATCGCTCATAGAACGTGCTTTCCTGAATGAAATCTCAGGGCTAGCTGTCATTAAGTCCCCAATGACAGAGTCATTCTGTACCAGGCTCCAATTTTTCTTAAAGATTTTTCGAAGGGCCTGGTGCTGACGATTATAAGTTAGGATCAGTCTAATAGGCTCCTTAGCTTGTACCGATGCTACATTAGCTGTTTTACTTAGCAAGACCATCTGTCTAGGAATGTGGTTGGCTTTATATATACACACACACACACACACACACACACACACACACACATATATATATATATCACACACATATATATATATATATATATATATATATATATATCCAAACACCTCGTCACAACTCCAACTCCTCGGAAAAACGAGCGCGGACCCAGATAAGTGCTGCAATTATTTTATTTTGCCAAAGTCTGCCATTACGCGTTTCAGGCCGAACTAGAGGCCTTGATCACATGACAATACTTAGGTTTTACCACCGCTTTTTAAAGTGCAAGTGCTTCACATAAACCATGGACATAGACAATAGACTTTTCCACTTTAGGTACTTTTCATGCGTAAATGCTTTGAAAAACATAACATTTCAGATACCATACATAATAACTGTAAAATACAAAAGTATTGAACAAAAATGTGCAGGACTTAAATGTCTTTCAAGGATATCCAATGTGTTTGTTTTTCAACAATAAATGCTTAAATGCTGATTCAAATAAACCTTTTTCTAGTCCAGAGTTAAAAATTAAAATGAACATAAAGAGTGCCACCTCGTAAATGTGGAAATGAAAAGGATAAAATTAAAAAAGATGTAATTTATAAACAATAATAAACAACAGGTACATGTTCAATCTGTCACTTAGTGCTTCGGAATAACAAATAGTTGAAATTCCATATATTGTGGGGTTTATATAGTGTTGGAAATAGTCTTATTTTTAAAAGAACATCCTATTATATTCTGTAGGTCTCCCTATTTTCCGACCCTACAGTAGATAAGCCCCACATATTTCCCTCACACCAATAATGTGACTATGTGCTACCGTACCTGATTACAAAGTGCTAAAATGCCATAAAGTGCATAAGTGCTAAGGGATCTGAAGGTTTTTGAAGTGCAAATATTCAGAGACCTAATATATTCAAACATCTTGCGTCCGTTATAACAAATTGCTACAGAATATTCCAATCAATTGATTTCATAGCATATAACATAGTGACTCTTAAAATCATCAATAAATATATTCATAACTTAATTTACCCATAAAACTATTCCTCAATGATTAGAAATACGACACATAAAATGAGACAATATGCCCTAGACCAACCATTAAAATATCATAAATATATAAATATGAATATAAATATTAATAAAAGCCCCATAAAACATACAAGACTAATATACAGAAAAACCACAGTGACCAATTAATTAACTAATGCAGATTAAGATTGACCTAAAAAGACGTTTTCATTAAAAAAAAGAGAGGAGATTTATCAACATTATAAAAATGTATGCAGGTCTTCTGTAGTGTTGAGACCACCTGGATGCTTAGAATCGAACTCCAATATAAAGCTAGTTTCCAGGCGTCTCAACTTTGCTTCTCTATCACCGCCCCTTTTCGTAATAGGGACGGCGTCAATGACATAATATTTTAAATGTCTTGGATTACTGTCATGAATGGTTTGAAAATGCCTGGCCACCGGGTAATTTTGATCATTATTAGTTATAGCCCGGATGTGCTGCAGGATTCTCTTGTGAACGGCCAATTTTGTGCTTCCTATATATTTGAGTTTGCAACTGCACTCGAGGACAAACAGAAAATTCCGTTTTACATATAGGATTTCACATTAATGCCAAATTGGCAAGCTTTGCACGAAAGGCATTTAAAAAAACCTTTCTCGCCGTTAACCACATGTCCCTATGATGTTCCTCCTGACTGTTTCTCACCAGCATATTCCCCATACTAATAGTTTTTCTAAACGTAATGGAAGGATTGGAAGGCATAAACCTCCCAATCACTGGGTCATCTTGAATAAAATGCCAATTACGCCTTACTATGGTTCTTAGTTGTCTTTCCTGTTTGGAATACGAGAGGATAAGTCTAGTGGGCTGAGGGACTTGAATTTCATTGTTAGCATCACCATATGTTGTTTTGACCCTATATGTTAAAAGGTCATCCCTGGCCTTTATTTTGGACCTTCTAATGGCGGCATCCACAATTTCTGTCCTGTACCCCCTGGCCAGAAACCTGGCTCGACTTTCTGCCTGTTTAATCTCAGCATCCTCATTACTGCTACAAATGCGTTGGATGCGTAACATCTCCCCATAAGGGATACTTTTGATTAAATGGGGAGGATGAGCACTCGACGCATGCAGTACCGTATTGCCAGCGGTGGGCTTTCTAAAAAGAGTGGTTGTTAAAAAATTGTTCTCAACCGAGACCTGTACGTCTAGAAAGGTCACTGTATGCCTGCTAATAGTAGATGTAAATTTCAAATTGATTGCATTGGGGTTAATCTAATCAATGAATTCAATAGCGCTTTCCTCACTTCCTCTCCACACAATGAATAGATCATCGATAAAACGTAACCAGGAAATAACTTTTGTATCATAAATTTCCTCATTTTGCCGCATGAGGACCAGCTCCTCCCACCAGCCCATAAACAAACAGGCATAGCTGGGGAGAAGCTGGCCCCCATTGCTACTCCCTGAATTTGCTGAAACATTTGACCATTAAAAAGGAATAGGTTGTTTTCCAAACAAAAGAGCAGCATATCCAATAACATTTTTGTATGCTGTGCATATATAATAGGTCTAGTGCATAAAAAGTACTCCACAGCACGTAGCCCATCCTTGTTTCGAATACATGTATACAAGGAGGATACGTCCAAAGCTATGAGCAGATACTCAGAACCTAACTTAGGTGCACCAAGGGTACACCGCCTCCCACTAGTGTTGGGAATACCGGTCCCCCTCCCGGGCCCGATCAGCTGCCACCATTGAAACCGAGTGTTTTTATGTCTAAGTCGCAACCCGCGACCATCATTTTATTCCTTCCCACCTTAGCGCGTGGGTTGTGATTACTCATTGACACGTGGCTTGATTTTTGCCACTCACTTTGTATTCACAGTCTTCACCTCTGGTCCTGAAGAAAGCCCCCTCCATATTTACTTCTGGGGCTGAAACATGTAGACCATCTTTCTTGACAACAGAGATTAATTACCCTCTTATGGTTGTCTACCCTTCATTTTTATCTATACCCCGGGCCGCCATAATTAAACAATTTTTTGAACATCTAGGCAAGGATTCCCGGAGGTATTCTTAATCTAGCACCACACTTCATCACACTTTCACACCACACCAGCTCCGCTGTAATCAGGCGTTGTAGCACAACCGGGCGGCACTCGGCCGCCTGGTTGGGACCCCGATGATGAAGCATGACACCAACTAGGTTGGTGTGTGAGGGGTCTTTTAAAGAACCTGAAGGTTCCCCTGCACTGTGAGCCCCCAGTGGTATTTATCCAGGTACTGGGTACGTCCACATTGTTTATGGACAGATACTCAGAACTCCAACTTATATCCCTTATCTTTCTTAGAAAATCACATGTATCCTGTACGTATGACTTTAGCTTTTTGACAAACACCTGCAAGAAATAATCAATATATCTGGATAAGTTCTCTAATGGTCCATCACAAGCTGCAATAATGGGCCTGCCCGGTGGTCTGTTGATGTTTTTATGAATTTTTGGTATAAAATAGATCACCGGGACCAGAGGATACTCTTTTTCGATGAACTTATACTCCTCCCAACTGAGGAGCCCCAGACTTTTCCATGCCAGTAGGTGTTTGAACAAAGAGTCCTGAGTACTTTTGAATTTTAGTGGAGAACCTTTTTTATAACACTGTTGATCATTTAATTGACTATATGCCTCTTTCATATATTCCTCCTTCGGCCAAAGGACGATATTACCGCCCTTGTCAGAGTTTCGTATCACCACATTTTCTTTTTGTAGCTTGACAATTAGTTGATTGTATTTCCTTTCCCTGTTGGTATATTTTCTATTAGATCCATTAATGGCGAAGTTCAATTTTTTAATTTGTGTCACAACATGCTCACTGAAAACATCCAAGCCATCTCGGGCCATGATTGGGACAAATTTAGATTTCATCTTGAAGGGAGTCAAGGGTCTTGCATTGGCTCCCAGGGGGGATGGGGGCAGGTCCTAATTGCCCCTCTCGATACCGCTTTCCAATTCACACAGATCCTGATATAAGCCTATATCAGAGACCATTAGGCCAGGGGGGCCATCACTGTTCAAAATAGGTACTACGGTGTTGATTTGATCCGATGTAGACCTTTGTTGGTGAAATTTTCTGAGCTTCAATTTCCTAATATACTGGTAAATGTCCGCTCTCGTCCTGGTATAATTGAAATTAGATTTGGGGCAATGAGACAGTCCTAAAGATAATAATTGGGCCTCTGCTGCAGATAGATCTATGTTAGCCAAATTGATGATGGTATTAGCATCCTGCTTGCTTACTCCGCTTTCAGAACTTATATTGCCCTCACCAATGGACTCAATTATTGACGCTTGCCTCGGCCGCGACCACGTTTCTTGGCCTTTGTGCCTCCTGCAGGCCTGGCGTCTCCCCCTTCTTCTTTGTGATTCGGTTTTGCGGCTGGTCCCTTGTTGCGAGGCCGCAATGTTTCCTTTCTGCCCCGTTTTAAAATGTCCAACTCTTCCCCCAGAGTGAATTTGATGCCACTGTGCTCAGTATTCCTTCTCGCACTTTCATTATCTGATTCACTCTCTGGTACTGAACTTAAATCAGATGTCGATGCCAATTCAGTCCTTTGTTGTCCCTTATCTCCTTGGCTGCCTGCTTGTATGCGTCTGTTCGCTGTTGCTGTTCTGAGTGAGTCATAGCGCCTAGCAAATGTAAACATTTGGCCGTTGGCATAGTCATCACGGTCCCTTTTAAATTTATATGCCTTTCTTACTTTAATTTTTTCTTCCTCCTTTACCAGCCTCATAGTCATTTCCTACCGCAACTTTTGTCCCGAGCGGGAGTCTCCTTCCTGCTGTTTGATGTCATTTTCTAAAGCTTCAATTCTGGTCTGCAATTCCTCTCTGTCAATTTCCGCGTACTTGACCAGTATCTGTACCAGTCTGCGGGAGGATTCAAATTTGCATTCTCCCCATTCCGCCATCATAAGCGGGTTAGGCGCCTCATAACTAGGGGCAATCATCATACGAAGCCCCCTGGGGATTCTCCCCACATCAAGATATCTTTTGAGTGAGCGCGCCTCCCACCATTTTGATTGTTCCTGGCGTTTGATCTTTTCCAGCATTCTGAAATTTTCCTTTAGTCCACTGACTCGGACGCTCTGTTCCTCAGTTCCCCCATTACTGGCAT
The DNA here is from genome assembly GCA_963921515.1 of Calotriton arnoldi. Taxonomy (NCBI): domain Eukaryota; kingdom Metazoa; phylum Chordata; class Amphibia; order Caudata; family Salamandridae; genus Calotriton; species Calotriton arnoldi. Next base: position 485,615 of record CAWUFW010012101.1, on the reverse strand, counting down.
TTGGCAGATCAACTGGGGAATCTGAAAACATTTCCTCAGCGGCTAACTCGCGGTCCCTAAGCGTGTCGGCCGACATCCTGGCTTTATATTAATAAAAAGTTCTCTGCTTCAACCCCCTGACGGTATGAATCCCGTCTCGGTCTGCAGAAAAGCACACCTCCCAACCTGTGCGATATTCCTTAGTTGCGTACCTTTCATGTCGAGCAACCAACCACGGCAACCGTCCGGTGTCCACTCATCCGAGTAAATCCCCGATCTCGGTACCGCTGCTTAGCTCAGCACAGCCTCGTACTGCTCCTACTTGCCAATGTGCATATCGCATGACACAGGGGGCTCCGTCCGTTTCGTTCTAAACTCTGTGAAGTGCCCCGGGGGTCCCCGCCAAAGCAGCACCATGAGCCCATGGTGCCGTAGGTAGAACAGCCGGGAGCAAAAGACTGTCAGCTACGGAGCCTACTTCCTGGGAGGGGTCCACGAGCCGGCGGCAGTCCAAGCCGGTCCAATATCCAAACACCTCGTCACAACTCCAACTCCTCGGAAAAACGAGCGCGGACCCAGATAAGTGCTGCAATTATTTTATTTTGCCAAAGTCTGCCATTACGCGTTTCAGCCGAACTAGCGGCCTTGATCACATGACAATACTTAGGTTTTACCACCGCTTTTTAAAGTGCAAGTGCTTCACATAAACTATGGACATAGACAATAGACTTTTCCACTTTAGGTACTTTTCATGCGTAAATGCTTTGAAAAACATAACATTTCAGATACCATACATAATAACTGTAAAATACAAAAGTATTGAACAAAAATGTGCAGGACTTAAATGTCTTTCAAGGATATCCAACGTGTTTGTTTTTCAACAATAAATGCTTAAATGCTGATTCAAATAAACCTTTTTCTAGTCCAGAGTTAAAAATTAAAATGAACATAAAGAGTGCCCCCTCGTGAATGTGGAAATGAAAAGGATAAAATTAAAAAAGATGTAATTTATAAACAATAATAAACAACAGGTACATGTTCAATCTGTCACTTAGTGCTTCGGAATAACAAATAGTTGAAATTCCATATATTGTGGGGTTTATATAGTGTTGGAAATAGTCTTATTTTTAAAAGAACATCCTATTATATTCTGTAGGTCTCTCTATTTTCCGACCCTACAGTAGATAAGCCCCACATATTTCCCTCACACCAATAATGTGACTATGTGCTACCGTACCTGATTACAAAGTGCTAAAATGCCATAAAGTGCATAAGTGCTAAGGGATCTGAAGGTTTTTGAAGTGCAAATATTCAGAGACCTAATATATTCAAACATCTTGCGTCCGTTATAACAAATTGCTACAGAATATTCCAATCAATTGATTTCATAGCATATAACATAGTGACTCTTAAAATCATCAATAAATATATTCATAACTTAATTTACCCATAAAACTATTCCTCAATGATTAGAAATACGACACATAAGATGAGACAATATGCCCTAGACCAACCATTAAAATATCATAAATATATAAATATGAATATAAATATTAATAAAAGCCCCATAAAACATACAAGGCTAATATACAGAAAAACCACAGTGACCAATTCATTAACTAATGCAGATTAAGATTGACCTAAAAAGACGTTTTCATTAAAAAAGAGAGGAGATTTATCAACATTATAAAAATGTATGCAGGTCTCCTGTAGTGTTGAGACCACCTGGATGCTTAGAATCGAACTCCAATATAAAGCTAGTTTCCAGGCGTCTCAACTTTGCTTCTCTATCACCGCCCCTTTTCGTAATAGGGACGGCTTCAATGACATAATATTTTAAATGTCTTGGATTACTGTCATGAATGGTTTGAAAATGCCTGGCCACCGGGTAATTTTGATCATTATTAGTTATAGCCCGGATGTGCTGCAGGATTCTCTTGTGAACGGCCAATTTTGTGCTTCCTATATATTTGAGTTTGCAACTGCACTCGAGGACAAACAGAAAATTCCGTTTTACATGTAAGATGTTGTTTGATCTCTCGAGCTTTTGTAGAAAATGCAGTTGTATAGGACTTCACATTAATGCCAAATTGGCAAACTTTGCACGAAAGGCATTTAAAAAAACCCGTTCTCGCCGTTAACCACATGTCCCTATGATGTTCCTCCTGACTGTTTCTCACCAGCATATTCCCCATACTAATAGTTTTTCTAAACGTAATGGAAGGATTGGAAGGCATAAACCTCCCAATCACTGGGTCATCTTGAATAAAATGCCAATTATACCTTACTATGGTTCTTAGTTGTCTTTCCTGTTTGGAATACGAGAGGATAAGTCTAGTGGGCTGAGGGACTTGAATTTCATTGTTAGCATCACCATATGTTGTTTTGACCCTATATGTTAAAAGGTCATCCCTGGCCTTTATTTTGGACCTTCTAATGGCGGCATCCACAATTTCTGTCCTGTACCCCCTGGCCAGAATGATGTAATATGTGACGTCATGAGCAGTGCATTGCGGGGGCGCGAGTTATAGTTAACTGAACTAACTATAACGGTGGAATTTCTATGGTTTTGTACGAGTGAAATGTCCAGCTAACTATAACGTCCCTAAAACCTATGGTTTTTTCAGTGAATTTCTAAGGTTTTTTAAATGCTAATTTCTAACTATAACGTCTGTAAAACCTATGGTTTTTTCAGTGAATTTCAAAGGTTTTTTAAATGCTAATTTCTAACTATAACGTCTGTAAAACCTATGGTTTTTTCAGTGAATTTGATTTTTTTTTAAATATTAAACTACTATTCTGCTATTTGTCATTAGTACTGTTTTTTCTGACTTTTCCACTACAGAGAAGAAAATAAACTGTAAAACTGTTGTGTAATGTAATATATTTCACAAATTACACTGTTACTTATCAAATAATACAACATAATATAACATTTTCAAAACATATTTTTCTCCCTTTTTCTGCTGTTATCAGATTCTACTTAACTTCACTATTTTCAGTGATGTCAGTGTAGTATCATCATAAACAGCTGGGGGAAAAAAAAACAATCAACTAGATTGTTAAAAAAAAACAAATGACTAACTCTTACAACCACAATAACAAATCAACACAAATAACATATCCAATACTATTTCCAATTTTTAAATCTTACCTTTACTGTGTAGTTTCTGTTGACATTTTTCCTCAAGGCCAAATAATGTGTGGAATTTTTTGGGGGAAATCATCCAGTATCAATTCCTTAAAGCATCTTCCCATTTTCCCTCTAGGCCGAATAATGTATCAAAAATCTTTGTTTCAGAAATATCAAGTATGAGTTGGGTAATTCATAAGGCAATCTCGGTTTAATTTCCAAGTGTGTATCGTTGCAGTGACTCCAACCATTTTTGCATTTTAAATATACAGTATAATGTCCACATGTGGTAGTAGCTCCAGCATGGAAAACAATAGCCAGTGTTGTGAAAGTTCTTCCAGAAATAGATACTTGACTAGCAACAACATTTTTAATTTTCGTTTCCACTTTTCTTCCATTTGGTCTGCAGCGTTGTAGCATTAAAATTACATATTTTCCATATCTTTCTAGGCATAATGTAGATAACATTTCTGATTGACAACAAGAACATTTCATATCATGATTTGCTTCTTTTACTAATTTCGGAAAAGGTACAGATTTGCAGTCAGGTATTGTTAAATATAGAAATCGTTCTCTGTCAACTATAGAACTAGAAGTTAATGAACACTGTTCACATTTGTGATCCCATTTGTAACTGAGTCCAAATAAACTCTCAATCTGGATTCCTTCATCTTCTAATACTCCAAGCATAACCATCAGAAACTCTTGTGCATCTTGTTGTATATTAGGACTGAACGTTAAAGATCCAGTACATGTATCCAAGAGTTGTCGAATACCAGAAGCAGTATGGATCTTACTTCTGTCAGTTCTCAATTGTTCAAATAAAGTATAAAGTGCAGAACATAATCTTTTTTCCTGATTTTCCATAATTTCACCATAAAGATCTTCTAGATAAAATATAACGTTTAGAATAACATTACCATAGCAGTTGACACCAGAAGCATTTTCTAATTGGTATCCCACAACATCATCACTTGTTTGTATTTTCTGTTTCTTTGCATCTTTTCTTTTGAATTTTTTTCTGCTTTTCAACCACACTTGATTCATCAACATGTTTGCGTTTTGAACACACAGCACGTTTTTCATAAATAGGATATTCACCTGAAGTTGGTGCATAAAGTCTTCTTAAACGATTATATTCTCTTACACAATTTACATCAGCACGAACCTTGTTTTCATCTAAATCAATTAAATACAAACCAGACAATGTTCTAACTCGAGATAATGCAACGTATGCCATTCCCTCTTTAAACACAGTTCTTCCAACATTTACTAAAGCATTATCTACACTTAAACCTTGAGATTTATGAATTGTTATTGCATATGCTAAACAGAAAGGAAACTGTTTTCTACGAACATACAAGTCTTTTACCAGCAAAAAACATACAGCACAACGCCCAATTTGTTTCACCTCTGCAATCTGATCAAATTTAATTTTCAAGAATTCAATTGCATTTGTTTTGATATTTTACAAATTCAACAACTTTCCCTATTGCTCCATTCACTAAACCTTGTTCTATATTCAAATTACGCCTCAAAATTACCCGACAGTTTATACATACATCTAAAAAAATTCTAAGCCAGCAGTTTTTGATACAGACTTTTCCAAAGAATCCAATTTAGTCTGTAGTTTATTTGAAAGAAGAATTGTTATTCCTTGTTGCTCGATTTTATCAATAGCTTCAATGTGAACTATTTCTTGATTTTCCAATTTCAGAAGCTCTTGATTAAATGTATAACACTCTTCCAGTGTAGGCATTAAGCAAAGTATAGACTTTTTTTCTGCAATGTTCTTGTACAGTACTGCTGCTGGTGTGTTTTCAGTTGTAAACAAGTTCTTTAGTAGACGACTTTGTAAAGCTTGTTTACCATGTTTGCTAAGAACACCAATTCTTGCATCTTTCTGAATATTTCCATAATCTTCATCACTTGCTTGTCGCATATTCTGAGTGAGTTCTTTATATTCAAAATTTAACCAGAGATTCACATTTCCAATACTTCCCAAAGATTTCCTAGTGTCTTCATGTAGAAGAGTTTTAAAGACTGGTTCTCCTTTTACAGGAGTTAGTTGTAGCAGATCTCCAAATACAATTAAATGTTTTCCTCCAAAGAGAACGTCGTAATCTGTTTTTAATACCCGTTGCATTCTTAAATGCACGAAAGCAAGCATTAAGTTTGAGACCATGCTCACCTCATCAATAATTAAAAGTTTCATCTTCTTCAGCACTCTTGACACTTCATAAGAAGCTTCTCCAGACAACTTCTGATATTCTAATTTATTATCATGCTCAACTGGTAACATTAGTAATCTATGCAAAGTAATTCCTTTAACATTGTGGCAGCTAATCCAGTTGGAGCTGTTACTACACAAGATAAATGTGAACCAGTAGTTTTTTTAAGATAACTGGTCAAAACTTTAATTAAAAAACTTTTACCCGTTCCAGCTTGACCACTGATGTACATCAGAATAGGTTTAAATGATGAACATACACATTCTTTTTTTTCATGCAACAAACCATGTTCTATCTGTTCTCTCACTTGTACATATATTTCTTTCTGTTCAATATTTACTTGTTCTTCTAACTTTTCCAATGTAATATTCTCCTCTTGTGCTTGTTGCATTGCAATTTCCACTTCATGCATAGCAATCGCTGCTTCATTTTCCACTATTGGTTGTCCAAGTGGATCTTGACTACATGGACCAGAACTTTGACTATCTTGAAAACTTTCATTTGCAACTTCAGCTGTAATAGTCTTTTCCTGTTCAACTTCATCATTCAACATTTTTAAATATGTAGGGAAAATTGAACATGCAATGCTATCTTTACATGCATTAAAAGAATCTTCGTAGCAGCTCGAAATCTCCAAGTAATTCACTTTCGCTACGCCATGGTTTGAACAGTTGGAGAAGTGCTAAATAGTAAAATTCTCGCTTGTCTGGACTTTCACCACTGAGTTTCCTGTGGTTGATAAGGTTACCTTTTGTGTGTTTTACTAAACATCCATGACATCCAAGTACTGCATATTTTCCTTGTTTTAAATTCTGTTTAACATTTCTTTTGAAGCTGTAATGTTGAAGTACTTCATACAGACATAGCTGTTCCAGATGTCGACTCCTTTTCGGATAGTATGTATCCAACATATTAGTTTTAAGAATTTCTGTACTGTCTGGTTCATTTGCTGCTAAGTATTCAATTTCTTCTAATGATTTCAACACTCTATTTTGTGAGCAGGCAAGACCTAAACTTACCCAAATGATCCCTCGTGATTTTGAATATAAACTTGAAGAGGACAAGCGGTCTGAACATTCATACGATCCAATTAATCTGTGGGAAAGCATTTTCAAAGTAAAGCTGTACAATTTTTTGCTAAGGCTTTTCTCTTCTGCAATTTCTTCCCACATTTGTTTCATCTCGGTTTTTTCTGATTTCGTTATATATGATGTAACGTAGCATGCAACAGCAATTGAGTTGTCTGCAACATACTGGATGTCCATATTTGCATTCCACATTTTTAAAATAACCGGATTGTAGTCATTAATATACTTTGACAGTTCTGTTCTTTTCAAGTTGTAGGTATTCTTTGGAGATTTGCGAGTTATTGTGTGCCTTACAGAAGAAAAAAAGAATTTACTCTTCCTTTAGAAATTACTGGACGTGGAAATCCAAACCGACACTTGGTATAAAATTTTCCTTTAGACTTGTATTTTCGTCTGCAGTACTTTCCACAACGGTGACTTTGGAAACGTAAAACTTGCTGTCTCAAGCTTCTATCTCCTCCTTCTCTTGGAATCTCACATGTCACATACTGTTCAATGAAAGACAATACTATTTCATCTGAATCAGTTCCAAATTTAGGTGCATCCTTGATCCACAATAGCATATGTATATGAGGAGGCCCTCTCGCTTGGTACTCCTTTCTCCAAAAGAAATCGGTAACTTCTCCAAGAGGTGGATTCTTTTTATTGCAGATGAAAGACATCATAGCTTGAAACCTATGATTAAAATATCTGCACACATTTACAGGATCCAAAGAACACAGTTCTCCAGGTGTCTTCATTTCAACATTCTTTATATTGGAATTTGCTTCTTGTAGAAATTCAAGCAAATCTTCCCATGCATACTCTGCACAGCTAAGTGTCACAAACCATGTTGGTGTACCTAAGTTCCGTAACATACACTTCAGTTCTCCATGACGACGATACCAATACTCATTTGTTCCTCGTTGACATGCCATCCAATTAATTAACTGTGCTTCTAAATTTTCATCTGTTTGTTGAACTTTCTCCACAAATTCTTTCGCTGAAAGAAGTGATTGATGAACTCCAGTTTTCAGTATGTGGTTCACTGCATAGGACAGAGAAGACAGATCACTTTCAAACAAAAGGTGAAATATATATGGTATACACTGCCGGAATCTAGGATCTTCAGAGTATAATCTTGTTGAGCAATATTCTGAAGCTGGAATACGTACAGGTTGGTCATCATATCGTCCACCTTCTCCAGTAGGAAACAGCTGTGGAAAACAACGAGCTTCTAAGCTTTTCTCCCATACACTCATTGGAGTTCCCTTTGCTTTTTTCATTTGAAATAACTCAATACTGTTTCCTATTACTTCTTTTGAATGTAGAGGACATATTGTGTAATGTTCATAAATCTCTTCACTCCTTGACTTGTCCACTTTCTCTATTTGACCACTTGAAATTTCAGATTCATCTTCCAAACATATTACCTGTTGTTCCACATTTACACTTTTATAATAAATATTATTCTCCACAAGATATAATGTAGCCTTGGGGGGAGGAGTCTCGAGGGAACATGGGGGGGAGGAGTCTCGAGGGAACATGGCGACCAGCTAGTTTGCTGGTCGCGGTTCGTTTGCCCTCAAGCCTCGGCTATGCGGTCTTGATGCTGTAATCCCAGAATTTTCCCTAAACAGTTTGTGCCTACCAGCTTTTCGCCCTGCTGCCTTTGTCCTCTGTCCTTCCCGTGAGGCTGCATTTGCAGCGAGCGCGGTGTTTGGGGCCGCGTTGGGACCGTGTTAAGGCTCTCGGGCTGCCGCCGGAATTCCTGTGCTGCTCCTGTTCTGCTGTTAGTGATTTCGGGTGATTTCCGGGTGATTCCGGAGCGAGGGGAGCCGAAGTGGCAGTGCGGTCAGCAGGTCGGTGCCTTTTTTTCACCACGACCTAGGCAGTGCGCGGTGAATCCTTTGGTTGGTGAGCCCCTGGATGTGTGGTGATTCGATTTATCCATTGTTTAGGGCAGCGGGGGCACTTGCTGAGTGCCGGCGTGCCCGGTGCCTGCCTTATGTTCAGCTGTTCAATTTCTGCTTGAACTATTGTAGAAGCAGCAAATGTGGCGTAATTCACCCAGAAACAAAGCCCCCCATTACTAACGCCAGGCGCCATTCGCAGCTGGATTCAGGTACTAAGTTTGGGCCTAGAGTTGACTCAGAAGAAAGTTATTTAGCAGTGAGCCTGGCAACACGTTGTGATAAATCACTCAAATTAACTAAGGTATTTAAGTTATCCAAGTTAAGGAATGAGACTGCCCCTTGCTCTATGGAGTTAGCCACACATCAATCCGGACAACTTGGAAAAAGAGGGGATCAGCCTATTGAGGGGGGCCTGTTAAAACCAAATAAATCAGAGGTTCCTCTAGGCAAAAGGTATAAATTAAGATCACGAGCTCTTGTAAGAGGAGAGGCTTTTGCACAACAACCTGAACAATTGCGCCAAGTCGTAGATACTTCAGTAACAAATCATAAACATAGGAAACCGCTTAATAAATCTGGGAAAACCACTCCTGTGAACAGTAGGAAGAAAAATCAAGTCCCTATTAAAGTGACTAAAGTGACTCCCTCACTTAGATCATATTTCATGGCTAATTCTCAGGATGTTGAGAGAACTGTCAAACAGGTTGCGTCAAGTGAGTCTCAGGAGTTAAATATTGCCATTCCCCTCTCTAATCGATTTTCTCCATTAAGTGAGACCACAATGACCTCTATGGCAGGGAGTGGCAGCCAAGCTGAATCAGATGAGCCATGCGATACGTTCCCAATCCCAGTAGCACAAAGTCCGGATACATTACACGGGATGTTAAGGCAGTTATCGGTAGAGATTGGGGTTCGTTTCTCCACTTCTGAAACCAATCAGAAGAAAATTCAAGATACCTGTACCAGCCTAGAGGAAAATCTGTCGGCACTGACGCACCGGATGGAAGCCCTTGAGAATAAAGTGGGGGAACTGGGCGTAGAGGTTAATGGTAACACCCAAGAAGTGCTCAGATTGAAAGAAAAAGAGCGAGATTTAACAGAAAGGCTGGAGAGGCTTGAAAATATTTCAAGAAGAAACAACATCAGGATCTTAGATCTGAAAGAAGGATTGGAAGGTGATAATTTAAAAGCCTATGTTATTGACATTTTAGTTAAAGCCTTTCCCCAGATCGCTGCAGCCCATGTTTGGGAAACTGAGATCCAGAGAATCCACAGGGACCCTTTTAAGTTGAATCCTGCTTGGAAAAAACCCAGGAAAATCCTAGTTTACATTCAGTCCTATCTTCTTAAGGAGCAACTACTGGGAGCAGCTCTTAAACTTAAGTCTATCCAGGTCCAGGATGCCTCCTTCAGAATACAGTCTGATATTTCCCGAGTTACAGAGGATAGAAGATGGGAATTGGGTAAGAGAATGGATGCATTAAGGGACCAGGGAGCACAAGTCCAGCTGCGATTCCCTGCCTTTCTAAAAGTTGTATGGGCTAACAAGATGTTCAATTTCAGGTTTCCGGAGGAAGTAGACAGTTTTTTGGCACAAACTAAATCTAGTATATAGGGGCCGATTCCGATCTCGGTCGGAGGCGCACCCAATACCATTCGGTCGGGAAAAAAGCCATGCGAAAGCCTGTTTCCCGACCGATCCGTACAGCACACCGAACGAGTAAGTACGATGCGCACAACAGCACATAATCCGGCCGAGCCGTACTCACCCAAACCAGGTCCTGTTCTCCGACCGAGGCGAATCCGGAAACGCTGAATCGAGTCGCACGGAAGGGAAAATTCAGCTCCGTCCGGCCGAACAAGTACGATGCGCTTCCCGTACGCGCCGAACCCGTCGCTATGCACGGCACGTCAAAGCATCCGGGAGAGGCGCACATAAGCTCCGATTCGCGCCACAACACGATCCACGGCTACGAGACGAACACGCCAGCGACGAGGACGACGCGAAGCGACGAGGACGACGCGAAGCAACGAGAAGGACAAACGACACGAACCAACCATGAATCCCTTCGTCCCGATCATACCAATATTCTACATTTACTACCGGAACAGGCACGGACGCGTACGGCGCAGAAGGTAAGTCAGACACCAACCACAAAACACATACAACACGTACACGACACATCACACACACACAGAGGGATGCAGAATATACTTACACCAGCAACAGCAGCACCATAGGGGCGGGATGCCCATCACCAATGCCACATATGCACACAGGGGCCTGAATGCGCACCACCACCCCTACCCAGGGGGGCAGGATGCCTACCACCACCCTTAGCCAGGGGGGCTGGATGCCTACCACTACTACCACCCTGAGCCAGGGGGGCTGGATGCCTACCACTACTACCACCCTGAGCCAGGGGGGACTGGATGCCTACCACTACTACCACCCTGTGCCAGGGGGGCTGGATGCCCACCACCACCCTTAGCCAGGGGGCTGGATGCCCACCACCACCCTTAGCCAGGGGGGCTGGATGCCTACCACTACTACCACCCTGAGCCAGGGGGGCTGGATGCCTACCACTACTACCACCCTGAGCCAGGGGGGCTGGATGCCTACCACTACTACCACCCTTAGCCAGGGGGGCTGGATGCCTACCACTACTACCACCCTTAGCCAGGGGGCTGGATGCCTACCACTACTACCACCCTTAGCCAGGGGGGCTGGATGCCTACCACTACTACCACCTTTAGCCAGGGGGCTGGATGCCTACTACCACCCTTAGCCAGGGGTGCTGGATGCCTACCACTACTACCACCCTTAGCCAGGGGGGCTGGATGCCTACCACTACTACCACCCTTAGCCAGGGGGGCTGGATGCCTACCACTACTACCACCCTTAGCCAGGGGGGCTGGATGCCTACCACCACCCTTAGCCAGGGGGCTGGATGCCTACCACTACTACCACCCTGAGCCAGGGGGGCTGGATGCCTACCACTACTACCACCCTGAGCCAGGGGGGCTGGATGCCTACCACTACTACCACCCTTAGCCAGGGGGGGCTGGATGCCTACCACTCTTAGCCAGGGGGGGCTGGATGCCTACCACTACTACCACCCTTAGCCAGGGGGGGCTGGATGCCTACCACCACCTTTAGCCAGGGGGCTGGATGCCTACCACTACTACCACCCTGAGCCAGGGGGGCTGGATGCCTACCACTACTACCACCCTGAGCCAGGGGGGCTGGATGCCTACCACTACTACCACCCTTAGCCAGGGGGGCTGGATGCCTACCACCACCCTTAGCCAGGGGGGCTGGATGCCTACCACTACTACCACCCTTAGCCAGGGGGCTGGATGCCTACCACTACTACCACCCTGAGCCAGGGGGGCTGGATGCCTACCACTACTACCACCCTGAGCCAGGGGGGCTGGATGCCCACCACCACCCTTAGCCAGGGGGCTGGATGCCCACCACCACCCTTAGCCAGGGGGGCTGGATGCCTACCACTACTACCACCCTGAGCCAGGGGGGCTGGATGCCTACCACTACTACCACCCTTAGCCAGGGGGGCTGGATGCCTACCACTACTACCACCCTTAGCCAGGGGGCTGGATGCCTACCACTACTACCACCCTTAGCCAGGGGGGCTGGATGCCTACCACTACTACCACCCTTAGCCAGGGGGGGCTGGATGCCTACCACCACCCTTAGCCAGGGGGGGCTGGATGCCTACCACTACTACCACCCCCACTCATAGGATGGACAATGCATGACACAACCAGCACACCAGAACCTAGGGAATGCAAGAAAAAGACATCCCCCCAACACCATGACAAGCGTGTGTAGACTGTGTCAAATGCCTACAACACCGAACATGACTTTAAACATACAATGTGACCCCCTAGCACATGTGCCACACATATATGTGTGTGGCACCCACAATGCAAGCAGGCCATGACCATTGTGGCAATGGGGTCCAAACCCCCATCATCACAGTGACCAAAATGTAAGTGTGGGGTCCATAGCTGAAGCACATTTTGAACATTGTGGCAATGGGGTCTAAACCCCCATCATCACAGTGACCAAAATGTAAGTGTGGGGTCCATAGCTGAAGCACATTTTGAACATTGTGGCAATGGGGTCTAAACCCCCATCATCACAGTGACCAAAATGTAAGTGTGGGGTCCATAGCTGAAGCACATTTTGAACATTGTGGCAATGGGGTCTAAACCCCATCATCACAGTGACCAAAAGGTAAGTGTTGACAAAGAAAGAGGTGCAACTGCCAAACTGCATGGATGATTCCTGGTCACAGAACAAAAAACACATCAGTGGCAAAGTCGTGTATGTGTCCCATTGCAACATAAATTGGGTGAGCCAAATACTGCAGTGCAAATAAGACATACCTTTGGCCATGTGCAGACAAACAACACCCATGGGGGCTGACACCGTCAACATTCATCAATGACACAATGACAGAAGTGACCATCAGAATGCAGACCCACATATTTGCACCAATGGGCACACAAATGCAGATACCCTGTGGAGACTGCAGATGTGAGGTGAACAGATACCATACCATGGCAGCAATGGGACACACAAACCATGATCATTGTGCTGACCGATGACCTAGGAGTCCCAGGAACAGCAGGGGAAACCCACCAAACTACATACAGCCAATGGCACACCCAAGATATGCCAATGCAGTGGTGCAGATGCACAAACACAAACAGGCAGACCCACACTGCACATCATACACAACAGGTGAGGGGGGTGCCAGTGTCCCCAGGCAACCACACAACACATGAGGAGACCTGAATACCAATCATACAGATGTGCATACAGTGCCACACAAAGGTAACTCATGGATCCAAATCCCCTATGTGGGCAAGCAGGCATTGTCAGATGAGAGGGAGCACAAATCACACATGTCACACAGGCACGTAGGAACAGCAACTGACACAGCAAGACACAGACACACCACAGCACCACCCCCAGGGCCCCCACAATGTGGTGACCCTGGGCTGCATTACAATGCCACTGTGATGACAAAGCTAAATGTGGTTCACACTGTGAACCACAGTCATGTGTCCTGAGCAACAAACTACCATCACACCTACACAAGCACAAATCAATCAGCATGGCCAGTAAGCCAAGGCCAACATGGAGGCAGGGGCCTAGCCGGGCAACAACTCTCATCTGCACACACTCAACACCACACCCTTCGACCTCCAACAATGTGCAGCAGTGAAGTACACATGCACTGGTGACATTGCACATGCACCCATGACTATTCCAGGGTGGTGGGTGGGAACCAAGGTGCAGAAACACATGACACATGGCCACTCAACAAGACTCCTGAATGTCTGACACACTGCACACTACGCTGTACATGGACATGACGGCAATACCACACCAACCAATGGGATCCCAGCCACAGTATTAAAACAAATAAGGCTGTCCCTAGTGAGGTTTCCTACAAGTACCTACAGAATCTCTAGAGATGTATATCCACAAGGGGCATCTCAAAAAGGTGAAAGACTGGCCTCACACACCACCTGGTGTCATGCTTCATCATAGGCCGTCCTCGCCCTCTAAAACTCCGTTTGATAGAGGGCGGGCATACACCTGAAGACAGGGATGCACTTCTAAACCTAAGTGGTGGCCCGTAAAGTGAGTGAAAGTGTAATTTAAAAACCATTAAACTTGTCCCCAAGGAGTTTAATTGAGGGGCAGATCTATGGTATTAAAATAAGTGAGCGGTAATCTGGGAATACAATATCCCTTTACCGAAATAGATGGTCAACATGTTTCTGCTCTGCGTCCCATATGGGTACATAGCATTCGTCAGGACCGAGATGGATATTGGGCTCTACCTTTTTACACAATGTGCATGAAAGGGTTACCACTCTAAGAAACGGGGGTGCAAGTACCAACTCCCCATATAGTGCAAAATCTAAAATATGAGAGTATCTAAGGACACTATCCTATAAGCTCCCGGCGGGGAGGCGAAGCGGATGAACCTAGATGGAACCGCTGGAAGCGCTGAATATGACAAATAAGCCACAGTAGGCTCTTCCACCCTCGACCTCCCATGAAGCTTATAGGATAGTGTCCTTAGATACTCTCATATTTTAGATTTTGCACTATATGGGGAGTTGGTACTTGCACCCCCGTTTCTTAGAGTGGTAACCCTTTCATGCACATTGTGTAAAAAGGTAGAGCCCAATATCCATCTCGGTCCTGACGAATGCTATGTACCCATATGGGACGCAGAGCAGAAACATGTTGACCATCTATTTCGGTAAAGGGATATTGTATTCCCAGATTACCGCTCACTTATTTTAATACCATAGATCTGCCCCTCAATTAAACTCCTTGGGGACAAGTTTAATGGTTTTTAAATTACACTTTCACTCACTTTACGGGCCACCACTTAGGTTTAGAAGTGCATCCCTGTCTTCAGGTGTATGCCCGCCCTCTATCAAACGGAGTTTTTAGAGGGCGAGGACGGCCTATGATGAAGCATGACACCAGGTGGTGTGTGAGGCCACTCTTTCACCTTTTTTGAGATGCCCCTTGTGGATATACATCTCTAGAGATTCTGTAGGTACTTGTAGGAAACCTCACTAGGGACAGCCTTATTTGTGTTTTAATACTAGATAGGAGGCTGGCTCGTCCCTAAGCCCTGTGCCTCTAGTTCCCTCCCCTAGTTGTATACTAGGGCTAGTGTGTGTATCCCAGCCACAGTCACACACCAATGAAGAAGCCAAGGTCACCCACAAAGAACACACATAGACAACAACCAACATTGCAGCCCGGACCCTGAGGAGTGCCAGCAGTCACACACACAACGTGTCACAATCACTGAAAGATAACACAAACTGGAAATCACATGACAGGGGCAAACAACAAGTGCCAAGGGGAAACCTGACTGTGACCCATCTGCGTCTGCACACAAACTCAGCCCTGACAGCAAACACACCTATGGGTGACACCCTGATGACCAGTAATGTGCCATGCACCCACATCACAGAGAACCCAGGGAGAAGACTTTGGGGGAACATAGGTCAACTCAGCTAGCATCACAAACAGGTACAACACTAGGGATCACAGCATGCACAGCTAAACGGAAGTGAACACACAGACATGCACATACAACACACACCTTGGGCGCAGGCAATGTCACAGGAGTACACACTGCCATGAGGGGACTCCACTCCTGTGTGAGGAAAGCTGAGCCATATGTTGCCTCAGTAGGGCCCCATCATGTCAGCTGAGCACTTGGACACACAATCAACAATTAGCACCAAATGAGGGCTCCCGTCACATCAGCCTGGTCATGGAAGTGCCAACGGAATCATCAGCACAGATCCAACACACTTGTATAGCAATGTTGCACTGACAACACAGATGAGTCCTTCCCCATTGATGCCCAAACCTGCATGTCCAGTGGAGATGGCCACACGGTCAGGGAAGTAGACGAATTGAACAATGGCAGGCACAACAGATGTGCAGGGGTGGAAGCCACAGATGTGAAATAGCTAATCTAAGTAGGAAATCCCATTGCCAAATACTGAACACATGACACCCTCAGATGCTGCTATGGATGACATGGATACACCACAGGATAGGACACATTCCCCCTGGACCACATGGGTTCCTGCACAGTAACACTTCATTATCATGAGACCAAATATCACCATCACTGCAGCAAGGGCATGGTTAGCATCATCAACAACATGTACATCAGAAGCATAAGCACTAGAGAACAGAAAGTTGCTTTATTCAGCATATGTGTGGAATGAAAACAAAGTCCAGAAAAAACACAAAGGCCAATGGCCAGTCCATTGTAAAAGTCCAAACAGGGTGACAGTGGCAGATGTCACCCTACGCATGCCTGCACAAAACCAGGGACAATCCACTAGGAGGGGCAACCGGGGGGCAGGCCAGGCACCGCAGGGACAGGATCAGGGCTCACCAGGAGGAAGCAGGGAAGGGGTGGTGGGTGCTGGAGAGCCACTGACAACTGCAGTGGAGGTGTCTGACATGGTGTGTGCCGGCACAACTGGGGGGCATGACTCAGATGTTGTGGGTGCCGGCACGACTGCAGTGGACCCTGCAGATGGAGTGGACAGGTCCGCCACTGCAGTGCCCAAGTCAGACAGGGTGGTAGTGGACTCCACTGCAGTGCCTACCACCAGGGGAGGAGAATGGGAAACAGGCAAGGTGGGCTGGACAGAGGGGGAGGACACCCTCACCACATCAGTGGCACAGACAAGCGCAGCGGGGGGTGTGGTGCCGGGAGAGCAAGTGCCAGGGGGAGAAGGCCGGATCCTCTTGGGGATGGTATATCTGTGTGTGGGGGAACCTGGGGCAGGGTGTGGTGGGGGCACCTGTGGAGTGGGGGCCTGAGGGATGGAGGAAGGAGACCTGGTGCCTGAGCTGCAGGGCGGCGGCGGGGTCTTGCTCTTACGACTCCGGGGGACTTGCGGGTGGGGGCCTCAGTCTGTCTGCGCCTGGGGGAGGGTGTCCGGGGGCGAGGGGCACTCTGCTCCGTGTGGGTGGGCTTCCTCTTCCCCTGGATGCTGGAGCAGCTGGATCGGAGGGGAAGAGGCCGAGGTCACTGAGGAAGAGGCGCTGGGTCTTTGGGGTTGCAGGTGAGGCAAGGGAGGGTGTTTTGGAGGGAGAGGCAACTGAGGACTGCACAGTGCTCGTGGATGCGTGTGTGTGTACCAGGGCCCCATCCCCTGTGAGCCTGGTTTCAGTCCCCTGACTGTGCGTGCGTGTGCGTTTTGTTTGTGGCGTGTGTGTCTGTGTGCTGGATGTGTGTGTGCTGGTGTGTGCCTGTGCCGGTGTGTGTGTGCTTGGGACAGGTAAGGTGCTGGGGAGTGTGGATGGAGCAGATGCAGGAGGGGTGAGGGACTGTCTGAGGAGGGACACTGCTGCCGTCAGGGAGGAGTCCATGGACCTATTGCCCCTCTGTAGGTCAGACATGCCCGATGAGATGCCCTCCATGAACGACACCAGCTGAGTCAACAGAGCGGTGTGCGCATGGAAGACACTCAGCATGGCTGTCTGCCCTACATGGAGCTGGCGAAGGAGGTACACAGACTCCTCACTCAGGGCAGCAGGGGACACAGGGGCAGGGGGTGCGGTGCCTGGCCCAAAGGAGACACGCTCCCAAACATGGGAGCCTCCACGGACCTGGGGAATGGGAGCCGATGGGAGGGCGGTGGTGGTGCTGGTGGTGGCGGCGGCGGGGACAGCAACACTAGCTGGGGTGTGGTGGCTGCTGACACCCGCCTCCATAAGGGAGTCATCCTCCGAGTTGCTCTGGTCCTCAGCTGAGGTGGATGGTGCTGAGGACTCCTCGGTGTGGCTCCCTCGCCCTCCGTGCCACTGGGTCCCTCCGACCACTCCTCGGCTGCTGACCCAGTCTGGCTCTCCGGCTCCTCCTGGTCCGTGGAGCTGTCCCCTTCCGTGGCCGTGGATGTATCTGCAAACAATGGGGAAACAGACAGACATCAGTCACCTGCACCAAACGCACACACCACTGTGAGCACAGCACATTACAGAGCAAGCCCTGGCATCATTAGTTGTACATTGCTAAAAGTGCCCTAACTGAACAGGAGCAGCCAATTGTCAGTCTGATGCCAACCATGGCACTCACATCCCACATGGCCTTGCACCCATCTGTCTGGTGTCTGTTGGATTGCAACACCCCAGTGTGGACACATGCACCAACTACACAGTAGTTGGACAGTGCAGAGGACACAGTGTGGCATGTGGACATGCACACATCACAGCTCTTGCCACTGAGTCAGTACAGGTTTCCGGATGAAAGGGATGCCCAGAGTCAAATAGGAAATGCATGTGATGCATACCAGCGACAGACACCATGATGCACCCATGTCCTGATAGCCATCGCCACAATGGTGTGCATGTAGCACATGTCACTCCCCTGCAGGATCACCAATAAGTAGACACATGCCATGGCGGAGGCATGACTGCTAAGTCATACATCACTGTCTCAGTGATGTATGACTTGGCAGCCAGACAACAACACTCTGCACTGTGTCACAATAGTAGGTCATGGGGAATGCAAGTCCTGGAGCTGCACAAGTGCACATGTACATCCCCCCACAACACATCATCTTAACCCTCATCTGTCCAGGTCATACCTATTGGACATATGGGAGACCTGTGACACTACCCTCTGAACCTGAGCCCCTCACAATCTGCTGTGAATGGGGAACAGCTACCTGAACTTCACATTCGCATACCCCAGTCTGCACGGGCAGCTGATCAAACACCTATGTGACACGCAAGTATCGTCTCCTATGGTCACATCTCCAGGGGCATGCTGAGCCCCTACCAAGAAACACCCCAGCAGTCCTGGCAACTAATCCACAGCACACTGACACAGAGGCAGACACCTGAGGGGTCAAATCACTGCGCACAATGTGTCAGCTGATACACGGGAGTGGGAGTACAGAGTGCATTGCATGGCCTGGAGTAGGCATGACTGTCCTGCCCCACATGAATGAGGGATGAGCCCTGGACAGTGGATAGCTGGCTATGTATGTGTGACACACGTAATCTGCACACTCCTGGGGCCCAAACATTGTTCCCACCCGCTGCATGGGCGTGTGCCACATACCCCAGGCACATGTGGTGGCTCAGCTCAGCAAGTGGACCGCATATCAAAGCAACACGCAGATTACATGTCCGAACACAGGCGTTGTGTGAACAATGGACCCACCCATGATGCCCACAACAGAGTTAGGGAAACAGATGCTGTCCCCCACCTTTAGTGAAGCAAACTGCAAGGACACAGTCCCAAGTGACACAATTCCCTGAATGTAAGGGCCACACCTGGGTATCAGATGAGCAGTGGGCAGTGCACAATAGAGGGACATGGCTCCTGGACAACATGACTGCTGCACTGTGGCAGTTGAACCAGGCCAGAGGAGGGCACAAAGCATGTAATACAGAGTTCACAGTGCAGTCTTTGACTCACCCCTTCCTTGCTGCTGTCTGGCCTTCAGCTGCCCATCCAGGTCTGGAAACACCACCGCCAGGATCTGGAGCATGTGGGGGTCAGGGTCCGTGTTCCGCCCCTCCTGCGAGGAGGCGACAGCTTCAGCTGGACCCGTGCAATCCTCCGGGTCCAGCCCCGAAGGTCCTGCCACCTCTTCAGGCAGTTGCGGATCCGGCGCTTGTAGACCCCCACGGACCGGACAGCCCGGACGATGTCCTTCCAGATCTCCTGCTTCCGATGGGTATTAACCTGTCAGGATGACAAAGTGAAAAGGCCATTACTACACATGCAACATATCCGTGCATGACACAGTTGTATATACATGTCTCAATCACAGGGGCACATGATGTACACAGGCAATGCAAAGCTGCCCATGGACAGTTTGCCAGACGTCACTACATGGTATCATTGCATGGGAAGTAAAACCTTGTTCAAATGCACTGTCACTGCACCATACCTGTCCAGTGCATGTCACTACACACTATGGGGGGTGACAACTACTCAGTGAGCCTGCTAGCCAGTGGCGTGCAGACTTTCAGCCTTGCTAGTCAGACAATATGCACATTCAGAAAGGCAGTGCACAGAACACTCACCTGCTCCCCTGGTGTCCCATACAGCTTGCTGTACTGTGGAAGTAGGCTGTCCAGCAGGGCCTGGTTCTCCTCAAGGCTGAAGGCTGGGGCTCTCTCCACAGTACGTGCCATTGCAGGGTCCAGAGGGGCAGAGACAGCAGCAGTGCAGTGGCAGATGTCATCCTGGAGCATGTAGTGCAGGCAAGTGAGCTCTCAGGGGAACAGCCAGCAATATATATGTGCTGGAGAGGCAGATACTGTCCCTTGTGTCCAAAGTGATAGGTCCAAGTCGTTTGCATCTTCTGAATCTGGCCAATCCATGGAATAGCAGCACCAATACACGCCCACAGCATCCTTCAAATCTTCAACTTCATGACATACATGATTTTGCAACATTGTTGTGGGTGACCAACTGAATTTCAAGCAACCGACTTGTTCGAAATTCGAAAACGCGTCCGTTGCCAGGCAAGGCCATTGTCAATGGGTGCGCACCGATCGGTCCATTGCGGTACAACGCGTACAGGGGTACAACGCGTACCCGCACACATTGAATGCAATGGGCCGGCCGGGGGCACCGATCGGTCCATTGCAGTACAACACGTACAGGGGTACAACGGGTACCCGCACACATTGAATGCAATGGGCCGGCCGGGGGCACCGATCGGTCCATTGCAGTACAACGCGTACCGGGATACAACGCGTACCCGCACACATTGAATGCAATGGGCCGGCCGGGGGCACCGATCGGTCCATTACTGATCAACGCGTACAGGGGTACAACGCGTACCCGCACACATTGAATGCAATGGGCCGGCCGGGGGCACCGATCGGTCCATTGCAGTACAACGCGTACAGGGGTACAACGCGTACCCGCACACATTGAATGCAATGGGCCGGCCGGGGCACCGATCGGTCCATTGCAGTACAACGCGTACAGGGGTACAACGCGTACCAGCACACATTGAATGCAATGGGCCGGCCGGGGCACCGTTCGGTCCATTGCTGATCAACGCGTACAGGGGTACAACGCGTACCCGCACACATTGAATGCAATGGGCCGGTTGGGGGCACCGATCGGTCCATTGCAGTACAACGCGTACAGGGGTACATCGCGTACCCGCACACATTGAATGCAATGGGCCGGCCGGGGGCACCGATCGGTCCATTGCAGTACAACGCGTACAGGGGTACAACGCGTACCCGCACACATTGAATGCAATGGGCCGGACGGGGGCACCGATCGGTCCATTGCAGTACAACGCGTACAGGGGTACAACGCGTACCCGCACACATTGAATGCAATGGGCCGGCCGGGGGCACCGATCGGTCCATTGCAGTACAACGCATCACTGTACATGTGACTGGCATATGTCACCATGCCTGTCTCAGATGGACATATGCCAGCCACAGATAGCTCCCAGGGAGTGAGGGGCACACCTACATCACGACAGCCTGTCCAAACTTTATCATAAGGCATGTAAGGCTGCATTTCCTATTGTGTGTATGTTGGTGTACATGTTGTCCTGTGGGTGTCACCTGTGGGCAGCCACCCCCAGGCTGTGCACGTGTTCATGGGGACAGGATCCTGGGTGTTACGTGTACATGACCACTGTGATGTGCAACTGTTCATATCTGTGCATGTGCCATGGTCACATTTCACGGTGGTGTATGTCATGTCACATACCCCGTGAGTCCCATGTGGGACGGTATGTTTGAGCCAGGGTGTCCCAGTGGCACAATAGTGATGGTCCTCCACAGTCTGTGTGCATGTAGTGTTTACAATGTCTCTGATTTCATGTGCACAATGGGAGACAGTCTCCACATCCACGTTGTGTGTGCATGGACTTTGATGTTGTGCGTGTGTGTGTCACAGACGTCCATGTCTGTCCTGCCGTGGCAAGTGGGACCACTACCTGTGGGGGTCATGGTTGTTTTGCTGTGGTGTATACATGATACTCCATGTAATGCCAGTGTCCATGTGGCAATACAGGGTCCCTGGGAATGTACCTGTCGTTGAGCTGTGGTGCCTGGGGCACATCTGTCCTCACATGTCACTGTGGGGGGTGATTGTGACACGGCAGCAGGAGATGGGAACTGTGACACGGCCTCATGATATCCAATGGGCCAACCTGGGACTAATTGATGCCACTTGTTGGACCGTGTTGACAGATGTTGGCCATGTATGTACCATACATGTCCTTACGGAACTGCACACTTCATGTAGTTGTGCCTCATAATGATGTATGTTGGGATATTGAGTGTGTTCAATGCCGCATATGTGGGGTGACTGACAATCTTGCTTACTTCTCCTCTGCACTGCAGGGCTCCTGCTGTCCATCGACCATTCCCAGACCTAGCAACGATGGTGGAACGGGACAGCATCCGACGGTACCGCTTCACCAGGCAGCTGATTGAGGATTTGGCAGTGCAGTTGTCCCCACATTTGCAGCCTGGCCGGCCGTATCCTACAGCGCTGACCCCCAAGGTGAAGGTGATGGCAGCCCTACACTTCTTTGCCACCGGTACCTTCCAACATACTGTGGCGACTGCTGGTGGGATGTCACAGACCATGTTGAGCCGTGTGCTCCGCGATGTTTTGGCGGCAATGTTGCTATTCCTGAACCGGTACATCTATTTCCCTAGACTGCGACGACTCACTGACGTGAAGAGTGACTTTTATGCCCTGGGGAGGATGCCGCAAGTCATTGGCTCCATTGATGGGACACATGTGGCTTTGGTACCACCACAGGCCCAGGAGCAGGCCTACAGGAACCGCAAGCACTACCACTCGGTCAATGCACTGGTGGTGTGTCTTGCAGACATGACCATCACACACGTGTGTGCCCGTTTCCCTGGTTCAGCACACAATGCCTTTGTGATGAGGAGTAGTCGCATCCCCAGGATGATGGCACAGATGCAGAACCAGCGTGCCTGGCTTGTCGGTGTGTACTGACTTTGTGCCATTGTGTGTGATCTGATCTGTAGTATTCCGCCCACTTTTCCAAGTCAGCTAATGTGCACTTGTCAGTCCGTAGGTGACTCGGGATACCCCAACATGCCGTGGTTGCTGACACCCCTCAGGAACCCTGTGACACCAGCCCAGATGCGCTACAATGAGGCACATGGTCGGACCAGGAGAGTGATTGAGCGGACATTTGGTCTCCTGAAGAGCCGCTTCCGCTGCCTGGACAAGACCGGAGGGTCCCTCCCATATGCCCCTGCGAAAGTGTGCAAGATTATCATCGTCTGCTGCATGCTCCACAACCTGGCAGTGCGGAAGGAGTTGCCTCTCATCCAGGATGACAATGACCAACATCCGCCACCTGTGGAGGATCCTGGCCTGGACCACGATGCCAGTGACGATGATGATGATGATGATGAGGGTGATGTCCGCACACAGCTCATCACCAACTTCTTTAGCTGAATGTGAGTATCCTGAGGTGTCATGTCAATGATCTGAGTTGGCATGATATGTGTAGGTGGTGCTCTGGTGCTGTTGGAGTGTGTCCATGGGCTACTTGACTGGATGTGTGTTGCGATGTGTACTTACAGGTGGGCTGTACTCCCCAACAGTGTTGACATGCTAACTTGGTTCTGGGTGGGTATCTTGTAACATGTATTGTGCATGAGTTTTGCTGTTCTGTCCTGTACTCCATTGCTTTTGACTGTGTGTCATTTCTGTCCTTCACAGGGTACTTTCAGATTCGTTTGGTCAACTGTGTCCACCGACGACGTGATTGCACTTCCAGGGTGGTAACTGTTGTGTCCCTACAGGTGATGTGCGCCACACCCATGGACTTCCTTCCGTCTACAGTTGTTGACTGTGTGCCCGCTGCCAGGTGGGATTACCTTGCATCTGTAGTGGTTACGACATGTTGCAACTGTGTAATAAACCTGTGCTTCACTTTGTGATGTGCGTTGTCTGTGGTCACACATTTGACTGCCATTTGCTTACTGCACCTGTGGGCTACTTGACTACAACTGGGAATGGGTGTGGTGTCTGTGCATTGCACCGTCTTCCCTGGCAACATCAGTGTAGGCAATGAGTCAGATGGCCTAGGTGTGTATGTGTTGTGTAGCCCTGGTGGTGTGTCTCCCTCATATGTGTCACGTTGCCTTTACTCACATGCCTGTGTTGTACTTGCTGTTGCAGTTCGCATACACAGTGTAATTTTGCAGTTCATCATCCCCATAACAGCACCCACGTTGGAATCACAACAGAGGCAAGTATGGTGTATTAGTGTGTTTATTGTGATACATTTGTGTGAATAGTGCATAGGATGGGTAGTGCTGTACATAAATCTTGCAATCAGAAGTTCCTAGGTGAATTGAAAGTCCTGGTAGACAGAATCCCCAGTATCGGGGCCACAGTTGTCTGAGACATTGGTCCAACTTGTACTCCCCATGCAATGTGTGGGAGTAGTGTTGCCGTCAACAGGGTGAACAGTCTGTGCACAAAGGTGAACATCCAGAACAGGTTCAGGCTTCCTGGGAGTTGCGCTTGGCCATCGGCCTCTCACTTGCCCCTCTTCGGACGACCCCTCTTCTTGGGGGGGCCCTCAAGTACAGGCTGCTGCGGTGCAGGGGACTCTCCGCCAGAGTCATCCTCCCTCCCTGTGGCAGTTGCAGTTTGGGCAGCACCAGATGTTGTTGGCACACAGGGAGGTGTGGACTCGTTGCTGTTCATCTGGCGGAGGCATTGTAAAATGTCCCTGTGCACCGCCGTCATCTCATGCAGTGCATCCCACTTGGACTCCACGCGGGACATGTGTGAGTCCACGCGGGACATGTGTGAGTCCACGCGGGACATGTGTGAGTCCACGCGGGACATGTGAGAGTCCACGCGGGACATGTGAGAGTCCAAGCGGGCATGATGGGCAGCCTGCTGCTGTTTCATGTCTCTGAGGAGCCCCACTACCTGGCTGAGGTCTCCGGTGCTGGACTGGTACGCATCAGCTATGCGTACCAGTTGTGGGTCATCATGCACACCAGCAACCTCTGCAAGCAGCGACCTCTGTCTCCCACTCCTCCCACCACCCCTGCTGACATGTGCAGTGCGTGCAGTGGCACGCACAGATGACCCTGGTCCACCTTGGAGGGTGGTGGTGGTGTCCATGGCCCCAGGTTGGTCCAGGGTCCCTGTGCTGGTGGTGCTCCTTGTTCTGTCCATGTCGGCAGGGATGGTATTTGTGGTGACAGTCGTTGGAGGGGTGGGTGCAGGGGGTGCAGCTGGTGGTCCTGCTGGTGCTGCAGCTGGTGGTCCTGCTGGTGCTGCATGTAGACTTGCACCGGATGTGCCATGTTGGTCTTCTTCGTCCGAGGAGGGCAGAGGCTGTACGACACCAGTGAGCTCCGCATCCTCTTGAGCCTGGGACTGGGACTCCTCAGCGTCTGCTGCTGTGTCCCCATCATTACCTGTTTTTGGGAGACACACACAATGTATGTTATGTTTCTGCAGGCATCAATGGTTGACACACGTGACAGTTGTGACTGTGCCTCTGGGTGCGGGCCTGTACATTGCATTGTCCTAAGTCGTCACAGTCAGGGGTTGATATTGGTGTGGCACATTGTCCTGCATTATTTGGGCATTTCTATGTATTTGTTGGGGTGTGAACATGGTCTGCATTGGTTGTGTTTGGTTGACAGCCGGCCCTCCTTCCCACCCACCCAGCCAGTCAGTTATCCCACCATGGACTGTGCTTGCATTGCAGGGAGTGGAAGTTGTCTCTCAGGATGTCAGTCAGTGGTGTCCTGCTGTTTGTTGGTGCACAGTTGCCAGCAGGGCCTTGTGCTCCCCACAGCAGTAGCCAGTGTCAGCCATCTTGTGAGTCCTTCTCCACTCCCTGTGATGTGTGCATGGTTCAGGGTGGTGTTGATGGGACAGTTGTGGGGGTGACCAATATCAGTGACTGCCACTCCCATCATGCTATTGCCTCCACCCCACTTGCCAGCATTCCCATACTTACTTGCTTTTGTGGGGAGTTCAGTGTGTGTGGGTGTGAGGGCAATGGCAAGATGGCTGACAGTGGTGTCCTGCTGTTGGTTGGTGTGCAGTTCCCAGCAGGGCCTTGTGCTCCCCACAGCAGTAGCCAGTGTCAGCCATCTTGTGAGTCCTTCTCCACTCCCTGTGATGTGAGCATGGTTCAGGGTGGTGTTGATGGGACAGTTGTGGGGGTGACCAATATCAGTGACTGCCACTCCCATCATGCTATTGCCTCCACCCCACTTGCCAGCATTCCCATACTTCTTGCTTTTCGGGGAGTTCAGTGTGTGTGGGTGTGAGGGCAATGGCAAGATGGCTGACAGTGGTGTCCTGCTGTTGGTTGGTGTGCAGTTGCCAGCAGGGCCTTGTGCTCCCCACAGCAGTAGCCAGTGTCAGCCATCTTGTGAGTCCTTCTCCACTCCCTGTGATGTGAGCATGGTTCAGGGTGGTGTTGATGGGACAGTTGTGGGGGTGACCAATATCAGTGACTGCCACTCCCATCATGCTATTGCCTCCACCCCACTTGCCAGCATTCCCATACTTACTTGCTTTTGTGGGGAGTTCAGTGTGTGTGGGTGTGAGGGCAATGGCAAGATGGCTGACAGTGGTGTCCTGCTGTTGGTTGGTGTGCAGTTCCCAGCAGGGCCTTGTGCTCCCCACAGCAGTAGCCAGTGTCAGCCATCTTGTGAGTCCTTCTCCACTCCCTGTGATGTGAGCATGGTTCAGGGTGGTGTTGATGGGACAGTTGTGGGGGTGACCAATATCAGTGACTGCCACTCCCATCATGCTATTGCCTCCACCCCACTTGCCAGCATTCCCATACTTACTTGCTTTTGTGGGGAGTTCAGTGTGTGTGGGTGTGAGGGCAATGGCAAGATGGCTGACAGTGGTGTCCTGCTGTTGGTTGGTGTGCAGTTGCCAGCAGGGCCTTGTGCTCCCCACAGCAGTAGCCAGTGTCAGCCATCTTGTGAGTCCTTCTCCACTCCCTGTGATGTGAGCATGGTTCAGGGTGGTGTTGATGGGACAGTTGTGGGGGTGAGCTATGTCTGTGACTGACTCCCATCATGCTATTGCCTCCACCCCACTTCCCAGCATTCCCATACTTACTTGCTTTTGTGGGGAGTTCAGTGTGTGTGGGTGGGTGTGAGGGCAATGGCAAGATGGCTGACAGTGGTGTCCTGCTGTTGGTTGGTGTGCAGTTCCCAGCATGCCCTTGTGCTCCCCACGACACAGCAACAGTGTCAGACATCTTTGATCGGCCTTTCTACTCTCTGTGGGATGTGCATGCGTGAGTGTGAGCTTGCTGGGCCATGTGGTGGGGGATGTAGAGCTGTGACTACGACTCCCATCATGCTATTGCCTCCACCCCCTTCCCAGCATGCCCATGCTTCCTTCCTTTTGACTCTGCTTCCCTGTGGGGTGGGCTGGCTATGCTGACAGGATGGCTGGGAGTGTTGTCCTGGCAGTTGTTTGGCTAAAAGTCCCAAGAGTGTCCCTGTGCTTCACACAACATAACCCAGGGTGGTGGTTCTTTGTGGGATCTTGAGTTAGGATGGGAGGCATTGCATTCTACCAGGTGTGTTCTGTGGAGTTTGTGTTGAGGGGGGGTGTGAGGGGAGGTGCTTGTGACTATGGTCAGTGCTGCAAGTCCTCCTTCCCACCCAGCCAGCCAGATATCCCACCATGGAACGTGCTTGCATTGCAGGGAGTGGAATTTGTCTCTCAGGATGTCAGTCAGTGGTGTCCTGCTGTTTGTTGGTGCACAGTTCCCAGCAGGGCCTTGTGCTCCCCACAGCAGTTGCCAGTGTCAGCCATCTTGTGAGTCCTTCTCCACTCCCTGTGATGTGAGCATGGTTCAGGGTGGTGTTGATGGGCCAGTTGTGAGGGTGACCAATATCTGTGACTGCCACTCCCTTCATGCTATTGCCTCCACCCCACTTGCCAGCATTCCCAAACTTACTTGCTTTTGTGGGGAGTTCAGTATGTGTGGGTGTGTGAGCAATGGCAAGATGGCTGACAGTGGTGTCCTGCTGTTGGTTGGTGTGCAGTTCCCAGCATGCCCTTGTGCTCCCCACGACACAGCAACAGTGTCAGACATCTTTGATGGGCCTTTCCACTCTCTGTGGGATGTGCATGCGTGAGTGTGAGCTTGCTGGGCCATGTGGTGGGGGATGTAGAGCTGTGACTACGACTCCCATCATGCTATTGCCTCCACCCCCTTCCCAGCATGCCCATGCTTCCTTCCTTTGACTCTGCTTCCCTGTGGGGTGGGCTGGCTATGCTGACAGGATGGCTGGGAGTGTTGTCCTGGCAGTTGTTTGGCTAAAAGTCCCAAGAGTGTCCCTGTGCTTCACACAACATAACCCAGGGTGGTGGTTCTTTGTGGGATATTGAGTTAGGATGTGAGGCATTGCATTCTACCAGGTGGGTTCTATGGAGTTTGTGTTGAGGGGGGGTGTGAGGGGAGGTGCTTGTGACTATGGTCAGTGCTGCAAGTCCTCCTTCCCACCCAGCCAGCCAGATATCCCACCATGGAACGTGCTTGCATTGCAAGGAGTGGAAGTTGTCTCTCAGGATGTCAGTCAGTGGTGTCCTGCTGTTTGTTGGTGCACAGTTCCCAGCAGGGCCTTGTGCTCCCCACAGCAGTTGCCAGTGTCAGCCATCTTGCGAGTCCTTCTCCACTCCCTGTGATGTGCGCATGGTTCATGGTGGTGTTGATGGGACAGTTGTGGGGGGCAATATGTGTGACTGCGACTCCCATGATGCTATTGGCTACACTGACTTGGCCAGCATACACAGAATTCCTTCCTTTGAGTGGTCTTCACTGTGTGTTGGTGTTGTTGTGGTGGCTACATGTCTGGATGTGTTTGTTAGTTCTATTTGTGCCACTGCCTAGCTGTAGTTGTAGTTGTGTTTGTACATGTGATGGCACAGTTGGATGTAACTTTTTTAATGGCATGTGTTGTGTTTATCTGACTGACATACACATTTTGGGATGATTCTGTTCTGGTTGCTGTGTAATTGCTATGAGTGCATGGTTTGACTCTCCCCTTGACAGTGATGTGTGTGTGTGTTTTGTGGCAGAATATTGTGTACATTTGTTGTGTACTCACCAGGCTCTGGGATGTTCTCTAGTCCATATACGCTCACTGGCGGAAGGATGGCCCGCACCTTCTCCTCCCAGGGCCTGAGGTATATTGGCTTGGCAGGAGGGCCACTGCCGGTGTATTGGCTGATGATGTAGTCTTTCTTGAGCAGGTCCCGTACCCTCCTGCGCACGTCATACCACCTGTTCTGGATGTCGCTCTTTGTGCGCAGACATGGTGATTGTGCGTTCACCCTGTTGATGATCCTCTCCCACATCTTGGTTTTCTGGGAGATGGGGGTCTGTTGGACCAGTGTGCCAAACAGCTGTGGCTCTACCTTGAGGATCTCGTCTACCATGACTTCCAATTCACAATCTAGGAACTTGTGATTCTTCTTGGGGGGCATGGTGATGGGTGGTGATGGTGAGTGATGTGTGTGTTGGTGTGCAGGTGAGGGTGTGTGAGTGTGTGTTTTGCTGGGTGTATGTGAGGTAGGTATTTGTTGGTGTGCTGATGGTGTGTGGCTTGTGTGAGGGATGAGCTGTGGGTGTGTGGTTGCTGTCTCTTGGGTGCTGGCAGTGGAATGGCATTTGCAAAGGATCATGGTTGTGATTTGTGTCCTTTATATGGGTGGAGTTGTGGGTGTGTCTTTGTTCTCTGTCCCCACCCCCCCAGTATTTATTGGCTTTGTAATTGCTTGTTTGGCCTTTTTTTGTGTGATTTTTCCTTTGTACTGTCTGTGCATGTTGGAAACGTTCTTGTGACCGAGTCGGACCCTGCATTTGTCTCGTACGGTGTTCTCCGTTTCGTTCACGCTGTGTTTGTGCAGTTTTCTATGCTGCGTACGCGTCGGTCGCGGTGTTTTGTGTTGCTTCGGTTCGGTTTTGTATGCGTGTCGGTCGTACGGCTTGTCCTCCGTCCGACTCGGTTGTGGTTTTCGCGCCTTGCATCGTACTTTGCGGTTTGGAGTTCGCGTGTACGTTTCGGTCGGATTTGTTCCGGGTGCGTGTCGGTCGGTTGGATTCGCGTGTTTTTCCGGCCGGATTGCTGTTTTCCGTGCGGCTCGGTCGTTCGGCTTGGGTTCGGTACGTGTCGGTCGGATTTTGCACGCCTTGCATCGTACTTGGCGTGTCGGGCGCCACAGGTACGTGTCGGTCGGTATAATTTCCGGCTCCGAGTCGGTCGGTGCTTTTTCCGGCCCGAATCGGAATCGACCCCATAGTCTTTAGTTTAAGGGGATTCAACATTTATTATGGGTTTTCTTTTTTTTCTTGGAGGTTGAGGGCTCCGACCCGAAAGGCAATAGTTTATTGCCAATGGGTAGTCAGGGAGGGTTCCCGTGGTTGAGTGAGGGGGGGTGGGAGATGGTGAGGGGTTTCACGGTTGTTGGTGGGGAGCATTGGGATGAAAACAAAAAAAAGGTGTAACAACAATCTCATATGATATAACAACCTCCAGTAGTTGTAGCAGAGGGTGGAGTCAGGATAAGGATGGGGGATAGACCTGCTCAGGGAGGGAAGCGGCATCTCGAATTCCTAAGCTGGAATGTAAATGGTTTAAGGGTTAAAGGGAGACAGCGTCTGATTCTGCAGTACTTAAAAAACAGCTCAGCTAGGATCCTTATGATCCAGGAGACCCATCTTCAACAATCGGAGTCTAAGGCATTATTTGGAAAAATAAGGTGGGTCGACAAGGTCATAGCCACAGACCAGCAATGCTGTTCAAAAGGGGTTGCAGTCATACTTAAAGTGAATTCGGGAGTCAAGCTCATTAAGTCCCAGGTTGATGATAAAGGGCGCTGGGTGTCAGGAGTCTAAATATACACTTGCTAGCTACTGTGGGCCCAATGAGGATGATATAACTCCTCTGAATAATCTCTGTCTTGCCCTGGCTGACTAAGAGTCTCCTTTGATTTTGGGAGGAGATTTTAATGTACTTTTAAATAACCAACTTGATAGGTCCTCCCCTAGAACACAGATAGCAGTTCCGCGTGTTAAAGCCCATCTTTTGACTATATTAAAAAACTTTAATCTCTGTGACGTATGGTGGAAAAAAGTGGGAGAGAGTAGGGAATACTCTTTTTATAGCAAGAAGAATTCCCATTGCTCTAGAATTGATTATATATTTATGGAACACCCAGATCTTGAAAAAGTCAGCTCAATTGAATACCTGCCCATACACTTATCTGACCATGGTGCCATAGCTTTTAATCTAGAACTCCCCCCTAGCACTCACCCAGAGGAGGTGGACTTTAAATAGGAGATTTCTTCTGCAATCCTCAACTCCTGGTTTTTTAAAATCTGAAACATCTAACTTCTTTCAGGATAATCTGGGGTCAGCCCCCTTGCATGTGGTTTGGGATACTTTCAAGGCCTGGCTGAGAGGGATACTAAAAGGGGCGGTTGTGGGGTGGGCTAGGGCTGAGAGGAAAGATCTGGCCGATTTAGAACTACAGATAGCAGGGGCAGAAGCAGATTTAAAGAAGAGCGGTTCCCTCGGCACGGAAAACGATAACCTAATAAAGAGAGTTGAGGAGTTGCGGTTGAAGTTCAGACTGAAGTCTGAAGAGATCTTACTCCAAAAATGGGAGGCTAGCAAAATGAGGGATTTCGAGCAGGGGGAGAACTGTGGCAAACTTCTTGCCATGAAGAGTAAGGTTGATAGATCTAACAACTATATTACCAAGATTAAAGTAGGCGCACAAACAATGGAAGATAAAGAGAATATAGAACAAGCTTTTGCGCAATTTTTTCAGGAGTTATATCAAGAAGATCTTCAGGTGGAGGAGGAACATATAGATGGGTGGCTCAAAGGGAAACAGCTTCCAAAACTAACAGAGGACAGTCAGGGAAGCCTCATCCTAGAAATAACAGGGAGCAAGATATTAACAGTATTAGATTCAGCCAAGAAAGGGAAAGCGGCAGGTCCTGACGCGATCCCGATTGAGGTTTTCTCTATTTTGAGGGAGGAGGTGATCCCTGTCTGGTTGAAAATGTATAATGAAATCTTGGATGGTACATCCCCCTGCCTGACTCTTGGAATGATGCAGTTATTGCGTTGATCCTAAAGCCCGGCAAGGATCCAACTCAGTGCCAGTCATATCGGCCGATTTCGTTACTAAATGCTGACTATAAGGTCTTTGCTGGAATCTTGAATAATCTGCTTTGTAAGATCATTGGGCCAATAATCCATGAGGATCAAAAAGGTTTCTTGCCGGGACGGCAGATGTCGGATCTGGTACATACTTTAATTGGGGCCGTCGATTTGGCTTCATCACAGGGTCTTCCTCTTTCAATCATTACCGTCGACGCAGCCAAAGCCTTTGATCGTGTGAACTGGCACTTCCTGGATAGGACCTTGAAGATCTTTGGCTTTGTCGACGGTGTTAGGGAGGTTCTTAGAAAGATATACAAGTCCCCCCGGGCGCGGATTTTGGGTAATGGTAGCCTTTCTCCTGTTGTCAAAATAGGACGCGGTACTAGGCAGGGTTGTCCGTTGTCCCCCATTTTGTTTGATTTGTACATAGAACCATTAGCCCAGAGTTTAAGACTAAACCAGAAGATCGCCTCTTTTCAAATAAATGGGTTTGTGAGGAAATTAGCGCTATATGTGGATGATTTGATCCTATTACCCTCTAATGTTAACTTTACCCTCCCGGAGCTTCTTGTGGAAGCTCAGATTTTTGGGAAAATGTCGGGTTATGAAATAAATAATGACAAAACTGAGATTATGGCTTGGAATATCATAGATCAGGAGGGGATCTTTGCTAGGGAGCTCAGATACTTGGGAATTATAATAACGCAGGACCTTACTCAAATCCCTAAAGTTAACCTAGCTAGAGTCTCAAAAGAGGTTGATCTTTTATTAAAAAGATGGCAGAACATCCCACTTTCCCATTATGGTCGGTTTAACCTGATCAAGATGTGTGTCCTCCCGAAATATACCCATCTGTTTAATAATATTCCCCTTGAATTCGCGAGAGCTGATATTCTTAAAATCCAGCATAAGATATCCTCTTTTATCTGGGCAGGCAAAGGGATCAGACTGTCCTGGAAAAAACATAGGCGCAAATTATTACGAGGGGGCATGGGCTTACCAGATCTTCAGTTGTATTGTTGGGCCTACCAATTAAAAAATTGTAGGATGCTACTGCTCACTCCAGACGATTCATTGATAGGCGGTATGTTTAAAGCTATGCTAGTGGGCACAGTGGAGCAAGGATTTATGTATAAATTCGGCTCTCCTAAATTGTTTTAAAAAGTCCGTCTGAAGACGCTGCGTATGGCGGCCAAGTTATGGTCGGATTGTCGAGACTGCCTGGGACTTTCTTATTACAGTGAATGGGCCCCAGTGTGGGATTCTCCTGGTACACCGGAGTGTCTTTCGGATGCTCTAGCTTATCCATTAAAAGAGGCTGGAGTCTCACACTGGAAGGATCTTGTAGCGGGTAATGAATGTCATTCTTGGGATTTTTGGGCTCAAATCACGAGCGGAGCTCTGTCTAGATATAAGTTTTATCAACTTTCGTCTTGGTGCAAGAGCCAACATTGGCCCCTAACGGAAGATAATTACATGGAAAATAAGCTACAAGATTTGGCCCCAAGGAAGAAAGAAGTGGCTCAATGGTATAATCACCTTCTGGAAGCAGTAGACAGAAAGATGGAACAGCCATACCGGGTCTGGGAGAACTACTTGCCGAGGGATGAGCTGAAGAATTTATGGCAAGTATCTCTAGACATTCTTTACCCACTGGTTAAATCTGCTGCACTCAGAAGAAACCATTTTTTCACACTTTACAGGATTTACTGGTCACCCCTTAAGATATCCAGAATAAAGGGCGGTGGCGAAGCTAGCTGTTTGAGATGTGGCTGCCAGAATGCAGATGATCTTCACGTTTTTGCTTCTTGCTCTAAGATACAAGAATTTTGGAGAAGTGTGGGTAAGACCATCTCAAGGGCCCTGGGTTCTGTCGTGGAGGTAAGCCCATCCCTTATACTATTTGGTATTATACCTAGGCCGGGGGGAGTGCTAGGCCCGTTGGCGGTGCATGATAAATTGGTGTTTTATCTGATCCTGCTGGCCAGGAGAGAGATTTGTAAATTGTGGCGTCAGAAGGTACCTCCTACTTGGAATGCTTGGTGGAACTCTGTAAGATATTTTAGAGCTTTAGATCAGAGGGTAAATGCACATAGAGAAAGGTCAGATATGGGGATGTTTTGGGATTTGCTGGATGATCCTTCAATTGGATGAGCCATGTTAGATTAAGGGTCAGGATAAGTTCCAATGATTAAAGCCTCTGGTCAGCTCAGGTTGTGTGTTACGGGTATTTCCTGTAAAGAACATCGGCTGAGAGTGGAACCACCAAGTTATATGCACCAGAGGTGGAACAGGTCGAATGGTTGCTATAGCTACGGAGGTCATATGAGGGGAAAAAAAAAAAGATATAACGTAGCCTTTTGAAGTTTTTTTAACATCCACAAATTCTTGCCATATTTTCCGACTCTTTGTTGGTACTCCATTTACTAGAATGACTACTGCTTCATTTTCATCTTTGTCTCCACCAACAATTTCAATATTTTTCTTAAAATCCAAAGGTAAGTACACTACTCTTCCTTTCAGCCCTCTTTGTAAGTCTGTTGGTGGCAGTTTACCTGTTTTAGGCTCCATGAGAAGCATAGTTTGAAATGGATGAACAGATTGAATTAGAACTGACTCATATGTATTCAAATCTGCCAGTTCCTCCGGAATATCTACTAATTCTAACTTATTATGTACTGCTCTAGCGGGCATTTTGTTCTCTTCTAATTTGTTATAACAATATTTACAAATACGTTGATCACTGCCTAACTCAAATTGACCTTCCACTAACAAGTAAGTTGCAAATTCTTTCCATTTATCATTATTCTTCTTTTCAGATTTCAAATACAAATCAACATTCCTAGTTTGAATTTTATAATTAGTACGTCGACAACAAACACAAACATAGTTTGGAATTTCAGAGCACACCATGTTAAACTTTCCAATTTCTTCTTCAAACTGATCAATCATAATCACTTTCCCATCTTCTTCAACATCTGTAATTGTCAAACTTTCACTTTCTATACACTGCTCTTCTGAACCAAAATATCGGAACTGAATATCATCACACTTTTTTTGTACATCTGATAAAGAACCGTGTAAAAGAGCTGTATTTAGTTCACCTAAACATAATGCAAGACTTTTTACATAGTACAGTTTCCTTACAAAGTTCCGCATTTCTGAATGGTGTACTGCTAACATCCTTAAGTGATGAAAAACACTTTTACATACTTTTCTTGAAAGACAAGCCAGAGAATGCCCATGTTTCTCAGTATATTTTCTTACATTACAAGGATCTAGTGTTTGTAACAACCTAATCTTCTGTTTTACACTTTTCTGTGTATATTCTCTTAACAAATTTCGCATTATATCAATAGATTCCTGTTGAATACTACAAATACTGCTACAACCCCACTTATACACAGGAGCTTGTGTGCGTTTCCCTTGCACTTCTTCAGCTATTAACTGTTCTGCACTAATAGTAACCATTTCCTCTTTTGCAACAGGACAACCATTCTGAACTTCGTAGCAACGACCTCCAGCATCAACTGCAAATGGTAAACTATTTTCTTGGAAGTAACGCTCTTCATTAAAAAAAGGTTTACTATTAGATGTATGTTTCCATTTTCCACTGAAGATTTTACAAAAGTTGCTTCTGTTCACACGTCTTTTTTTTTACTTTTGTCTTTCAGAATCTTCATTGTTTTATCCAACACTTTCATCCTCTTCAAAATGAAAATTAATATTTTTTGTTTTAACTTAAAAGCAGTATCCACTATGCTTTCAACACGCTGTTTCTGTTTCAATTGCAGCACTTTCTTTTTATATTTGCGGCATCCTTTTATTAAATTCTGAATTACTCTATTTCGAAAAACTCTGACGAATTTCTTGAAATTGTTTTTGTCTACGGGTAACAAATACTCTTTCCTTATGTTTTTTTTTCTTGCAACTTGAAATCGAAGTCTGCTTCTCCTTACTTGAAATTTTTTTATGTTTCCTTTGTGTGATGTTATTTTCATTAAATGTTCGTAGTACTTTTTTTTTTAGAAATTGTCTAGTGTTTTTACCAGAAGAAACTATTTTTGTAGTACTCTGATTTTCTTGTAATCCACATTTTTGACTTTTCTTTAAGTAGATTGCCTTTTTGTTTTTCCTTTTTTTTTCAGTTCATCTAGGCATTTTCAATTTTTAATCCAAACAAAATAATTTTCTGCGAATGAAAAAAAAGTTTCAATTATTTGTTATATCTGTTCAATATGTCAAAATAATCACATACAATTATATAAGTTCCAGTGGCGGCTTGCAGAGGAAATGCTGCATGGTACTGGAGCGGAATAAGGGAACAGTAGGGTGGCAGGTAGTGTCATCCGACATACAGCACGTATTTATTGAATTATTTAGATTCACCTTCCCATTTTATATGTGACTCCACTACCTCCTACTTTCCCTCGCCCCCTGCCCCACCCCCCGTCCCATGCACCCCACCGTCCCACGCCACTTCCTCTGCAACCCACTACAGATAACTTTGTAGATACTATTTTGTAAAATTGTTATCTGTATACTTAGAGTGATATTCTCAACTAAATGGCACATGTAAACGTTACCCTTATTAGTTTAACACTTCTATCGGCAACTTAGCAAGCATAACACTGCACCATATTAGCAAAAATATGGTACAGGCTTACATTTCATTGTGGATGTACATAAACAAGTACAGATCAACTGTTAGACAGCAACAAAAACAACCGACATGGAGATGGAGAGGGGGGAAAGATTAAGGGACATATTCACAATGAGCCATCGCCGAATTAACGGCACTTTATCGCAGCCAAACTCGTGATAAATTTACCCCCCCATTCACAAGCCGGTGTTCACAGCCCACAGCACCAGTATACCCGCGATAGCAGCCTCAAAAAACATCGCCACAGAGGACCCTCGCAAATATCGCTAATGAGATGCAGAGTAGGCGTTTCCGTGACAAAAGCCGAGACAACAGCACACCTCAACATTCACAACGACCAGCCACATCCGCGATAAAAACACAAAACCGGCGATAAGGCGCGTTAGCACCAGGAAATTTACACCTGCTCTGACCTGGTGTAAAGTTGGATGGCAGCCAGCACCACAAAAGGGAGCACAGCCCAGGGCCACATCCGAAGGGCAACAGATGCCATGGAGCAACTCATCATGCGGCCCGGACACCCAACAGGGCCACAACACCCACCGCCAACACCCCAGGACCCCATCCCACACCCGGAACACCCCCCCCACCGGCACCACCCCCAACACCGGACTAAGAAATTGCACACCAACACCACCAACCCCAAAACAAACATCTTGCCTGATGTCGCACAAGCAGCAAAATGAACATACATGCGTGACCAGAAAATGGAGAATCAGTCATACAGGAATGCAACCATCAACACAAAACACCACACAAACAAAAGCAGAAACAACCCCTAGGATGAGTCCTAGCTGCTCCCACTGGACAATCCGTAGCACACAGCCCGGTAGACCAAATCCAAGAGAAGATGGTGTGCCATGCGCGCAACAAACGAAACAGAGGGAGAGAGCGAGGGAGAGAGACGGAGTGAGATAGCACAAGCAGCGCAAGGACGCACGGGCACCTGGCTCCACATGCCAACATATGTGTGTGCATCGCCATCCGTACACCATGAGCCCAAGGCCGTGTCCCAATCTCAGCGCCAAAGCCACATCACATTCCCAAAACGAAAGTAGTAGTGAGACAAACATCAGGGATGAAAGCACCATTGTCCCAATGCAGAAGCCGGGAGGACACCTGCACCTCTGACCGTGGTCCCGAACGTGCCTGGAACACCCTGATAGAGATACAATGGCAGATGGGGACGACTCCCACACCACGCATTCCGCAAATAAACCATCCGACTTATCCACAGCCCACACATAGAAGCCCCTGCCGGTGGTACCCCCGCATGGGAAGGCCTCGACACCCACGGAAACAGCAACCCATGTCCCACAACGTTGCACACACATTCAAATTATTGCTCAGAGCTGTGGCATATCCTCCACACAACAGCCGCAGTCCAGAAGAGTGCCTGTTCACGAGACGCACCAACGCAATGGCAGGACATACCGGGCACATGCACAACACCCGTCACGTGGAACAGTACCGTGCACGTATGCTGCATTTACTGGGCGCACTGCCACTGGCAGTGCTGCGGATCAGTTACAGGCTCAGCTTCCGCATTGCCCACGTCACCTGCGTCCAGCCCTGGTTCCACTGCCGAACATGCACATTCGAGTTTCCCATGGATCTCTGCCTATCCAACACAACTGTTGATGAATTGGACTATGACTTGTGT
This sequence comes from Calotriton arnoldi, assembly GCA_963921515.1. Taxonomy (NCBI): domain Eukaryota; kingdom Metazoa; phylum Chordata; class Amphibia; order Caudata; family Salamandridae; genus Calotriton; species Calotriton arnoldi. The sequence goes on along the minus strand of CAWUFW010012101.1, from coordinate 447,175 downwards.
TTGCGCCCCCTGTTGGATCACGAACAGGAGTGTAACCGAGACAGCCCTGCATGGGATGCCTTGACATACTGCGTATGTCTTGGTAGTTGTGCATGGGAGATGGCACAATTTCTCGTCTGCAGTGACCACATCGAGGCGCTCCCTATTGGGCTGTGTTGCGGATCGGTGACATGGCGTGGGCTGAGCACACCTGCCCGGACCACCTAATGGATTGGCTCACCCTGGTGTTCCTTGAACATGGCAACGACGTACTATTGGAACACATTGCACATGAAGCTGCACGGGCATTCATGGACGAGTAACTACGTACCTACAGCCACATCCTATTGCCACCCACAGCACATGGCCCAACAACTTGTTGCACAGTGGGGATTGCTCACATATCCCACCAAAACAGAGGACACGTCTCCCTTCGGTCGGGCTCTGGATGCATGTGCGTGGAATAACGCGTGTGCACACATACCTGTCCAAGGCGACGCAGGTCCATGGTCCGAGCAACACAGCGTCGTTTGGCAACGTTGCCAATTGGGACATACTGCTGGGTTAGAGCACACACATGGCGATGTAGCACGACATGCGAACCTGTCGGACCCTCACACCTGATCACTGTAGGCCGAGCAGACAATTGCCGCACCCCGGAGGCAGAGCACCATGCAGACCCCACGTACAGTCAGTCGTGCACCCTCACACGGGGCACTGTGCAGACGCCAAACAACACATGACTCGTCCAGCAAGGCAAGGTGGGCTGTGAGCATTGCCATATGTGATCAATCTTGTCCATTTGAGCCCCAACATCATCTGCCCCTCGACATGTACCCATGCTGCGTGTAAGTGTCTTAAGCATGTCCGTGCCTGTTGTGGCCGTTGCCTCGTCCGTACTGACACGCACATGCCAATAAAGCCTATGCCACTCCACTGGTGTCTAACTGTGAGGTGTGTTGTAAAAATTGTCCACTTGTGTGCCACAATGAGCCTCGTCCCAACACAGGGAAGAACTGACTGTCGCATGTGCAATGGGGGCGTATCCCTTTGGCAAGCTCCGCCTCTGTGAGCCAGACATTGTTTTTGCATAGGTGCTGGACGACATCCGATGCAGCCCCATTACCTACGCAGTCTGATGTGTCAGGGGCACACAGCCATGCAGCCATCACCCCGCCATACACACCGGACACAGAACCCGTATGAGGGGAGTTTTGTACCACATTGCCTTCATTGCTGATGTTCTGTGATTGCTATGTGTGTGGGCTGCATTGTGGGGGAATTGCCCCTGCAGCTCTGATTTCGTGTAGCCTTCTCCCCTTGAGACGGGGTGCCTTTGGATTGTGTGCTTTTCGGGGCCTGTTTTGCTTTTGACTTGGATGATGTGTGCTCGCGGACTTATTTTGTGGCCTGGTGCATTGTTGATCTGCTGCGTGTATTGTAAGGCATGGGTTGTGGTTGCACGCGGACACGTCGGAGTGTGACCTGCTCCTTTGAGGATGTGATCCGCACTTGGCTCCGTCCATGTCGCTTCGTGGGCCATGTCATTTTCTTTGCGCAGCTGCTATGCTATCCGAAATGCAGTGTTACTTGCATAGTCAGTGTGGGTCACGGATCTGCTGGTTTGCTGGATTCAGCATATGTGCAAGGGTAGGTTGTGATATTGGTGATAGGGGGGGGCACTCTGTGCACATTGTGGATGGGGGCCTACTTGGCGTTTGGATGTGTGCTGCAGTGTGCCAAGGCATTCAGGGGCATGTTCCAGGGTCATTGTGGGTGTACTGTGTGCTGCACAAATCAACGCCGTATCTGATTTACAAAACTACATACTCGTTTAAACATAAACTACACTGCTTATTTGTTACCTCTATACCTTACTCCTAAAACCATGTGATCTTTCAAACATGTTACGTCACTGTCACAAGGTGCCCTCGGACTCAGGAGTGGAATGGTGGTCTGTGCCCTCTGTTACAGAACCTCTTATTTATTCACAGGAAGAATGGAACGCATGTCCCTTCACCACGCCTAGAGCGGACATACCGGTATCGGAGAACGGGCCCTTTAAACAAACACCGGGCCGTGGACAGACCGCCTCTAACAATGACGTCGGCTTATGCTGGCCAATAAGGGATGAGGACGTTCCTTCCGGGCTGAAGCACACTTCCGGGTGGAACGAACGAGAGCAGCAGACCGACGCGGGAGAAGAATACGAGAGGGCGACGCTCATGGTAGCCGGACCGGTACCAGAAACTACGGAGGGAGCCAAAGAACAGAAGCAGCCAGGAGGCCACCGTTCCCACGCTGCGCCCCGCCACGCTTCAGGAGAAGCGTGGCTTACAAAGGTACGGAGCAAGGTTGCGGGGTGGGTTGGATCACGAGAGAAGCCGGACACGTAGAGAGGTGTTTCCTCTGCACTATATTTCCTCTCTCTCCTACTCCCGTTTCCCTGTGCACGGGCACTTCACTGTATAACACCGAGCACTCGTGTGACTCCCTCACTCCCTCTCCCTCATTCGCGGGTACGTTCAGTACACTGATTATCGTCTCCTCCTCTTTGCATGTACCTGAGGACGTCGGATCAAGACCCGACCTGGCCCTGCGACAACCCCGAAGAAAGCCACAGTGAACCGGACCCAGTTCAGAAGGACTCTGAAGTGTCTTAACTCTGGCTTCTCTTAGGAGACGACGCCTGTACCCAATAAAACCAGCTTTGCATAGACCCGGTCTCGAGAGCCTTTTGTCCCCAAGTCCACAGTCACTTTTGTACCATTGAAACTGATTACGACCTTTTCTTTACACTACAGATCCCATGAACATGCTTATAAAGGTATAAGTGCTATTTTCATACTAAATAAAGCTCTTACTTAATTTTTATAAACACTACTGTTTGGTGCACAAAATGGGGATGACACATGAGGAGAGGAAACGGAGGTGTAATCCCTAAACTTTTATTGTACCGTTACTTTAATATACGTATATTGAGGGTTTTAAGTGGGATGAAAAAAATGCGGGTGTCTAAAAGGGGTAGCAGTGTTCAGCACCGGTAACACCCAGTCCACTTAAAGTCCTGCGTATATTCAGCACAGAGACACACCCTAACAATTTTCATCACTTATAATCACAGTTAGTTTACTAGTGTGAAAAAATCGTATAGAAAATTTACTAAGAACATTAATTGTTTTTTTATCTCGCACACATTTATAAAATATCTCTTGTAAAGAAACGCCCCTCTCCACCTTTATTTCGTACGAACGAGCAATAAATAATCCCTTTACCAGCATCTAGTCACTAACTACTAACACTGTGCACTGTACCCAATTGTAAAGCAGAAATAGTGTTTAGATTATGTCTTAAAGTATCATCAAATGATTCAAACCATGCATACATACACAAAGCAACGTGCACGTTTACTTTGTCCATTTACTCTCTATGTAATCTGTGCACATTCTGAACGGGTTCGCAGTATATCACCTGTTTTCACTTCTACTCAAATGTACCTTACAGTAAAAAAATGACATCACAACCTATGCATATGTAATATTTCCTACATAATACAGTGCATTTCTATACCATTGAAACTGATTGCAACATTCTTTATATAGTACAAATTCTACCAATATGCCAATAAACCTATAAGTGCTATTTTTATAATACAAAAAGCTGTATTAGATTATTTTTATAAACAGTACTGCTGGGGGCACAAAATGGTGGTGCAAGGTAGACAGAGTAAATGAAGGTGTAATTCCAAACTTTTTATGTATCGTCCATTTACTATACGTATATTAACAGCTTTAACTGGGATGAAAAAATTGTCGGCTCTCTTAAAGGGGTGGCGGAGCCTACTACTGATAACACCCGGACCACTTAAACGCCTGCGTATATTCAGCAGAGGAACACACCGTGAGAATTACTATCACTAATCACATTTACTTTACCACTGTGAACAAAATCGTACAGAAAATATACAAAGAACATTTATTTATTTTTTATCTCTCACATATGTAAAAAAAATGACTTCTGAAGAAACGCTCCCTAACAACTTAGATTTCCTAAGAACACCCAAATGCAAAGCCTCGCAGTACCACACCAGCCTTGACTGACATTGAAATCTACCTCTCAGTGTAAAAAATGAGACCACAAACTGTGCACATAACATTTCTTCTTTTTTTCCATCTCTGTTAAGTTAATAACACATGAATTTTCTACTGTCACCCCTTCTCCACTATTTCCAGACTGAGCATAATTTCCAAACGTGCGACATTCTGTTTATCTCGCTGGAATAGATATACAAATCGAAATTAACGCTACATCGAATTTCCAAACCCATACAGGGCTATATTCACAAGAATGGCGATAACATTATCGCCGCTTTAGCGGCAGGAAACTGCCGCTAAAGCTGCGATAATGTTATCGCTCGTCTTGAGAATATGGGCCACAGTCTTTTACAGATAACAACTTACACTTTTTCATTGTGAAAACTCCTAAACATATATAAAGTACTTGTTTAACAACCAGTTACACATTATGCATATTTTAGAACCAATAAAACACCAGACTTTACTAACACTATGTTATTTAGAAATAAAAATACTTTCAAAGTTAAAAATATCGTCTCAAATACTTAACCACTACTACAAAACACATAACACACCTTCTTAATTTCTAATTTACCTTCGTAGTTGGTATGCAGACTTCAAATGTCACAAACGCATGCAATTCTTTTCTTGTCACACAGTACATGCAATGCACCGCTTTCATCAAGAATGGAACCAGTAATGGCACAATTTCCCTGTTGCTCCACACATAAATACAAGTAAAGAACAAATCAGAATAGTTCCTTTTTTTTTTCGATTGCAAAACCTTTCTTTATTGGTTATTTTTGAACTTTCCATATAAACAGTTTTTTTAAGGACACATACAGGTGAAAAGTTCAACGTATTGTATCAACACTTTCTAGAACATTCTACGACACGTGCAGGTTAAAAGTTCATCATTTTTTTAAACCAACTGATATTTTTTTTGCAACATTTTCTCCAACATTTAACGGCACGTGGAGGTCAAAAGTTCACCATTCTTTCAAGTTTGAACTGCACCTTCCAAATACAATTAGCAGGTGTGGTTGAGCTGAGCAAATTTCATCCTATAATATGTACTCCACGTATAAACAGCTTTTTTATTAACCAATCACAAAGATGCTTTTCATCAAAACTAATATACACCCTACTTTTTAGGACACAATACATTTCATCTCCCAATCGGTTAAGGTTTTGTATGTAAAAAAAAAAAGTAGTTCCCCATGTTTAAACATATCTCTCATTCTACGAATGCACTGCATGAGCTACAGACATTTATCCATATCTTCTAGCCATACCTTCAAAATGCTAGTGTGGATTGTAGGACATAGCTATGTTTTCTGGTGCAAGAGGTATGCAGATCAGAGACGTATTGACTTAGACCTAGGTTTACAAAATGTGCACATTAAATGGTTTGCACAGAGAGGATTGAAGTGGCACCAATTGCTCCCTTTGGTTAAAACCTGTTTGCATCTCCAACACCCTGATCTCATGATTGTGCACTGTGGTGGTAACGATCTAGGCACATTGACTGGGGTAGGTTTGGAAATGCTTATGAAGGACACCTTTGGACAATTGATGTTACTTTTGCCTCAAACTGTCTTTGTATATTCCAATATATGCCAAAGACAGAAGTGGAAATGGTCAAACCAATTTTGTCATAAGATTGAAATATCTAGGAAGAATGTCAACAAAGCTGTGTCTGCATACCTCAGAGACCATAGAATAGGGTCGATGTACAACAACAACATACGTTTTGATATGGCTGATATCTACAGAAGTGATGGAGTACACTTCACAGATGAGGGAAACCGAGTTTTCCTGATTAACCTGAAGCTGTGCATTCGCACTTACATGTAGCTCCAACTAATAAACACAAAGGCTCTTTTTAGAGCCGCCTTATATTCCCAATTTCGGCTCGCAGAGTGTCAGCTGCGGTTCGGCTAGCAGAGGGACACCTGCGGGCCGTTGGGCAGGCTCGCAGAGGAAGAGCTGCGGCCCGTGGGTTCAGCTCGCAGAGGGAGACCTACGAGCTGTTGGCTCGCAAAAGCACAGCACCGTACTGGCTCGCAGAGGGAGAGCTGTGGTCTGACTTGCAGAGGGAGACCAACGGGCCAACAGGCCTGCTAGCAGACACACAGCTATCAATTAACGGGCTGGCTCACAGAGATACAGCTGCGAGCCCTCCGAGCTGCAACCCGACGGGCTAACTCGCAGAGGGAGAGTAACGGGCCTACGGGCCTGCTAGCACAGACACAGCTACAAGCTAACGAGGTGGCTCAGAGAGGTAGAGCTGCGGGCCCCACGACTCGCAGACACAGAGCTGCGACCCGACGGACTGGCTTCTAAAGGCATAGCCGCGAGCTGATGATGTGGGGAAAGGCAGCGTAAAACGAGCTAATGAGGTGGCTCACAGAGGTAAAACTGCGGGCCCGCCGGCTTGCAGACAGAGCTTCGAGCCGACGGACTGGCTTCTAAAGGCATAGCCGCGAGCTGATGATGTAGGGGGAGGGAGCGTAAAGGGAGTATCTCGCACAGACAGACCTGCGGGATATTTTCAGTATTGCCTCGCAGAGGTAGAATTACGGATTCAATGCCTTTTAGAGGGAGAGATGCGAGCTGACGGACTGAGTCACAAAATGGCTGACAGCTCGCAGTCGCAGAGCTGCGAGCCGACGGACTGGCTTCTAAAGGCATAGCCGCGAGCTGGTGATGTGGGGAGAGGGACCGTGAAAGGGGTATCTCGCACAGACAGAGCTGCGGTATATTTTTAGTGTTGCCTCGCAGAGGTAGAACTACGGACCTGATGCCTTGTAGAGGGAGAGTTGTGAATAACAAAATGGCTGCCAACACTTCCTAGTTTCAACAGTTCGCAGCCAATGAGCCACAAGCTCGTGCTCGTAACGCCTCAGCCAATCAGATGTCAGAATTCTTTAATATCGATATCTGGAAATTTTGATATTTCTCTAAAACTACTGAACGGATTTACCCGATTTAAACAAAAGCGTGCTTTCTGGACCATTACCTTTTTCTCTGCCAAATTTGGCGTAATTCCGTTCAGCAGTTTGACCTGTAGCCTTGTCTAAAGTTTCCTATGGAAATTGCATGGAGAAAACACGTTTTGGGACTCCCCTTTTTTCTTAGCCCCCCCTTGACGAATCCCCCCCAAACTTTTAGGATAGGAGCTGACCTGAAAAGAGGAACTTTTTGGAAAATGTCATAAAGAATCGTCAAACGACGCCAAAGTTATAAGTACATCAAAAAATGCTTTTCCTATGGAAACGTGGTCCTAACTATAACTACCTACTGGCGACCACCAGTAGGTAATATATATATATGTGTAGTTATAGTTAGGACCTTGTTTCTATTCAAAAAACGTTTCTTCTTTTGCCAATATCTTTGGCGCCACTTTGACGAATCTTCGTGACATTTTTTAAACTAATGGCCAGCTCACTTCCGCTGCGGTGTTGAAAGTTTCGGGGTGATTCCTCAAGCGGGGGTCGAGAAGAAGGGGGGTCCAAAAACGCTTTTTCTCCATGTTAATTTCCATAGGAAACTTTAGACACGGCTACAGCCCGAACTGCTGAACGAAATTACACCAAATTTGGCAGAAAGGTAGCTCTTGGTCCAGAAAGCGCCCTTTTTGTTAAATGGTGTCAATCCGTTCAGTAGTTGATGAGAAATGTAAAGATTTTTAAGATATACAACTAAGGCCGCGGTTGATCCGCGACCCCTCCCAATCTCGTGCCTGAGATTTGATTGGCTGCCAACACTTCAAACCAGTAAGTGATGGCAGCCATTTTGTGACTCGGTTCAACAGAGTCACAAGAAGAAATGTAAAAAAAAAAAAAAAAAGAAAGAAAAGGCGGTAGGGTAGAAACACCCTGATTGCCAAAGCCTCTTGGGGCAATCCCACAGACTCCCGCCAAATTTTTTTTAAATCAAAGCGCGGGCTCCCACACTTAGTTTAATATAGGACACTGGGTGGGCTAGGTCCCAGGGGCATGTGTAAATAATGATGCAGGGGCCTGCGCAGCCCCAGGGACCGCCACCTCCCCAGGGCTAGACCCAAGAGAAATGCGGGGGCCATGGCCCCTCGCAGCCCACCACCTCCCCAGGGCTAAGTTAAATAAGAATGTGTGGGGGCTCCAGTGCCCCGACACAGCCCCAGGGACCGCCACCTCCCAGGAGCACACTGTTTTTTACGTAAACAAAATGCAAGGGAGACCCTAAGGCCTCCCCTGCTGCCCAGCCACCTCCTCGGGGCACATAGATTATTAAATTAAAAAAAAAAGACGGGGGGGAAGCCCTACTGCCTCCCCCGCAGCCCCAGTACTACCATCTCCCCGGGGGGTTAATTCACAAAAGGAGGGGGGACGCACAGCCCTCATCCAGGAGCCCTACATGACCCTGGGGACCGTCACCCCCCAGGGCCAGCTCTAGCAATGTCCCGGGTTGCCCACCCACAGGACATTGTAGTTTGCTATGGCTTGGCGGGAGCACCGCTCCTGCCAAGCCATAGCAAATAAGTGCTCTGCTTTCAGCAAGTGAGAGCAGAAAATGCTTTCGCTTGCTGAACACAGAGCATGTGTGTTTCCCTGCCCGCTGTGCAGCAAGCTGGTAAACGGACCCTTTCCTTTGGGATCCAAGGAGCTGCATGCTAGCAGCTCCCTGGGTGTGAAAGCAATGCCAGCTCCCGCAGGAGGCGAGGAGCCGGCTGGGACTGCAGGGGCATTCAGGCTCCCCGCGGTCCCCAATGTTTTAAATGTGGGTGCCCTTGATGGGACCAGCAATAGTTCAAGAAACAATTTACTCAAAAATACACTATTTACAAAACTATAAACACCCTAAATAAGAAATGACATGAAGAAAAAGGGAGATAAAGTAATACCCATATGCAAGGAAATATTAGAAAAATATATAACAAATTTATTACATTTAATGAATACTAAAACAGTTAAAACAATGACACTCAATACAGTGTGCTGGTACACAAACAATATATATTACAAACCAGACACGTGGCAGACGAAAAATTACACGTCACAAAAAAGAAAGAAACAACATATAACAAAATAATGTGTCCTTCATCAATTTTATGGCCACATATGCGTCGACGGCGTTTCGACCACTGTAAAATTACACGGTCATCTTCAGGACTGAAAATTCGTTTGAGCGTCCAAAATTCTGTATAGTATAAAAACATATGGGTCACCTTTAAAAATTGATATTTGTAAAAAAATTTACAATCCCTCTATCAAAGAAAGGAGGGAAAAACAGAAAAAGAAGAAATTAACACCAAAGGCACTCGTGAAAGACAAAGTAATAAAGACCAGAAGTAAGAAACTGTTTCCCACACCCTAAAGAAAATTACCATCACCAAACAATCAATGGTAAATATAAAAATCACCTATTTCAAGAAATAGTCCAACCCTGTATTACTTGCATGGATTGGAACAATATTTCAGCACTAAAATGAAAAAGATAAATCTTTATAAAGATAAGTTCTACGTATCAATCAAAGAACTTAAACAAACCATCCAGATTAATCAGTCACTTACTTAAGGTAGACAATGGGCGGGCACGATGTAAAACCGTCCATGAATATAAACTTTCAGACTGGCAGTCTTTGTCCACACAATTTAGCAGGTCATGCCAGTAGGCAGGCGAACAAATCACCAATGCACTTCCACGCCACAGAGGACTAGAGAAATGAAGGGACAAGAGAACATATCCTCAGTATGCAAAGATAGAGCCGATCCTCAGTATACAAAGATAGAGCCTACATTTCTAATATATAATGCCAGTAACAAACATCCATATATAATGGGGCATATATATATAGTATATAATATGTCAAACAATCCATGTAAGGACACAGAACAAACATCAGCAAATTCCCAAAACGACGGTAAAGTGCCGTCTTAGCTAGCATATCTCGTATCCATTTCCCAAATACATAAAGGCTCTACTCCTACGGGAACACAACCCGATAGCATTACCACGTCTCACTCCAACCAATGGGCGATGAAAAATGTAGTATACACAGGTTCAGACAGCTGCCTAAACACACTATTACCCGAACCATATACCACACAGCCACCATTAGCTGTAAAGGCAGCTTTAAAAGATTACAAAAGTCTGTTTGCACTAATTTAGACCCAAGACCAAAACAACTCAACTTACTAAAAACGTACATACTGCAGCAGTCAAATCCGGAGGCCATTCCATACTTAAGCTACTGTAGAACCAAAACTCGAACCAAATGCTGCACGCCTCAACTTACCCGGAACGTCCCTCCTGCGGTAGCAAATTCCGTAAGCCGTTCCGTGCTCACTGCAAACGCTATAAATAGCGTATAAAGACCGCGCAATAAGTTAAAAAAACAACACTAATGACGGACTATAAAATGTAAGCTATTCTTGACAGCAAACGCCGACGGGCGCCATCTAAGAGTGGTTCAAACGTATGGATAAATATCCAGCATCCAAAGAGATTTACTTATTGTAACAGTATTTTGATAAATTAACCATGCCTAATCTAAAAATAAACTAACCTCCTTAGAGGCACACCCAGATCATATCTTTATAAAGTCCATACCGATATCGATTACGGACTATAGTGTATTTCACAAGTTAGAGTTGGATGCAGACTATGGCCCTTTATTCTATTAGGGTATTGATGTTTAAATCGAGCAAACTGGCTGTAAACACGCATTGGGTCATTAGCTATACACTTTGACCTTATAAAGATGGCGCCCGTTACTAAACTCGTGAAACACTTCATAGTCCGCAATTGGTACTGGTATGGACTATGTCCCGTCATTCTAGTAGGGTACATTGTCTGTAAACACGCACTTGGTCAATAGTTATATAGTTTGACCTCACTAAGATGGCGCCCGGTGTTAAACTTGTGAAATACACTATAGTCCGTAATCGATATCGGTATGGACTTTATAAAGATATGATCTGGGTGTGCCTCTAAGGAGGTTAGTTTATTTTCAGATTAGGCATGGTTAATTTATCAAAATACTGTTACAATAAGTAAATCTCTTTGGATGCTGGATATTTATCCATACGTTTGAACCACTCTTAGATGGCGCCCGTCAGCGTTTGCTGTCAAGAATAGCTTACATTTTATAGTCTGTCATTAGTGTTGTTTTTTGAACTTATTGCGCGGTCTTTATACGCTATTTATAGCGTTTGCAGTGAGCACGGAACGGCTTTCGGAATTTGCTACCGCAGGAGGGACGTTCCGGGTAAGTTGAGGCGTGCAGCATTTGGTTCGAGTTTTGGTTCTACAGTAGCTTAAGTATGGAATGGCCTCCGGATTTGACTGCTGCAGTATGTACGTTTTTAGTAAGTTGAGTTGTTTTGGTCTTGGGTCTAAATTAGTGCAAACGGACTTTTTGTAATCTTTTTTAAAGCTGCCTTTACAGCTAATGGTGGCTGTGTGGTATATGGTTCGGGTAATAGTGTGTTTAGGCAGCTGTCTGAACCTGTGTATACTACATTTTTCATCGCCCATTGGTTGGAGTGAGACGTGGTAATGCTATCGGGTTGTGTTCCCGTAGGAGTAGAGCCTTTATGTATTTGGGAAATGGATACGAGATATGCTAGCTAAGACGGCACTTTACCGTCGTTTTGGGAATTTGCTGATGTTTGTTCTGTGTCCTTACATGGATTGTTTGACATATTATATACTATATATATATGCCCCATTATATATGGATGTTTGTTACTGGCATTATATATTAGAAATGTAGGCTCTATCTTTGTATACTGAGGATCGGCTCTATCTTTGCATACTGAGGATATGTTCTCTTGTCCCTTCATTTCTCTAGTCCTCTGTGGCGTGGAAGTGCATTGGTGATTTGTTCGCCTGCTTACTGGCATGACCTGCTAAATTGTGTGGACAAAGACTGCCAGTCTGAAAGTTTATATTCATGGACGGTTTTACATCGTGCCCGCCCATTGTCTACCTTAAGTAAGTGACTGATTAATCTGGATGGTTTGTTTAAGTTCTTTGATTGATACGTAGAACTTATCTTTATAAAGATTTATCTTTTTCATTTTAGTGCGAAATATTGTTCCAATCCATGCAAGTAATACAGGGTTGGACTATTTCTTGAAATAGGTGATTTTTATATTTACCATTGATTGTTTGGTGATGGTAATTTTCTTTAGGGTGTGGGAAACAGTTTCTTACTTCTGGTCTTTATTACTTTGTCTTTCACGAGTGCCTTTGGTGTTAATTTCTTCTTTTTTCTGTTTTTCCCCCTCCTTTCTTTGATAGAGGGATTGTAAATTTTTTTTTACAAATATCAATTTTTAAAGGTGACCCATATGTTTTTATACTATACAGAATTTTGGACGCTCAAACGAATTTTCAGTCCTGAAGATGACCGTGTAATTTTACAGTGGCCGAAACGCTCGTCGACGTATATGTGGCCATAAAATTGATGGACACATTATTTTGTTATATGTTGTTTCTTTCTTTTTTGTGACATGTAATTTTTCGTCTGCCACGTGTCTGGTTTGTAATATATATTGTTTGTGTACCAGCACACTGTATTGAGTGTCATTGTTTTAACTGTTTTAGTATTCATTAAATGTAATAAATTTGTTATATATTTTTCTAATATTTCCTTGCATATGGGTATTACTTTATCTCCCTTTTTCTTTATGTCATTTCTTATTTAGGGTGTTTATAGTTTTGTAAATAGTGTATTTTTGAGTAAATTGTTTCTTGAACTATTGTTAGTATTATTCAACTGACTGCCCCTGGTTCAGGTGTGTTGGGCTGCCCCTGTGGTTGGTAATGATTCTTGATGGGACCAGGGCACCCACACTACAGGATGTGTGTGTTGATCCATGAATCAGTGAGTGGCTGTGTAAGTCCTGGTGTGGGTGTGTGAATGGGTTTGTGAATGGTAGTGTGGAAGTTGGAGTGATGGTAAGAAAGGTTATTTGGGGGTGTGAGTGAGTACGTCAGATTCTGTGGAAGATGTCATTAGTGATGTCACTGACCAGGTCATGAGTGATGCAATATGTGAGGACCTAAGCAGTGCATTGTGGGGTGAGAGTTATAGTTAGCTCACGAACTACAACGACTGAATTTCTCTGGTTTTGAACGAGTAAAATCTCCGCCTAACTATAACGTCCTTGTAACCTTTCATTTTTTCAGTGAGTATATATATATATATATATATATACACACACACACACACACACACACACACCCACACGTATTCTCACACAGTTACTAGTTATGCATTATATGAATTGTATGTAAGCTTGTAAGATTGCTCAACAAGTTAAACATTTGATTACATCCATTTACTTCTGTAATTTAAGAATATGAATTCCATCTATCCAACCTCCGAGAAGCATTAAGCTGGGCAGTGGCGATTCCGGTTATTTACATCGCATTAATATTGAAGTGCTATGCAAAAAGCTATTTTAGTCATACTTCGCACATTAAAAACTTAAATTGTATGATTTGTTTTGTTACTCAGGTCTTAATGTTATTGCTTTTTAAATTAGCATGACAATAGTATTATAAATTTAATCTTATAAACAATTTGTTTAATTATTTCTCTTTTTTAAATGCAATATATTGCCGGGGTTGCATTTTACAGTAGTAGTTTCTATTGTCATTACAGTTCATTCTAAGAGTTAAAATCCAGCCATCTACTACCTACTGTGGGAGTGTATATTAGATTAGAATAGATAGATATTTAGACTTTCTAGATCTTTTTTTTTTTTTAGTTTGCCCCAGCCTTCTGTAGCGGTTTTGTGCCTTCCCCCAGTTTGTTCCACAGTCAAACTTTGCAACAAAGCTAAGGGATTTTTATTCTAAAGACTTAATCTTACCATTAATTTACTCTACCATGAAAAGCATCCACTCAGGGGCCCCCACCGACCCCTGCCCCCCTCACATCTACCACAGAGCTGCGGCCGCCATCGCACCCGAACTACAACGCACCATCAACACCACCTTCAAAACAGGCACCTTTCCAGACGACTGGAAGCGTGCAGAAGTCAGACCCCTGCTCAAGAAGCCCACAGCTGACCCCACCGACCTCAAGAACTATCGGCCCATCTCACTCCTCCCCTTCGCAGCCAAAGTTGCAGAGAAAACAGTCAACAGGAAACTGACACGATTCATTGAAGAGAACGCCGTCCTCGACCCGTCCCAATCCGGATTCCGAAGCAACCACAGCACAGAGACCACCCTACTCGCCGCCACAGACGACATCCACACCCTCCTGGACCAAGGCCACTCCGCAGCCCTCATCCTACTCGACCTATCAGCGGCCTTCGACACCGTCTCCCACCGCACACTAGTCGCCAGACTACACGACGCAGGCATACAAGGAACAGCCCTGGACTGGATCCGATCATCCCTCACCGGAAGAAGCCAAAGGATCAGACTCCCACCCTTCCTCTCGGACCCCACGAATATCACCTGCGGAGACCCACAGGGTTCATCACTGAGCCCCACCCTCTTCAACATCTACATGGCCCCCCTCGCAGCCATCGTCCGACAACACGGCCTCAACATCATATCCTACGCCGACGACACCCAGCTCAGCCTCTCCCTCACCAAAGACCCCACCACTGCCAAACTCAACTTCCAGAAAGGAATGCAAGACGTCGAAGTCTGGATGACCAACAGCTGCCTGAAGCTCAATGCCGAGAAGACAGAAGTCCTCGGTACCACCCCTTCTGCATGGGACAGCACCTGGTGGCCGACCGCCCTTGGAAGCCCACCTACCCCCTCAGACCATGCCAAGAACCTCGGCATCGTACTCGACTCATCACTCACCATGAACCGACAGGTCAACGCCGTCACCTCCAGCTGCTTCAACACCCTCCGCATCCTCCGCAAGACCTTCAAGTGGATCCCCCCTGAGTCAAGGAAGACAGTCACCCACGCACTCATCACCAGCAGACTGGACTATGGAAACGCACTCTACGCCGGCATCAACAAGTCCCTACTCCGCAAACTCCAAACAATACAGAACACCGCCGCCAGACTCGTCCTCGGCATCCCCCGACACAAACACATCAGCCAACACCCTACGAAGTCTCCACTGGCTCCCCGTGGAGAAAAGAGTCACTTTCAAAATCCTCACTCACGCCTACAAATGCCTACACAACAACGGACCCAAATACCTCAACGACAGAATCAACTTCCACGTACCCAAAAGAAACCTCCGATCTTCCAACCTCGCACTGGCCGAAACCCTGCGCATCCACAGAGCCAGAGCAGGCGGAAGATCCTTCTCTCACATTGCAGCCAAGACCTGGAACGAGCTACCGGCAGACATCAGATGCGCCCCCTCCCTGAACACCTTCAGGAAGACCCTCAAGACCTGGCTCTTCGGCTAAACAGATCTGCGGACCCACCCCCCTCAGCACCTTGAGACCCTCA
The DNA here is from genome assembly GCA_963921515.1 of Calotriton arnoldi. NCBI lineage: Eukaryota > Metazoa > Chordata > Amphibia > Caudata > Salamandridae > Calotriton > Calotriton arnoldi. The sequence continues at coordinate 431,684 of CAWUFW010012101.1, read as the reverse complement.
CGGGTGAGTAGCGCGCTTACAATTCCCTGATTGATTGATTGATTGAACTACTACATGTAGTCTTAAAAAACAAATAATCACTGCTCGCTAACCACAAAAACTACTGAACTGGGTCACAAATGTTCACGGACACCTCTATTTTAAAGCTGGAGAATACTTAAATGTGCGAGGATAACAGCCTTAATGAAACTTAAATATTACACATGTACATTTGTTATGAGACTATACCGAAGGCATTGTGAAATGGATACAAACTTTATACTGGCCATCAACACACATGCTAGAGCACTTGCTTTGCCCTTAATCATGCAGCATGGAAGTAATTGACAAAACTGCATTAGCAAGCTAAAAGAACAAGTTAATTACCTTCAGTAACACTCTTTCTGGTAGAAACTATCTAGCAGCAGATTCCTTTTGAATATTTCCCAACCATCAGACTGGTTCCGGAAACTTTTCAGTGCTACTTTGGTGCGCCGTCAGGTGGTGCCGTGTGATTCCGCAACAAGACCGTTTCACTCCGGAATATATGTGCTGGGCCCAAATAAGCCCCACCCCGGCACACGGACGTCTGTTGCTTTAGAGGCTGTTCGCACCTCCAGACACAGAACCTCAGGAGGGAATTGGTTGTGATCAGTGAGCAGATTCCTAGACTTGGGATCTTATTAATGGATAGAGTCCAATCACAGAACAGGGAGGATGGGAGGGTCGGTGAGGAATCTGTGGTTAGATAGAGTCTCTACCAGAACAATTATTACCGAAGGAAGTAACTTTTTCTTCTGATGGATTAATCTAGCCGCAGATTCCACAACCTTTGAGTAGATACCAAGGCAGTATCAACTGGAGGCGTATATGCAAATGGTCTGAAACCAGAAAGTCCTGCAGGACCGAGCGGGCAAAGTGCCCCTCTCGTCGAACTTGGCTGTCCAAACAAAAGTGCTTTGTAAATGTATGGAGGGACGCCTACGAAGCTGCCTGGCATAGGTCTAGGATGGATGCTCTGCGTGCTCGTGCAGTGGTAGCAGCTTTGGGCCTGGTAGAATGAGCACACAGTTCTTCCGGATGATTCTTTCTGGCCAGTGCACAGCAGATCTTAATGCAGAGCATGATCCAGCAAGCAAGTTCTTTTCTGCACTGCTTTGCCTTTTTTCACTCCAACGAAGCCAACAAAGAGCTGATCGTCCAACTGCTGTTCTTTGGTACGATCTATATAGAAGCTCATATCCCTCTTGGGGTCCAATCGATGGGGTCTCCTCTTCCAAGGGTGAGGTGGAGCATAGAATGCCAGCAGGGTGATAGTTTGACCAAAGTGGAACGGGGTCACAACTTTTGGCAGAAAGACTTCCTGAGTCTGCAGAAGCAGTTTGTCTGGGAAGAAGGTGATATATGGTGGATTAATACAAAGAGCATGAAGCTCACCGACATACAGTCTTGATAGTAAGAAGCAGGAAGAGGAAACTGTGAAGTGGTTCAGACAGAGTACACATCAAGGACGTAAGTAGCAGATTAAGGTCCCAGTGGGGCATCACACAAGGGGGTAACATGTTGAAGCCTTTTCAAAAACTGCATTGCAACTGGTGACTGAAACAAAGAAGGCTGATCTGTCAACCGTAAAAAGGCTGAAAACATATCTTTAACCTCGCGCAAAGCAAACCCTTGTCGGACAAGAGACAAAACAAACGAGAACGTCAGATAATTTGACACGGAGGGAATCAATATGGTGTGTGCTGCACCAGACCACAAATTTGTCCCAACGACAAGCATTTACAGTTTTTGTCGAGGGACGCCTTGCTGCCAAGATGACATCAACCGCCTCTGGAGGAAGGTTGATGGTTTTCAGTTGTTGCCGCTCAATCTCCAAGCACAACAGAGGAGATTGCAAAGGCTTCAGTGCAAAACCCTGCCCTGCAGGTTCTACCAAAGGGGAAGTCTGATCGGAGGACAGATGTGAAGCCCAGCAGTTCTGGGTACCAAACTCTGAGCCCAATCTGGAGCCAGTAGGATGATATGGGCCCGACCATTCCTAATCTTCTTGAGAACTCGGGGTAGTAGTGGTATTGGCGGAAAGGCAAACAAGAGTTCAAAGTTCCACTCAAGGCGGAACAAGTCTCTGAGCGAGAGACACCTTGGGAACTCCAACACGCACAGAAGTTCTGACATTGCACGTTCTCGGAGGTGGCAAACAGATCTAGCCAAGTTTCTCTTCATTCGAGAAGAGATCTCTCACCCCCTCGTATACAACTGTCACTAGTGATCATCTAGGCGACAACAGCTAAGCTCATCCACTCTGGCATGCAGAGATCCTGCCGGGTGGTTCACCAGCAGAAACATTTCTTGACGTTACAGCAACTGCCAGAGGCACAAGGCCTCTGGCACAGGGCCTGTGACCCCCATCCGGCCTGCATCTTGCAGCACATTGGGGGGAGGAGGGGTAGCAATAAGCACCTGAACCAATCTCCTCTTGATGGACGGTATGAAGGCTTTTAGCACCTCAGCTCCAGAAGGCTGAGAAGAAAAAGGGGCTCTGTCAGAAACCAAAGGCCTCGGATCTCTACCTCTCTCAGATGGCCACCCCCAACCTAGAAGCGATGTATCAGTCACCACGGTCAGCTCTGGGTGGGGAAGGGAGAGGGGTCTGTCACTGACCCAATTGTGGTCTAGGAACCACCACTTCAGATCTTTTGCAGTCTTCTCCAAAATCTGAACAGGGTCAAGAGGTCCCCTTGACATTGTGCCCACTGGGACTTCAGATTCCACTATAGAGCTTGCATGTGCACCTGACATGCTCAACCAACAGGATGCAGGAGTACATCAGTCCCAGCAGCCTGTGTCAACCTGACTGAAATCCAGGACCGAGGCTGGAAGATCAGGATCATAGTCTGAATGTCCTGGAAGAGGAGTGTCTGAGAAGGAGTCAGGTGTGACTTTGGCATGTTTATAGTGAACCCCAAAGATAACAGGTTTGCCATAGTCTAGAGGTGGTTGAAGACTACCTGGGCGGGCCCCCCTTCAACAGCCAGTCATCAAGGCATGGCAAGACTGGAACCCCTGACCTTCGAACGTGTGCTGCCACCACTGCCATCATTTTCGTGAACACCAGAGGGGTGCTGGTGAGACTAAAGGGGAGCACAGCAAACTGAAAATGCTCCTCTCCCACCATGAACCGCAGGCAAATGCCGATGGGCTGGCAGAACAGGAATATGAAAATAAGCGTCCTGCAGGTCCAACACTACCATCCAGTCTCCAGGGTCAATGGCAGACAAGACCTGGTCCAGGGTGAGTATTTTGAATTTCTCCTTGTGGCCGACTCCGGATCGTGGGGCTCACGGTTCGATCCCCGGCGCCGGTTTCAGCTCAGCATCATGTGACTCTGGGCAATAGCTCACTTAATCTCCCCGACGGCCCCCAGCTCTTTGAGACCCTTAGGGGTGATTAGTTTGAGCTTTACAAATGCCGGAGGAAGGCGCTGAAAAGGCGCAGATCTAGAACAGGCCGAAGACCTCCATCGTTCTTGGGCACCAGAAAGTAGCAGTAATGTACGAGTTACTTACCTTCGGTAACGATGTATCTGGTAGAGACGTTGTCTAGCCGCAGATTCCTTAACTTAGAATATCCCCAGGCGTCAGACTGGATCCGGGAAAATTTTGCGCAGCAGTACCTCTGCGCGCCGGCGCCGCCTGGCTCCGCCCTGACGTCGTCCCCGGACATGACGTCAGTGGAGCCACATAGGACCCTCCCGGCGCGCTGACGTCAGTTTTCTTCGGAGGAACTTTTCCGCGCCACAACGCGGAGCCCCAGCAAAAACTGTGAGAATATGGGAACAGTGTGCGAATAAAAAGAAAATTGGTGAGAGAGAAAGAACCAAGGGTGAGAAAGCACCATGAACGACAGTGAGAAGCACTGTCGACGGAAAGGTGTTGAAAAGGAAAGGGCAGAGCCATACTCTGAGAAGCCATTTCACAACAGCGAAGTGAATGTCACCCCTGAGGGAAATCGACCTATAAAAGGAAGACCGAGGCAGACGACAGAAAGTCTGCACCAGATGAAGTGAATGAAAGGAGCAGAACAGTATACTGAGAAGCAACCCCGCAAAAGCGAGAGAATGCCCTCTCCTGAAGCAAGACAGCAATGAAAAGAGCCGAGAGCGACAGGCAAAAAGCTCCAAACCATAGGATTAAAGAAAAGAAAGAAGAAATAGGGAGACCCTGTCCCCTGTGATAGAACCATTGGACTGAGGAACAGGCCAGAAAGACACCAAAACTAATTGAGTGTAGGAGTATCAACGGAGAAGGTGGGTGGGAGGGTAGAGAACACCAGTAGGCCCCATACTGGAGGAGACCGATGCGGAAAAACGCAGAAGGACACTTGAACCCACCGTCCCAGCATGAGATTGGGGGGAGCAGAACAAGTAAATCAAAGGAATAAGCCTGACGGGGAGGGAGGTGATAGACACCGCCCCGTAGAAGGACAAGCCAGCCCAAAGGAGGCGAAAGCCGAAAACCCCACCTGAAAAGGTCCTCGCAGATCGGGGAGGATGGGTGGGCGTTCAGGAATCTTCGGCTAGACAAAGTCTCTACCAGATACATTGTTACCGAAGGTAACTCGTACATCTGATAGAGACATCTAGCCGCAGATTCCTTAACTTAGAATAGATACCAAAGCCATACCCTATAGGAGGCGGGTCTGCGACAGAACCCCACTAAGTTCCCAAGGGAACAGAAGTGTCAACCAGCTGACTAAACACAGTGGGGGCAGCACTGCCAGAGTGGCCAACACCGGACCAGGATACTCCGTAGGGAGTGGCCAACAATGAGAGGCAAAGGCATCAAAAGCTGCCGAGGGCGGCAGAAAATCCCTGTTGGGTAAACAGTGGAGAAAATTAGCACAGAACCAGAAGGGCAGTGCGGAATGAAAGTGGATACCTGCTGTAAACGGAGAGGAACCAAATGCAGGATGTGAGGGATCCACAGGATCCGAAGGACCGTCAAAAGAGAAAGGTCTAACTAGGGTACAAGAACGTACCGAGTCCAAGCAGGCAGAATGGACATGCATGACACGGAAAGAAGCACTGTGGAAGTGGGAACAGCAGCAGCGGAAGGATGCGGACGACGCTCAAGATGAGTCAGTGTTACAGGAAACACAAGACTTGCCAATGCACCATCGCCCATGCACCGGTCATGTGAAAGGGCAGGCAGCAAAAGGCAGAATGGCAGAGAATAATGGCAACAACCAGTGCCACGCACGTGGGGAACAGAAGTACACAAGAGAAACTGTATGTACCGCCAGAACCACACCATGGAAAGGAGAAGGCCCCATTAAGCGCCACGAGCAAAAGCTGAGACACGAGAGACGCATCACCAGGGTGTATCGCGAGAAAGAGAGCCGGCAAAACTAACACACGTAGCAGACTTGCGCTCACGAAAAGTGAGTGACAAGACCACGGCCACCGCAAGGAGGACTATGCCTGCGGGAGGCCTGGGTGTGTGTAGTACACCGGTGAGAAAGAAAAAACATCATAGCCCCAACAGCCATGCAGCAGCGGCACCGGACAGAGCAATGCCCAGAGCCAGACGCAACAGCCACAGGCGGTAGGGAAGATCCACTGTCTACCGCGAGACAGACAGAGAGGCCGAGCAGTCCTGGAAGCCACCAGACAAACAATGTTCTGAGGAGAACACTCCCGCTGACAGCAGCAACCGCAGCCCGAAGGAAAGCACGACACCACCTGCGCGGAATGCAACAGGGAAATGGGAAGCTCTGGCAGGGGAAGTGGCGAAAAAAGCAAGGCACAAGACAATGAACAGCATCAACGTCTGGGGCCAGAACGCCACCATGGAGAGCGAAGTCCAACCATGAAAGGACTACGCAGTATGGATATAGCAGAGTAGAACTAGGCAACGTAAAGTTGCCGGAAAAAACGCACCAGCCCGGGACAGCGACCCTACTAGGGAGCAGGTATCGTACTCTTATAGAACACAGGAGAGTGCTGAGCTAGCTGTGCGTGCTCGGGGACAGCGACAGGGCCCTCTGGTAGGCCGTCCACAGATGGAACGGCCGCAGCGAAAGAACCAGGAGGAGACGGGAGGGACCTGAAAGCCCTCCCGGCCTGAAGAAATGGATCAGTAAGATGCAGGGGAGTACCACAGACCAGCAGCCGACACCATGAGAGAGCCCAACAAATGGACCGCAAGAAGGTCCCGGAAGGGCCCGCCGCAGCAGTGTTTAAAACGTACAGGCACAGCCGCAGGACAACCTAGTGAAAAGGACCCCACAGAAGCGTACAAAGACTACTGTGGGAAGAAGGCAGCTATACAATAGCTAACAAATACCCCACATAGGGCAAGTATCAACCCCAACAAGGGGAACCTCTGGAGCGTGAGCTCATAGACAGAGGAAGTAAAATTGCAACTTAGAAACCACAGGTTCTGAATATATAACCCTTGGAGTAAGGGTGTGCAACCTGAACCACTAGGGTATAGTGACTCAGAAAGATAAGCAGCTGACCTGCTGCATAAAAGATAGAAAATAAGCCGCCTAGGCCATTCAGGTATTACAGCATGAACCCAGGGCCAACAATAAGCAAAGACAACAGAGCAGAGGGTGAGGACAAGGACTGCAACCGGAACAAAAACTACGGAAGGGTAGACAGAAGGCGGTGAACCACAGAGTCCGCATGTGCGTCAAACAGGGACACACCATCAAATGGCAAATCCCGGAGACTGTCACGGACATTGTCGGGGAAACCCCCGTCGTGCAGCCAAGCATGGCGGCGCAAAGCAACGGACCTCGCCATTGCCCGACCCACCGAATCGGTAGAGTCAACGGCGGACCGAATGGTAAAGCGCGGCATCTCTCAGCCTTCATGAAGGAGACGAGCCATGTCAGGAAGAGTACACTCAGGGAGGGTAGGCAAAAGACACTCCACAGAGTCCCAAAGGGCACAAGAAGCCCGGGCAAAGACGCAAGCCGTGTTCAGAGCACGTAAGGCTGAACTAGCGGACGCAAAAATGCCGCGTCCACATGTCTCCAACCAACGAGACTCCCTAGTAGGAGGCTGCAACAGAGGTGGAGAGGAAGGCTGCGTGGCGAAAGACACCTGCACTACGAGGCCGTGAGCCCTAGGACAAACAGGCTGGGCGCCCAGGGGCCATACGATGCCTATGCGCAATGGCCCTGTCGACAGCATCTCCTGAAGAGGGCTGTGCCCACGTCCCGAGAAGGGCGTCAAATCACAAGCCGCTAAAAGGCAGCAAGGGCTCAATATCGACCGCACCCTGGTGGAGGAGATCCAATAACGGATCGGAGGACAAGGAGACAGAAGGAGGGTGCAAGTGTAAAACAGCTGCAGCCCTGCGAACACCCCTTAAAAACAAAGCACCAGCTTCACTGGGCGTCCTGGGGGGCGACAATAGCCCATCTGTAGGGGACGGTTGTAAGCTGACACGTCCCACAGCAGGAGGAACAAGGGGCCACTGCCCCCATGGCATTGGAGCCAACCGGCGTGGAGACAAGTCCGGGCACACCGGGTCTGTGTCCTCTGGAAGCGGAGAGCCAACAGGCGCCGGCGACCACTCCGGCGTCGAACGACGCCGCTCCGACGTCGAACGACGCCGAAATGGCGCCGAACCGACGTCGACCTCCACGAGGGGCGACCCGGCTGGACGAGCCGGCGGCGACGTCCCCACCACCGAGAGGTGCGGAGAAAGAGCCTGAGGACCAGGAGGTGACAGGCATGGCGCCGCCGGCGCCGCTGATGCCGTTGTCGACGCAGGGAGCCGCCAGGGGCTATGCAGAGACAAGGCAGAATGGCACGGCGTGGGGCTGGAACGCCCATTGGGGTTGGGACCCGACGCCGGCACGACTCCGGAGCCAGAGTCGAGGCACTCGGTCGGCGCCGAGGGCGAACCCGCCGGCGGAGATCCGACCTGAATGCCTACCTCCACTGTGTGACCCGAAAGCGCGCCAGGGAGAGGAGGTGACCCGAAGATGGAGTGCAGAGCCTGGTAGTAGGCTTCCATCTGGGGCCGAGTCGCACCAGTACCCGGAAAGGGCGGGTAAATGAAGGTGGACTCCGGGGGGGCACGGCTCTGTGAGGGAACGGGAACCATGGCCCCCATCGTCACGTGAAAGCAAGGACTTCGACTTCTGTGACTTGTGCTTTGACTTACCTGTAGACGAGCGACGTTCGCGGGAGCGACTCCGGGAGCGGACGCGGAGAGAAGAACCAACCGGAGAACGTCGGGGAGACGCCGTGCGGGATATCCGGGCGGCCAAGGGCTTCATCCGGCGGTCCCGTGGGGACTTTGGGCGCATCTGCCGGCAGGCGGCACACTCCACGGAGTCGTGGTGCGACCCAAGACACCACATACAAATGGAGTGCGGGTCTGATGCCGACATCTTGCGCGAACAAGTCTCGCACAATTTAAAGCCTGAAGGCATCGCACACTGTTCCCCGACGCCAAAGGACGTCGAAAAAGGGCCTGAAGAAAAACAGGCCAGAGGAACAGCTGAATCCCGGATCCACGTTGGAACGCGGAAAAGAAGGAAACTGACGTCAGCGCGCCGGGAGGGTCCTACATGGCTCCACTGACTTCATGTCCGGGGACGACGTCAGGGCGGAGCCAGGCGGCGCCACCCCCCGGCGCGCAGAGGTACTGCTGCGCAAAATTTTCCGGATCCAGTCTGACGCCTGGGGATATTCTAAGTTAAGGAATCTGCGGCTAGATGTCTCTATCAGATAACAACCATAACCTACTTCTGGCACCGGCATCCTCTCAACCGGCCCTTTGGCCATAAGGGCTTGCACTTCCTGCCGCAAAATGGAGAGATGGTCCTCCATCAGTCATTGGGTGGACGAAGGTGTGGTGGGAATGAAAGAAGGGTAATGCGTGGCCTTTGTGAACAAGTTGTAGGACCCACCTGTCTGATGTGATCACTTGCCAACCTGGATAGAAGTGGTGGATTCTGCCTCCCACCTTGTGGCTGTGATCCCGTAAGCGTACACAAAAGAGGTTTGGCAGGTGGCATTGGGGCGGTAGGGTACTGAGCGGCACACGGACCTTGGCTGCAGGGGCGATGGGCATCTCTGCCACTCCCGCAAAACGACTGGGTCCTTGGAGGAGGCTGGACAGACTGGTGGTAAGGGAGGCCGGGCTGCGAACCAACAAAAGGAGCATTGGGACTGGTGCAGTTAGCGAGGGGGGCGGAAAGGCTCAGAGTGAACGTCTATTGTCCTTGAAAAGTTTGAGGGCAGAGTCAGCCTCGTCACTGAACAGGCTAGTCCCGTCAAAGGGCATGTACATCAGAAAGGACTGGACATCGCCAGAGAACTCGGGTGAACATAGCCACACGCCTATTGCACGTTCAGTGGAATTGATGATGTTGAAGCCACAACAAAATTGTGAACTTGGCCGCATCACGACCATCATGAATCACCTGAGATAATAGTGTGTGAAGATCTTCCAACATACAAGGGATGACTTGTTCCACCGAATCCCAAAGGAAGTGACTATAACGGCCCAACAGAAAGGAGGCATTAACAGAAGGCAGGGCCAAAGCAGTGGACAAAAAGAGGCGCTTTCCGAATTACTCCACTCACATCAATTCCCTATCGGGGAAGTAGTAGGAAAAGTGTTCGGATTGGAATGTCTGGTGGAAGCCAGCACCACAAGACTCAAAGGGGAGGGGTGTTGGGACAAGAAAGCCAGGTCGCCTGGATCAGGGCGATGGTGCCTGGTGATTTGTCTATTAACTGGCGGGCCAGAGCAGGGCTTGGCCCAAGTTTCCAAAAGGGTGTCTGTGACAGCCTAACTGAAAGGCAGGAGGACTCATAAGAAGTCTGGACCGGCTGAATGACCTCAGTAAGAACATTAGTCTAGGGCGGGGAGTTGGAGATCAAGTACTTCAGCCGCCAAGCGCATAATCATCACGTAGGACGCAGTTCTTCCGTGGCCGGTCTGGGAGGAGAGAAAAGAGCTCTATGGGGAGGTGTCTAGCCCACTAGCCTCCTGCAAGTTCTCATCCTGATAGGGCTGAGTGAACTCATCACCCAGGTCACAATTATTATCCGAGTCTGTCCGAAAAGGGAATGCAAAGAATGCTGCCTGCCTTGTGGTAACTCAAAAGCATAAATGAGCACCTCAATTGTACTTGACAGCGACGTTGGTCGAAGTTGGACCGGTGTTGATTCGGCATCGTGGAGGACAATTTGGGTCATCTTTTCGGGTGGTGAGGTTGGCGTACCCGGGTCCCGCATGGTTTTGGATGCTGGAAGTGGCGTTGAACAGGTGCCGGAGGCAAGAGCGACTCAGAAGGACAAGCTTGTGCCGAGGGCCAGAGGAAGTCAGTAAGGAATCGAAGAGCCAGAGCATAGCTGTGCGGAAGTCTGATCTGGGTCAGTGTGGCTTAAGGTCCAGGAAACTCGGGTTGTGCCAGAACCAGTTGCGTAATCGCTCCAAAGTTGGATGACTTCGAGAGCATGCACAAGGCGGCTGGCGAGGCCCACGCACTTGCTCAGAGGACTGTAAGCGGTGCAAAAGAGTGGAAATCCACTTCAATTTCTTGTGTTTACCTGAAGACTTGAAGCACGACAAAGACCGAGCTCTGGTGCCACTACGGAAACGGGAGGGGATCAGACCTTCAAAACAAACCTTGGAGCTGTCCCAGCTCTGGTTTTTCTTCTGCTTGGCGACAAAGCTTCGCCTTGCACTCCCTGATGGCCTTCGGGTTCATCAATGCATAGTGTCCGCAGGTCTTGAGGTCATGGCTTAACCTCAGACACCACAAGCACACCTGATGGGGATTCATCACAGACATCTGTTTGCCAGTCCCTAAAGTGTTCAAAACCTGTTTTATGGGAGTACATCCATTGCACACAGTAGTAGAATTTGGAGAAAAATTGAGATAAAGTGTCTCTGAGAGACGAGAGGAAGCTCCAGTTCTGCGTCTGGAGGCATTTAAAGAAAAGAACTGACTTCAGCATGAAGGAGCAGTAGCTATATAGGCCCCACAAGTAATTTCTGGTTCAGAATGGTGTCAGTGCAGAGCCGCAAGGCGCCATCTTCCAGCACTCAGACGTACTGCTGAAAAGTGTCCCGATCCAGTGTGATGCCTGGGGAATATTTATAAGGTGAGGAATCTGCAGCTAGAAGTTTCCATCAGAAATACTAAAAGAGGGATGCCATAAGACCATCCAGAACAGCTGATAAAATTTGAGCCACCATGTCCCAAAGGGCATGGGAGTAAAGGCCAAAGAGCCAGCTTCCGTTTACTAATCTCAAAGCAAGGCTAGAGTAGGAGAAAATTCTCTAGGTTAAAGTCTCGATTCTTTTGGACTCCTAATCGGGAAGCATGGTGGAAAAGGCATTGGAAATAATCCTTCTAGGGAATCCTTCAGCACCAGACTTTCCAGGGTAGAATCGCCAGGTGCAGGTTGGTGGTGACTTGCCTAATAATGGGGGAACCTGAAGAGGACTTAATACAGGTGCCCAAAAGGATGTCAGTAATTGCCTCATTAAACAGTAAGAAAAACTCAGTTGGAGACTGTACAGGTTGCAACACCTCAGTTAAGACATTAGTCTAAACTCAGCATCCCTTTGCATCACAGAGCAAAAGAGGAGCTTTCCTCTGTGGCCGGACCAAGGGTAGACATAAGGCTACTATCAGGCGAAGTGTCAAGCCCGCTAGCAATCTGAAGTTCCTCATCCTAATTGTCTTCATTATACTGGGGAATGCGATAGCCCTCTTCTTCATAGTTGTCGTTAGAATCCATACCAAATAAGATGTGGAAAGTATGGGCCTACATTATGGTGAGGGCAAGGTATTAGAGTCAGATGGGTTTCCTAGAGATAGTGTGCTGGTGAGAGCTGGGTGCAACTTCAGGCGATGTTGTGGCAGGCTCATTTTGGAGTCAGCACAATGGGCTGTACATCCTCATCCGGCATCAATGCAAGCAGGACCAGCACAGCAATGTCACTGTGGCAGTCACTGGAGTCTGTGCTGAACCAAAAACAGGTCCAAGGGACACAGACGGCACAGAGGGCAGACTCACCATCAGTAGAATGACTGAAGACCCCTGCAGATCTTTGGGGCCCAAAGGCACGCCTGGAGAGACTGTAAAGTGCAGAAAATACACAACATAGCATCACTGAAGGCTTCTTCTTGCTGCAATGTCATCGACGGTCAAGGAAATTCGCGCCAAACTCTGAATCAGCACCAACGGAGACTGGGAGCGAGACAAAGGCATGTTGATGCCCTCACATCCCCTCTGGAGTCCGAGAGCGGCAGAAAGGAGTCATTTCCCACTTAGACATCTTGTGTTCTTTCTTGATCTTGAAGATGACTGGTTGCGGTAACGACTTTAAGAGGAGGAACGGGACTATTCTTTCAACTTCAATCGGTCATGGCACAGTCTCCTTATGTTTGGCTACTTAAGAGTTTGGCTTCTCATTCCCAAATAGCTTTTGAGTTTATCTGGGAGCAGTTGCTGCAGACGGAGTCAAGGCAGGACCCCAGGCAGCACAAATATACTTTGTGAGGGTCAGTCACACATCTGTTTGTGACAGTCCCTACATGGTTTAAACCCTATGGTTTTAGGGTGTGACATTTCCCTTGCACACTGGATGAAATGTAATTTAAAAAATCTGGCCAAAGACCAGGGAGGAGCTCTGGATCCCCGCCTGAAGGCATGGAAAGAAAGTGACTAACGTCAGCACGCATGGGTGGCACTTATATGGGTTCCGCTCATCACTTCCAGAGCGGAACAACATTGGTGGGGAGCAATACAACACCACCTAGCAGTGCTCAGGAAAACTGTTCTAAAAGTTTCCATACCCAGTCTGATGCCTGGGGATTATTCACACTGTGTGGAATCAACATTTAGATGTATCCATCAAAAATCAAGGATTCACCTGAGTAGCATAAGTACAAGAATAGCAAACAATAATGGAATCTGGTGTACCTTATCACCATTTTATAGTTTAAGCCTTGCAAATAAAACACAAAAAACGGAGTAACTTTGACAGCATTTTATTGATCTCAACTTTTTAAAGTTGTTAAAAACGGATCTGAAATACTTTCATAAAGTATCAAAATGAAATATGTAGAGCTGCACTGCAATATTTATCCTCTTGCAATGTTTCGTATTGCAATTTCAAAACATTAATGACTAAATTGCAGTGCTCCTTTTTTATGAAGTTTCAAAACACAACTATACAGACACAATTTAAATAACTGACAAAAACACACTCCGTCTTGGACTGAGTTTGTAAGGACTATACATTGCCCACCCAAACAAACGGGCACATGGCATTTTGTTTAACTTAAACATATACATATTTATATATACATTAAAAACTTCATTTCATGTATGCCCCTTTATACCAAAGTTCCTGTACAAATTTGAAAAATGTATCAATATCCATCCCATCCTTTCTTGTGACAAACATCTTTGGTAAGTAGGGCCTACTCAAAAACATTCTGGAAGGTGAAAACTGTTATTATACACAATTAAGCCAAATTTGGAAAGTTAAAAAACATTAGCAAAAATATGTACACAATGTACATTGTTTGATAAGATTATGGTTGCACGTATAGGGCAGGAAAAAGACAACTTATTGTAGGGTCTCATTGTAGGAAAACAGTCACTTCTTCAGTGAAATTCTTTTCTATTATGGTAAACAGAAATTCAGGTTATTACTGTTATGAAGTTGCTAATCTTAAAATGAAAATGAAGTAACTTGCAGTCTAATGGACGATACAGAACTGCACCAACTCGTGAGCAGCCCTCCTACATTGCAGACACTTATAATAGTTCACTTTTTATTTTAACCAGGATGCAAACTTCAGAGAACTTTACCCAGGGGCAAATTCATATGCAATAATGTTAACAGAAATGAAAAAAGGAAAGTAACATTTATATTGAGGTACCACTGGATACATCTTATGAGTCCAGGTTAACCCAAAATCAGCACCAAATTGCAAACAGGCAGTGAGTTTTGTTAAACTTACAAACATTTTTACACAAATGCAGAAGATCTGCACAAAATCCTACTTACATTTACAAAGAGCAAGAATTGTATAACGAGTATCTGAATAGTCTTTAGGAAGTTATTGTCTGGCATATTCGTAAGCAAGCGTTTAACATTAGACAAGGACAGATATGGTGGAGTCAGTGAACACTAGCATGAGCCCTCAATACGTATTTAAATTGTTGGCGAGGACGGCAAAAAACAAAACAAACAAAAAAATGCATGTCTTTCACCTATCAGCCTATAAGTGTAAGAGCAACTGTCCTGGATTTCAGATGGTTTAGACTGCTTGATCTAGATCTCAGAAAAAAACCTTGCCCATGATATTTTCTACCCTTTGTCAGTGGTCAGAAGAAAGGCACCTTTCTAGAACCTTCTCTTTAGCTTTTTGGATCAGATGAGATCACTCAACTATGCAAGTCTCCTTGCAGAAGCTCTCAGTGCCACACTTCACTGCAAGAAAAACTTACCAAAGATCTTTTTGTGTGAGCCATCTCTTCAATTGCACAATTTGGAAGAAGCAGAGAAGTTCATAGACTTCCTTGACGCCTTACAACATTAGTTGACTGCTGTGCGAGAGGGGCTTAGCTCAGATAGAAAGATACATGTTCAGAGAAGCATTTCACTCTGGAAATATTTATTATGACATTTGTATCACGAGAGGCAAAAATAAGTGGGCTGTGGAATGAATGCTGAACTAGAAAAAACTGCAGTCTGATAACCAGCAGGTGTTTTGGTGGGCTTGGTCCTGGTTTCCATTTTCTTTTTTTGATAAAGAAAGACAAGTGCTTTGAAAAAGGTGCTAGATACTGCACCCATATCAGGAGCCACACTCAATTATTTAGAAGTGGGGGAGGTTACACTTAAGTACATTAGAATACTAAGATTCAAAACAAGACTGATGGACTGATGTAAGTATCATGAATGTTATACATTTAATATGGAGAGTAAGTCATAGAAGATAAGTCCTTAAAACATATGCAAAGAAGGCAGGGGCACAAGACATCTAAAGAATTTTTAGTTGATTAACATCTTCAAAATGACAGCTTTTTTTTCTTTTTTTGTAAGTAATGCAGAATTCCGCCATCAGTGGAAAATTAATTCAGAGTCCTCTTGTGTGGAGAGTAACTCAATAGGAATGTAAGAATTTTAACCGTGAAATTCAGAGTAGCTGGTGGATTGGCTTTACAGGTGCTCCATTTCCTACTTAAACCCAATACGAAAGAACACACATTTTATCGCTTTATATCCATGTCTGGTTCATGAATTCCAACTGTAACCTTCACCCACATCCAAATGTAGATTGCTGATTTAGAAATGGAAACCAATCAGCTTATATGTAGCCCATCACATTCACTATTTAACAGAAGCCAAATGTTCTACCACTAGTCGGAGTAACTGAATTTAGAAACTAGACAAAGGTTCATAAGAAAAAACGATGAGATGCACAATTAGCAAGTCATGTATGTCACTTAGTAAGGTTGTGAGTTACACTAGAAAACAATAAAAGAACTTGGAACCAGGCTGTGTTGTAATTCAGTATTAGAAAGAAAGTCCTGCCCAATTTGTGGAACAGAAAATCCAAACGCAAAACCTGGGATGGCAAGACTGCATCTACATATCTCAAGGAGCTGTCAGGACTCAGGAAATCACTGATCAACAATGTGAAGAAAGTATACAAGGGTGCTTCCACAACTTCTTAAAATCAAGCAAACCGTACCAGTAGGCCTGACAAGAAAGAAGCACATGAATCGTGGCTGTGGGAACTAGAGGCTTCCAAATCAATTTGAAGGTGACTGAAATGTACAAGATTAGCTGAAACACTAAGGGAAGAGTCATGTGTCTGACAAGTCTGGCCACCACTGTCTTTGCCTCGACAAAATAGACTGCACCAAGCAAAACTCGTTCATGCAGGTTTCTGTTTCCCATTGTAACCTTTCAAAATAAGCGCCACCTTATTTGAACAATAGCTTTCAACGATTGCAGTGGTGCTAAAACAGCCCTTTTTTCTTGACTATCTTAATGATGGTTGGATTGTTTTGTCCTGATAGACGACACAGTTGGACAGAAATATATGATTTAACATAATCATGGGTTTTAGTGTCCACTAAAATCCCAAAAGCCTATGTACTCAGACTAGCTTGGAAATACGCCACTGCTCTCAAGGATTCCAACTTTCTAAGTAAGGGCACAGGTGCAAGCAGCTCTCTAAAACTGGCCAGGTGCGATGCACGAAGCATCTGAACAAAGGCTAGAATGTAAGTCATTTATTAGGTGAATATTTCGAACGAGCTGGATACGCTGACTTGTCACAGTTATGATCAGTCAATCTCCCAAGCCGAGATCAGAACAAGCTGCAGGCCTACGCTCTCTTTGGCTAAGCTATGGTGGCAATGATTAGGTCAATGGTCGAACCTAAAGGGTCGCTGTTTAGAAATACTGGCATGAAAACACATGTCGGTAAGATGCATGTACCAGTTTACTAGGCATGTTTTCCTCTACTCCACATTCTGTTGATCAGTGTTTCACAGTATGTTGGCCAGAGATTAACCAAAAGCACTGCAAGCAGACACAGCTAATAAAATGGAGAATTAACATTTTTGTGCAACAAACCTTCAGTGTTATCACCAGTCATAATCCAAAAATCAGGGAAAATGTTCTACTGCATAAATTCAGAAAATAAAACGTGTGACAGCACGACATGTATTCAAAATAAATCAAATATAACTTTTTTAATCTCTTGCTACTGCACAGGAAAACTGGCAGTAGTAAACTGGGCATGAAAACTTACTAACAAGAAGAGAACCTTCAATATAATGAATAAACTTAACACAATGAAGGAATCCCTAACTGGTGCAGAAGGTCAGATACTCAAAATCACTTGTACCAACAGCAGAAGTTACATTGTGTCCATGCTTACGACTCTGAATTCATTAGGGTGGGCTCTAGCTAGAAAAATGTCACTTATTTAGCTTTAGTCCAACAAACAGGAGGACCTTTGAAAAACAACTCCGTATAAAAAAGTACCCAAGGAAAAATACCTTCAAAATGTGCAGACAACATACAATCAAATCTATGGACATCTCAAAGGCAGATGTGGTGCCACCCATATCATGAACACATTCATATGAATCTAACTAATGCCACACTTTAAGAGAATCAATTTCCTCTTATCTTGAACAGGAAATACACTCTTGTGACAAAATTGGAACAAAAAAAGAGCAAAACCCAAGTAAGAACTCCTACTTAACTTTGAACTCTGTCCTACTGTGGCTAAGGTTATAAAAAATAAACTTTTTTTTAAATTACATTTGCAAAATATGTACTACTTGTTCCGCTACTGGGACCCAACTGTAGAGTTGCGGGAGCCGACGATGCCAGTTGTGTGAGGTTTCTGAAGAGGTTTTCTTTGTATAACACTGCCTTGTTGGAACGCAGGCCCATTAGTCTCAGATGAACAGTCTGCAATGAAAATATAGGACTTAAACTTCACTGGGGTGTGCATTCGGCACCCTGAGCCATGTCAATATATCCTTCAGTGTCTTGGTAGCTCAATGTTATGCTGACGTTTGCGATGGGCTGCTCTCTATGCCCTCCTCGGTGCTGCTGTCCACATCTTGCTCCATTGCAGTCTCTTCATCGGCAATACGCTGGCTGGTAAAGTTATTGAGCTCTAACAGTCCACTTGGCTCCACTACCACGTTGGAGCTGGAGTGGCAAGGGATGGAATACTGGGGGATTGTCTGGAAAAAAAACAACAGATTTGCATTTTTATTTCAGACGCACAAAGATTGGGTGTGTACTAAAGAGCACTGCATGCTATAAGCACTGTCTAGAGATCAGAGAAAGCTACAGAAAAGTGGTACATGCCCGTTACATTTATGTAAAGTAACCTGTGTTCACCTTACATGCCCTAAGAGGCAAATAAAGCTCATCCTGTTCGATTTTTTTTAAATACACATTTTAAATAGAGCAATAAATAGAAAAAACTAAATCGGAGACAGTGCAATTACAGTAAAGCGTGGGGGGGGGTGAGAAGTTGCAGCAGGGAGTGGAAGGGTTAGACAGCAGTCACGATTCAAGGTTAGGATTTTGTTAGATTTTTCATTGAACTTGCAACTGATGGCAAAGTACTTTGATGAAATTACTTAGGGTGGAGAAAAAGCAGTTAAAAGTAATTTGGTTTCAGAAGAGGAGGCAGGCAAACCACTGGCAGCCCGTGTGACCAGCTCCGCTTCCACTTCCAAGCCTCACATACCTTATGTTAGGTTGTTACTACTACAATGGAACTATACAAAAACCGAATAGCAAATTACAGGGTTAGCCAGCATTCCTTGATTTTACATCTACTGCCAGATGTATTAAGAGACGGGTTACAAATTGCATCAACTTTCTGCGATGGTCTCTCATTTTGCAATATAACCTATGTATTACTAGGTTGCACCACAACATTTCCAAAGGGGGTGGGGGGGCGGTGGGTTCACAGAAAAACCTGCCTAATTAGTATTAATTAGGCACCCCGCTGTGATTGGCTACATACACATGGATAGTGCACAGGTAGGAACAGCAGACCAACAACCCTGCACTTGCATGCCAAAAGGGGAAACTTTTATTTTTTTCCTCTAAAGAAGCCAGAGTTCCTTGAAGGAACACGTGCTGCTTTTAATTAAAAAAAATGTTCCAGACTGGGAAAACTTCAGGAGGAAGAGATCACCCAGCACAAATCCATTCAATTCGATTCAGGGGGATTTATTTAGCACATGGCTACCCAACGGGTTTCCCAGCTCTGGGAGGGTTAAGCTCAGATGAGGAGTTCTAATTAAACAGGTGTGTTTTCAGTTTTCTAAAGCTGAGAAGGTTGTTATTTGATCTGAGGGAAAGCGGCAGAGCCTTCCAGAGCTTGGGGGCAATAAATGCAAAGGAACGCCCTTCACATCTGACCATTTTCACCCCATGGATACAGAGCTGGTGCAGGTTGGTTGATCTGAGTGCTCTATTTGGCTGATAAGGACTAATCGGTTGGTAGAAGATGCAAGGGCCGGCCTTGTTTTTTGTGCGAGGAGTCATATACAATACTTAATCCTCGTGCTGATGGATAGCTAGAGCAATGCGATGAGTGCTGTGAAGACCGACTGAGACTTGGGAATACCCAAAAGGATATGGGCAACAGTGTTCAGAGTTACCTGTAGGTTCTTAATGACTGACAGTGGACTCCATAGGTAAAGGGAATTCCCGTAATCAAAGCGAGATAAGATCGGGCCTTGAACCACCACTCTCCGAACTGTGACAGGTAGCCATTTAAGTGCCTTTCTGAGGGCTCGCAGTAGGCCAAAGCAGCAGGAGGATAGCTTCTTGGCCTGGGCACCCATGGTGAGTTTGCTATCAAGTATAACTCTCAGGCTCTTTTCTTCCGCCTTGGGAGGTGGACGGTTGCCCAAGGAGGAGGGCCAGCTGAGTTGGTCCCAGAGAGATGAGTTGATACCAAACACGCCAACCTCCATTTTGTCACTGTTGAGTTTTAAACAGCTCGCAGCCATCCGGTCAGCAACTTACTGTAAACATGCACTAAGTTGTTGTGAGACTAATGCTGTATTTGGAGTTAATGAAACAATTATCTGCATGTCATCAGCATAAGACACTGTGGAGAAAGGAGCAGATTATATTTGAAAGAGGACGGTACAGATTAAATAGCGTCAGGCTCAGTGAGGAGCCTTGAGGAACGCTGCCTATCTCCTTTGAAGCCTATTTATTTTGTACAATGTGCATAACATGTTGTATCTACCTTCCCTTCCCGATCCCTGCCTTGCCATGCTTTTCCCCTTAATTACAGAATGTTACAGTGTATACCCTTTCAAAGCCACATATGACTACCAAACAACCTCTAATCCTCAGTTGGCACGTGCCTACTTGCAATCTATGCTTAGCCAACAAAAAACTCCAAGCTACAACCAAACTTCCATGAGCAACAGCATTTAGGTTCCGTTCCTTTCAGTAACTGGGGCAACTAAACTGGAACGCTTCTTCCAGAATACTGCCAAATTAAAACAAGTGCTACTCAAAAAAGTTTTTAGGAGGAAAGAGATGGAGTAGAAAATATTTTTTAAATGGGACATACAAGGCTATTGCAGAGAATATGTTCTTGCTGTCTCCAGTCAACTCAAAGAGTGAGGTCCTCAAAACAGGTAGAGGACTGCAATCTATGTAGTCCATTGTATAACCAATAGACTTAATTGCTGTATAGGCCAATGTATTGCATTTTTTTTAAATGTGGGTCATAAAAGACCTATTTTTAAATTAAAATAAAATAGGGCTCAAGTGCTGTATTGATCGGTTTTCATGTCACACCTTCCCAAAAGTATGTAGAAAAAATGCACTACTACTGCTATAAAAAATGAACATGATTTGGCAAACTAAACCCAGACAGAGAGTCTGATATGACTGCATGACATGTATGCGAAACCCGGGATTTCTTTTGACAATGATTACATATTAGACAGTGCGCTCTCACCCTTTTGTATGTAATTAGGCTCCTCCTGGTGCTGATGAGTCATGGCATTGCAACCGGAGGAGTGGAAGATGACCTGAGAAACATTAAGCAGTATATCAAGCACCCGAAAACCTATAAGGCTACTTCTGTTGACGAATGGCAACTGCCAATTAAGAATATAGTGGGAGGATTCTTTTTGAGATAACATGCAATCCGAGGATGTAACACTGTAGACAGATTCAACATAATCTGCATAGGAGATAGTGCACTGTATTGTAGCATGTGTATAGCCATTACTAACCATATGTGGGTGCTGAAACACTTCTCCACCTGGATAATATACTACACAATGTGAGTGTGTGGTTGGAAGTGCGTTGTCTTTGCTTGGGGCCTATGTGGGAAGTGCTTCCCTGTAGTTCGTAATGACCACTGAGGTGGGGGTTATCGTGTTATGGGATGCGGCATTTGGTGGTGTTATAGATGAAGAAGTGTAAGAGACGGGCATTTTTAGTGTTTGTTATATGTTGGCAGCTCCAAAGGGCCCGTTATTGTGTTGGTAGATTTTCTTTATGTTTCAAATCCCATTTCTGTGGTTGGTTGTGGCAGAAGGTCATCCACTCAGTGATCTTACAGATCTGGGGGAGTTAGCAGGTGCGGAAAAGGAGAGAGTAGGAATCTGATAGCTGCCCCGAAAGGACTGCATTACAATTCTTTATATGATTGATATTGTGACAAGTCAACTAAGGAGATTTGCCAAAATGCACTGTCTTACAAGGAAAATGTTTCTTACCCTATAAGCATCTGTTCGTGGCACATAGTGCTTTAGATTCACACGCTGTGCATAATCCTGCCATCTAGTGTTGGGCTCAGACGTGTGCAACTTGTTTTCCTTCGAAGAAGTCTTCCAGGCACATGGTATCGTGACTCCACCTCTTGCTGGTAATACGCAGGGTCATCAGCTCCAATATTAGATTGATTCCCCGCACGGCGGGTGAGGATGTGAATGGAGCGTAGAGATACAGAATGAAATGACCATGCAAGAAATACAAAAAGAAGAGGCTCTGCAACGAGCAAAGGCTTCCGGGGAGGAGGCTGTTCACATGTGAATCTACAAGCACTACATGCCACGGAACAGGTGCTTGCAGGGTAACATTTTCCATTTGTGGCATGTGTAGCTGTAGATACACATGCTGTGCATAGTCTGTAAAGCAGTCCTCTAAGTGGTGGCTAGCCAGAGAATGATGCAAAGGACTGAAAGTGTGTAAGGAGTATACAGCTTGGCCAACACTAGCATGTTTGCCTGCTAAGACATCCACCCAGTAGTGTTTGGTGAAAGTGTGTGGAGTGGATCAGGTAGATGCTTTGCAGATGTCAGTTATTAGGATTTTGCCCAAGAAAGCCACAGAGGCTCCCGTCTTACGAGTGGAGTGGGGCCTGGGAGGCATAGGCAAAAACCTTTCGGCTTTAGCATAACATGTCTGGATACATTTGATCAGCCAACGTGCGATTCCTGCTTTGAAGAAAGCACGATCTTTATGCCGGCTTCAGAAAGAGACTAAGTTGTTGCGTCTTGCAGAAAGAGCTAGTGAGCTCCATGTAGTACACAAGGGCCCTTTTTACATCTAGTGTGTAGAGAGCCCTCTCCGCCAAGGTTTTTGGATGTGGAAAGAGCATGAGGAGCTCCAAGGCCTGATTAAGGTGGAAAGAAGAGACCACCTTGGGGAGAAATTTGAAGTTTGTCCAAAGGACTGCCCTAGCTGCACGAACTTGGAAGAATGTGCCTGAAGTTCAGTGACGCGCCTGAGGGAGATGATGGCTCCTAGGAAGGCTGCCTTCCAGGACACATATTGTAAAGGGCATAAGTGAAGTGGTTGGAAAGGAGGGTCTATCAGCCTGATAAAGACTATATTAAGATTCCACACGGGGGCGGGTGGCACCCTGGGGGGAAATACTCTTTTTAGTCCCTCCATGAAGGCCTTAGTGA
This sequence comes from Calotriton arnoldi, assembly GCA_963921515.1. Classification (NCBI taxonomy): domain Eukaryota; kingdom Metazoa; phylum Chordata; class Amphibia; order Caudata; family Salamandridae; genus Calotriton; species Calotriton arnoldi. The sequence continues at coordinate 409,189 of CAWUFW010012101.1, read as the reverse complement.
CTGGAACTTTAAAGAGTGAGCTGTGTTCTCTGTTACGAAGACAGGCAGCAACGGTGGCCAAGTGAAGTCTAATAAAGGTATAGGCAAGGCCTACCTTTGCAGGTGAAGCAAGTAAAACAATATCTTGAACTGCTGCCGCAAGTGGGTTGATGGTCCTGGGAGTGCAGTAGTGGACAAAACGTTTCCATTTAGCTGCATAGCAGGCTCTTGTTGTAGATCTTCGTGCTTCCTTGAGAGTAATCATACACTCCTGAGGTAAGTTGAGTTAACCAAATTTTAAGAACTTAAGAGCTAGACCGCAAGATTTAGCTGCTTGGGGTTCGAGTGCCAGTTGGGCAGCTTCTTGTGAGGTACCAAGGAGAGGTCGTGAAGAGTGGTGAACCAGGGCCTTCTTGGCCAAAGTGGGCGCCACTAGGATGAGAGTTACGAATGTTTGCCGAAGCCTCCAAACCATGAACAGATGAAGTGGGAGAGGCAAACAAGCATAGGCAAATATCCCTTCATCCACAATGCACTGCCGATGAACTGTGGGTGTGGATACCTAGAGACTAAGCTTGGGAATTTTTAGTTTTTGGCAATGGCAAAGAGGTCTACTTCAGGAAACCCCCACCGCCGGAAATACAGGAGGAGGGCTCACAAGTGGAGTTCCAGATCGCGGAATTATTGCTGCATACTGCTTAGCAGGTCTGCAAGGTCGTTGTTCACTCCTGACATGTATTCTGCTAGGAGATGACTCTGTGATGGATCGCCCATCATCAAATGCTCTGAGGTAACGCAGACAACTGTGTGATGAATGAGTTCAGCACTGCTTCCGTAAATAGCACATGGCAGGTATGTTTCCTGTGTGAATGAGGATCCCTCTGCGGTGAAAATGGATGAGGAACAATCTGAGTGTTTCAGATGGTTAATTTGGAGATAATGTTGATCAGGTGTCCACGTGCTCTACACAGTCAAGTCTTTGAGGTGTGTCCCTCCCCCACTCGGTAAGGGAAGCATCTGTTGTGATGGTCACCTGCGTTACTGGGTCGAGAAAGGGCCTGACTTTTAAGAGATTAGTAGTGTTCCACCACTGCAGAGAGCGATGAGTGCAGCCCCAGATCAACACTAGATACTCCCAGCAACCCTCAGCTTGCGACCACTGTGCTGCTAGGCACTATTGCAACAGGAGCATGTGCAATCTGCCGTGAGGTACTATGGCAATGCAGGACACCATCACGCCAAGAAGACGCATAATAGTCCGCATCATTAGTTGGTGGTCTGGCTGAAAAAGAAGAGAGCAATATTTAGAAAACAAGGATGCGTGCCGGACTGGGGCAGACTTTCCCAGTGATTGAGTTGAGGATTGCTCCCAAAAAAGGCTGGATTTGGAGGGGCTGGAGGTAGGATTTGCCTTCTATTAATGGTGAAACCCAGATCGTGCAGAAGGTCGATGGTGCATGGAGTGTGCGCCAGACACTACTGCTGGGTTGCACTCTTGATCAGCCAGTCGTCCAAATAAGTGAAGAAGTGGACGATGTTCTTCCGAACGTGACTGGCAACCATGGCCAGACATTTTGTAGACACCCTGGGAGCGATGGTTACCCCCGAAGCGCAACACTCTGAACTGCTAATGCTGACCACTTAGCACAAACCGGAGATACTGGTGATATGCAGGGTGGATCAGGATGTGGAAATAGGCGTCCTTGAGGTTGAGCGAAGTCATGAAGTTGCCTTGATGCAGCAAAGGGATGACATCCTAGAGTGTCACCATGAGGAAGTGCTCTGACAACATGTATTCGTTGGAGGGCCTGAGAGACCCGTCCTTCTTCAGGATGAGAAACACGGAGTGCATCCCTTTGCCGAGCTGGTGGAAAGGCACTGGTTCTATGGCCTTCTAGGCAGTAACCATGCTTCATGACAGACAGAACCCACTTATCAGAGGTGATCCAGCACCAGCAGCCGAGAAATCCAGCGGCGGTGGTGGTGAAGTCACTAGTGGTGGCAGCTGACTTAGCCGCAGCATCTCTACCTCTGTCTCTGGAATATTTGTTGGTGTAACATCCCCATGTGAAACCCAGAGAGGGTGTCTGTTTGGTTCTGCTGCCGCTGGTAAGAGGTAGATGCCTTGGGGAAGTGGTTTTGGAGCCCCCTCTATAGCTGGACCTTTGAAAGGACCCGTGTTGAGAAGGCCTCTCAAGGGCTCCCATTGCCTTCACAGTGCTCATGTCATCAGAAAAACTATAGTTACAGTCCGCCATGTTGCGATCAGAGGTAGGGTGGGTTGATACTTTGATCCCCGTGCTGCTGGTGTTTGAAAAGTGAGATGATAACCCTGGGGTAACTGTCTTCAACCTGTCAAACTGGAGGCGAGTTGTACTTAGGGTAGCTATCTGCCTAGTTCATCTATTCGGGGGCTGTGTGCAGGGTGGCTGGCCTTCTACAGCCCAATAGGGTGGGTGTAGCCAAGAAGGAAAATTAGTCTCAGGGGGGATAATTCATTAGAACCCAATATCAGCAATTCTCACCCTGCTGTAGTGTATGGGGGTTTCTACCCAGGTGTGCTAATCCCCTACAGCCCAATATCAGCCCAATAATAAGTTAAGTAGGAGGGAATGCCATAGCAGTCAGGTGACTTAGATCCAATGGGAGCCCAAGTGTTACCATCAGGTAACCTGGTTCGAAAGGCAGCCCTAGGAGTCAGACTGAGCGTCCTAAAGCTAAACTCAATTTGAACCAAGCACATATTTACCAAGAGGACCCCCAATGCCAAGAAAGACTATTGGCTTGGAAGAGCAGGGAGCAAATGGGGCAAGGATACATGGAAACACATTTTAAGGAGAATACCATCAAATATAAGCTATTTTTTGGTTTAAATAAACTCAAAATTGTTTAACTCCAACACTAGGCGGCACTGTGAAATAAAGCTTGTTTATGGTATACCTGCTTTCTCAGGATTGGGCTGGCAAAGTATGTAGATTAGTCCTCTGCAGCAAAACACCACTCCAAAATGAGATCTGCAAGGATTAAAGTTTTGAGATGCCTGTAGTTGTGGGTGGTCCCAAATGATTATGTGACCTGGATCCAATTACTTCCCTAGGAGTCACAGACTCGGTGGCCTAAAGTTGGCACAATTTGACCCCAATACCCATTTTTACCAAGTGGAACCATTTTGCTAGGAAACACTATTGACATGGAAGTGGCTGGAAGAAAAGGGGCTGAATTAAGTTGATCCATATTTGCACCAAAAGAGCAGAAACACATTTTAAACACGATGCAATCAAAGATTTTTTTTTGTTGCAATCAACTCCATATTGTTAAACAAAAAACTCCTAGGTGGCTCTATAAATTAAAGCTAGTTTGTGGGGTACCTACTTTTCGGAATCAGAAAGGCAAAGCCGGCAGATTAGTCTTCTGCAGCACAACATCACTCCATACATGTGGGACATGGATGGCGAGTGCATGTTTACTCTCTGTAAATGTGGAAGGTTGAGCGTGGATCATGAGCAATGTGTTTCAGTGAATGGGAACAGGAATCCATCTTGTAACTCTAGTGTGTTGATAAATCACAAGATAGAGACTGGACATGAGCCAGCTTTTGCACTTTGGTGGATTGAGGAAAGCCTTGCAACATTACAGTCTAAGCTTCAATGGCAAACATTTTTCTTGTGAGTATCTAAAAATACAATATACTGCACAGATCGCAATGCACCTGGGAGAACTGGTGCTGATATGAAGGCTGTTTGATCCCACCCCTTTGTATAAGGATTATATATTAACTTAGTTTTCACGTAAAACAGATAACACGTGGCAGAAAAGAAGCAGTTTCTAAGTCTGCGTTGACGTTCATGAGAACAAATATAGCAGCCGGTAACATCATTGCCAAATTCACTGCCTACAGCTAACTGCATGAAGAGAGACCAGTCTACGATTTAATGTTCCAAATTACATTTTCCTACATTTCATTTTTCAAATGTGAAAGAAGAGGCTAACTTGAGAGAAGAAACAATTTAATCAGTTTTTATTACTTAAGTAGAAAAAATAACGTAAAATCAGTTTGCACAATTATTTGTAGCGGATTCATGTTAGTGATGCAAAGTGTGTAAAATCAGTTTGTGATTATTTCCTGTCACTCCATGCCCATCAACAGAACCACCGTAGGGTTTTATTAGGACTCACCCACTAGGGTTACTAGTGGCATGCTTCATCATAGACTTCGTTCAGACACCTAGTGTATCTAGACGAAGTCAACTTTGAGACCCAAGGGAGCTCTTTGAAAGTTACAGGGCATCCTAAAATTAAAATTGTCCAAGATCCCCAAAAGTATGTTTTATTTCAAGATGCGGGGAAAGAAGGAACCTAAAAGGTCCAAGGCCGGCGAAGACCTTTGACAAAAGTGTGAGAACAAGGTCCATATGCCTCTTTGAGCTGTGAGGTAGACATTCCTAAAAGAATGAAAACATAGGTACCAGAATAGGTCGGTATGTATTGCATGCTTGAATATTTGGATAAGCAAATCACAATTGATTCTTTCACAAAGAATGAATAAAACAGTGGAAGATAAGAACCCGAATGAGATCAGTAGGTCCTGAAGAAAGCCAAATAATCTGTGGTGGTGTTGGTGTGTTGGCTGAAGTATGTTGACCCTGGGACACAGGAGATAACTCTCTCACTAAGTGTCTCCACCAGTTTTAAACCCTGTACTAGTGGGTGACAGTCGTAATAAACCCAGGGGCGGCTCCTCCGTTAAGGCGGAGGAGCGTCGCCCCACTGCTCTGTGAGCAGTGTAAAAAGGAAAATGATAATTAACATTATTATCGTTTTAGTTTTCCTTCCTGCTCACGTGCGGGGCGGGTGGACTGGGATGGCCAGTGCAGGGGAGGAGTGTAGATCACACTTTAAAGTTTGCATGGCGGTTTGACCGGCCCAAGAGGGCCGGCCAAACTGTCATGCGCACTTTGCAACTTCCCCACCAGGCTGCATTACACAGCCTTGTGGGGAACATGCAAAGCCTACTAGCCCCTGTCTGAGCGCCAATCCACGGTGCTCAGACCAATCACAACGCTGCTTAAGGCAGCGTTGTGATTGGACAGGGAATTCTGGGAGGCTGGGAGCTTCCTGTTGCAGCGCAGAGGAGACGGAGCAGAGGTGGCAGCACCGGTGGCACACAGGTAAGTCACGCTGAGTAGCGGCCGCTACTGAATAAACCCCTACGGTGGTTCTGTTGATGGGTATAGAGAGACAGGGAACAAGTATTCCTGCTGATTGTTTTCCTTGACTTTAGGAAGGTGAGCGGATCCCCTTAAACACTTCTCACTTCCCTCAGTAGGATACAAGGAGTTTGCTTCATGTTTTGCGCTCTGAAAAATGTTGGCTTGGGGTAAATATAGTTTGATCTTTTTTTTTTTTTTGCACCAGTGCAAACCTCCTATCATGCCTCTGCAGCTTTAGGATACAGATGAGTTGCCTGAACAGACCATCTATGTTATGAACATCTATTATTACATTTTCTTTCCCTATTCAGTCTTTTCCGTTATTTCTCAAAACCGGTTTAAGGTTTCAACCCTAATCTTGCTCTGATGCCTCGGAATGCTCTTAGTACTATTCAGAGAAAATAAACCCGCACTCATTGAAGTTCAGCATCTTTCCTTACCTGAATGATAATTTCAGTTGGCATCTCTTCGGCTTTCTTCTGGGCGATATTCTGAATATGTATAAACTGGCTAGCTGCAGGAACTGGCTGAACCTCTATTTTCCTTGTGAGCGGGGGCGGAGGTGGAAGAGGAGAAGACGAGGAAACGGATACAACTGAGGGGCTTGCAAAAGTCTTGCATTTGAGTTGTGGCAGGACAGGTGTAGTCTGCATTGCAGCCATGGCTACCCTTGGCAATGGGGTAGGTGGCAAGGGTAATGGGGTTGGCGGTAAGGGCAAGGGGGTTGGCGGTAAGGGCAACTCTATTTCGCTGGGTAGTTTTTTAGCAGGTACTCCCTTGCCCTCTACAGTCATGGTGTCCACATTTGTGTCAATTTCAGCTTCCATCATGGACATCTTGAGGATATCCGAAACAGAAGGTTTATCAGGTGAAGGTGCAGGGAATATTGTTGTAACCGATGGTGCCAGCTTTGGCATGCAGTCCACAACAGCCGCCTTTGATACTGTAGGGGGCTGATGCCCCTCAAATGTTATTTTTGTAACAGATGATCCCTGGGATATAACAGGCTGCTGCACCTGAAAAGCAAACATTATGTATTGTTACAGATGGACTTACGTTTCTCATACTACTTCATGTGGATTGTTAGCATATTGTCTATGCCAAAATACAATACACTTTGAAAAGAAGCCTGTACGTACGCTGTAATGTTTCTCAACACATTACGCATTTACTTGTTTTAACATAAAGTCAACCATAAAACAGGTTTGCTTTGGTATGGGGAATGAAAGAAATGGAGAAAGAGTGAGGAACTACCACCATTCTGTCTGTCATATTTACCAGCTACATTGTTCCTACAAAAAAAAAAAAAAAAAAACCACGAGATGAGGGACTATTAATACTTCTCGAAAGGGCCTCGTGCTAGCTCTCTAAAGTGAAGAGTACTTAGCATACCTTCTTACTGAGGGTTAGAAATTTTTAAAGATACCACAGAAAATTTTAGCAAAAATTCATACAGCGAAATAATATAGACAGAACACGTCATAGCTAGAACAATTACATTAAAGGCGGTCATGCCTTTTTAGGATTTAGACCAAAAGTGACTTAATTAATGTACACAGAATGAATTTCTGGCTAGAATGGCGGAAACGTAAAGTGAATGCTGTTGAGCACCTGCGGTGGATGCTCTAGGATTTAATTGAGAATTTGAACATTACAATGCACCAATGTAAAATTCCATACACAACTTTATAGCAAAGTGACTCAGAAGACATCCCACAAATTATTCGTTGGGTGTTGCTTTCTCATATAAAGCTCCACCCGGTAAAAACCGAATTGATTTTCTATTTTGTACTCAATAACAAAACGCATCACAAGCAGACCATTAACCACACCTAGTTTCAAGTAAAAATCTAGAGATTCATCTTTGAGAAAGGACTTTCACATTATTATTCAGGTCGTGCTGCAGCTGAGTGGATTGCGGTAACATCTTCTACATGGAAACTTGGCTTCAGCTAAAGAGGTGCAAGATGCAGGACCCAGAATGATTTCATTTCACAGTACTTCGACCACTACGCCAGACTGAATCGGCCTGCACCGAGTGCCTAATGTACAACGCCACCCACCTCCACAATCAACAATCCCAGTTACACAAAATATTACAGAGGGCTTTCATCTCTTGCACCACATTGGTAAAGATGGGTAAGCGATGAGTGGGATACATGGTGTGGCGCTGCCGCTATCGGCAAAGTGGGGTCTGCTAAATGTGTGGGTGGCTACGGACTTGGGGTGAGGAGATCAGATCGGGGTAACCCTAGGCGTGATGATTGCAAAACCTAACATAGCATGTCACTGAGGGGGTGGGGGGAGCTATACCATCCCTCCACGAGTGGAAGAGGGACATGGATTGGTGTATGGTAGCTGAAAAAACAGTCGATGAAAACAGAGGTTGCCCACGAAAATGGGGAAGGGTATGGAATAGATGGAATGAATACAGGGGTATCCCATGTACCACCCCTGGGGCCCAAACGCTACATCCCTTGGTTAATGAAGACAACAAATAAATTGAGATCCTGGAAGGGTAACAGTGAATCTGTACTGTACTAGGATGGAAGGATAGGGAGAAAAGTATTCTGTGGTGTTGTTTTGATATATAACTATGATACAAAATAGTGGTGTATTGCAATGTTTTAACTGCTTTTCATCAATGAAAATATGTTATTATAAAAAACAATACCAGTTACACTGCAGGACCCCCCACTCAAGAATCCCATGGTGTGACCAACAAGGATGAACTATGCCTGAAAACCCTGCTCTTTAAGAGCTTACAATCTTTTAGAAGATATCTCTGGACTTGCTACAAGCACTGGGTACTATCAGACTGGAGCTGTGCTTTGCCACATCCCTCCTCTCAATTCTTAAGCACCCCACTCTTCATGAAATGCCTCATGATGGTAATCTAAGATTAATCACTAACAGCCTTGGTCCTGCCAACAGTGCAGCTATAGCGACATGCCAGAGTGCAAGAAATGAACCCCGTTCTAAAAAGAGTTAAGCCCATCTGTTATAAACACCCTTTCCAACATTATTCTTATGCCGCTGTCCTACAAGATTGCATAAACGCTCTCAGTTTCTGCATTGCTCCCACCCTCTAGCATGACTAAGCTAAAGCCCAACACGCCACTGGCTTGGGTTTGTATCGCACACTACACTGCTCCTGTCTTTGTACCATCCAAATACTCCACATAGCAACTAATCTTTGCCAGCTAAAAGCAAAATCCCCCAATCTCTCTGTATACCACGCAGGTATAAACGAAAATGACTAATTACACGCTAAAGCTCCTTTTTTCATGGACTCTTGATTCTCTCACACATACAGGACAGGTACAACATAGGTAGCTAAAACACCAAAGAGGGAGTGAGGGGAGTTAAGGGACTGTAGTACACTCTCCGTAAATAGACATTCAAAATACAAAAAGAACAAAACCCCTGAAATAAACATCCAAAGCCTCTTATGGAATTACCAAATATTCATGTACAGATACAGGATGATGAACACTCATCTAGTGTGGTATGCTTTATCAGTTCCGCAATTAGCACTGGGAAGCATCTAAGAGCACTGCTGTTAGCTGGAGGTACTGTCACCTACATATGGGTTCCCTAATATGGGTGAGGTTTACATTTATAATGACCCTTTTGTTAAACTGCTAGACCTGTAATACAATTTAGTGGGTGCGCTAAAATGTTTTTTACTGGAATCTCCCCCATCTCCCTTCCAGAAGATTAAAACAGGAGGATCAAGCACATTCAATATATCCTTTCTTTTTATTCACAAGATGTGTCAACTGCAATGGGTTCGTCCATTCTTTGTAGAACAGGTACCCTTTGGGCAGAAACAGAACAAACTTCCCTCGTTCAAAGGACAGGTAAGGCAGCAGCAATGCAAGCTTTTCTTCCTCATTGAATAGGGACAGCATGGCAGTAGGAAAGCACGTTTCCCTATTTCACAGCAGGCAGCAAGTGCCCTGCTGAAGAGATCCAGCAGGGCAGACAAGTACAAACTTTCATCACACACAGAACATGTACACTTAAAGCATGGTTGACATGTAGGTTACAAATAGCTGGAGTGGGTGCTTAGCTCACTAAGAGAAAGGTGGATGAGTGAGTCAATCATAAGCTCTGACACAATTCTCACTTGGGTAATATTCTAAGCCAGTGTCCCGAAAGTCCTGCTGCATCACTCAGAGAACTGCTGTTTGTGTTGATTATTTGGTTTTCAACGTTTTAAGAAGTAGCCATCACCAAGGTCGTTGCTATATGGAGCAGCCCTGCCGCAGCCTAAGTAAATAAGCTCTAGACAGGCACACAGGCGCCAACCTCTTTAAAAAGGTAAAGAATGCACATGATCACTAGGTCTTGTGCTGTCCCAGCATGGGTGCTGCACCTGTTCAAAATGTTGACGACTATTGTAAAAGCTCTTTAGAGAAAAGGGTTAGAAATGACCATCTTTTGCATAGTATTCCCCCACAAATTGCCTTGACTGTTTTTGTTGGCCATAGGACTCTGCGCTGTACCCCTGCTAACCGAAGGTAAAATGCTTGTGCTCCCTCTAGTCGCCCCTAAGGTAAACCCTATTGCCCCTAGGGTAGGTTGCATGGTATTTAAAAGTATGAGATGCAGAAGTTTAATATTCCACATGTCCTTACAGTGAACAATATAAATATTCATGGTAGCAAGGCCAGCTGCTTCAAAGGGAAACACTGGATTACATTATAACACTGTATAATGCTAATTTCAGATTGGTAACAGCTAGAGAAATATTCCAAGGACTCTTTTTAATAGTTAAACAACATCCATTTAATGGTAAATTCTAATTTTGGCTATTACACAAAAGGTACTTTAGAAAAGTTACCTTTCACCTGTCTAACGTCTCTGGAGGCCTTTCTGTATGCATTCATGTGTCACCTGGAAGTTTTATGGTTCCCCTGTGGTGAGCTGTGAACGGCTCGCAGGACAGGCACAATGAGCTGTAGGTGTGGGGAGCTGTTGCCCTTCCCTTGACAGGATGGCTTGGGTGTTGTGCCCAGGCCCTTGGTGCACTTCAAAAGGGTTTCCCTTGTTGCAGGTAGATGTAGCTCACATCTGGGCATAATTGACCTAGTCCTTCGAGTCATGCAGGCATCAACCCCAGTGGGAGAAAGAGCAGCCCCAGAACTCAGAGTGACCACCAGAGTGGGGCTGTAAGCATCATCTTTGACATTAGTGTCTCAAATCCAGCTTTAATGTGAAATCATTCTTGACAGGTCTGCTAGAATATTACATATAACATTCCGGCCTGTTTCAAAGGAGAGAAACAGAATGCTAAAACACTATACCCACTGTCTGACTGCTTGAAAGTTCAGCTTTGATTTTATTAGACTTCCGTCTCAGAGTATGTTGCGTCAGCAGGGACTGCCTAAATCTGAATTTGTATTAGATATGGGAGGACACTAGGATTACAACAGTACACTCCCCACACACACCCTCAGAGCCCAAATTTACTGTGGTCAAAGAAGTCTGCCATGCACAAAGTGGGGGTTAGCCCAGAGAACCTTTACCCCATTCGTTACGAAGGTCCCAATGGTCACTCTCACCCACTAGCTTGCGCCAGGCATAAATGTGGCACCTCCAGGCACCCACTTCAGAACACTCCTGGACCCGAGTAAGATCAGAAGAGGTCTGAATCTGCCTTCTGCAACCCGAGGAGAGCCCTGGAGGATTGGACTTGCTCTCTCTCTTGTACCCAGGACAATGAAGTAGACTCCACGGTCATAAGACTGACCTCCTTTTCAAGCTACAGGGCCACAACAAGCTACAAGAGGCCTTTTCCTGCAACTGGAACTGGACTAGACTCTCCTGTTGGCCTCTGCCTGCCACCCTGCAAATCTCCAAGTGCCTCGCCTGAGGTCCAGGGGGGCTTTAAAAGTGTACTTGTCTGCAGGGGCTAAGGCGGATGAGAGTTACTCCACAGGAAAACTAAAAGGATAATAACAGCATGTTATTATCATTTTATTTTTCAGTACTCCTCTGTAGGGGCGGGGCAGGGTGGACTGCCTACAGAGCAGGAGGAGGACTGGTGGGCACTCTCTAAGTGCGCATGACGGTTTGTCCAACCGTGTTGGGCTGGGCAAACCGTCATGCGCACTTGGCATGAGCTCCACCGGGCTGTGTTGCACAGCGTGGGTGGAGAACATGCCCAGGCTCCCAGTCCCCATCTGAGCGCCGAATCACGGCGCTCAGACCAATCACAACGCAGCGTCATGATTGGCTAGGGAAGTCTGGAAGCCTGGGTGATTGCCGTTCCTGCGTCAACGGGAGAAAAAGAGGACGGAGGAGAAGCGGCGGCCGCCAGGCAAGTTTATTCTTTCTTTTCATTTTTTTGTTTCTTTTTTTTAACCACCCTCCCCGCCTCACCACTACTGCCCCGTAGCAGCTGCTACTGCTTGTGTGGTGAATTGGACATTAAAGGACTAAAGTCAGAAGGTAAAATCTTTGACCAGGAAGAAGCTGGTTAGTGTTGTGGCCAATAGATCTCCACCTAAGTGCTCCATGACTGTTAAAGATGTTAGGGACATTCAACTTCTTCTGTCGTTGGAGGAAAGTGAGATGGATGCTCCAACCATTACACAGATCTTACAAGATCTTAACATCAGTACAGACATAGACATCAATAGTGGTCTTAGAGTTCGATCTAAATTTACTCCAAACTTATCTTCTGATAATGTGATTGATGTGTTTTATCAAAGAGTTACTAGGGAATTATACAAACTCGAAGATGATTATCAGAATAAACATAAATTTGTCAAACACAATATCAGTAAGGAAGAAAGAGAGGCACTTCTCACTTTATCCAAGAACCAAGAGCTAGTGATTAAGGAAGCCGACAAGGGCGGTAATATAGTCCTCATGAATAGAGTGGACTATATTATGGAGATCGACCGCCAATTGGCAGATCACTCTGCATATGAGATAGTATCATACAATCCGCTAGGAGTAGTGACTTCCCTTATTGAGAAAAAACTGTCATTTTGGAACCAACAGGGTAGTATAACAGAAGCTGAATGTAGGTATCTATTCAATCCTACACCCAATGCACCATGTTTATATGCCTTGCCAAAAGTACATAAGGGCCTACAATTCCCACCAGGGAGACCTATCATCTCCGGAATTGGGGCTCCAACTGAGAAACTGTCGGAGTATATCGATTTGTTTCTCCAGCCCTTGGTTCTCAACCTACCATCGTATCTTAAGGATACAAAGGACCTGCTCAGTAAGGTTGAGGATTTTAAATGGTCAGAGGGCAACTTATTGGTCACGTTGGATGTCAGTTCACTATATACGTGCATTCCCAGAGATAAAGGTTTGGAAGCAGTCCAATGTTTTTTGGACACAAGGAGTGCAACCTTCAGTGTACACAATGCTATGCTAATGGACTTTATAACCCTTGTCTTGGACAACAATTTCTTTGTACATGATGGAAAATGGTTTAGACAGACGAGGGTGTAGCCATGGGCGCGAAATTTTCTCCGTCATTTGCTAACATCTATATGGGTCTATATGAGAAGGTACATGTTTGGACTCGGTGCCCGGCTGTTCACATTGAGCACATCATTCTATGGACGAGATACATAGATGATGTGCTCATGTTTTGGTCGGGCTCATCTAGTTCCTTGGAAAACTTTGTGGACTGTCTTAATGACAATGAGTTTAATATACACTTTACTTTTCATTCTAGTGACAGGAGCATTGATTATCTGGACACCACATTATATGTGGCAGAAAATCAGATCAGGTCCAAACTATTCCGTAAAGAAACAGCATGTAACGCAGTATTGCACGCATCTAGTGCCCAACCACAAACACAGATTACATCTATCCCATATGGTGAGATGATCAGGGTGCGTCGCAATTGCAGTACTGATATGGACTTTGAAACAGAACTGGGCAATCTGGAAGAAAGATTTATGAATAGGGGTTATTCTAGGCAGGTCATATCCAAGGCTAAGCATAGGATTTATCAAGTCAAACGCAAAGATCTCCTACAGAATAGGCATAATCCTGGAAGAAACAGCAAGATAGACAGGAAAACAAAACCTGCGCTTGTTGTTCCCTTTAGTGCGGCTAGCCCTGATTTATATAAGATCCTACACAGGTATTGGCACATCCTAAAAATGGATGAGACTTTAAAGGAGACCATCACGGAAAAACCAAACATTGTACACAGTCGAGGAAAGACACTCAGACAGACCCTTTGCCATACTTATCTGAAACCCAAACTAACAACTACATGGCTTCCAGCTTTACCTAATGGTTTTTATAAGTGCGGTCAATGCAATATGTGCTGCCTTGCAAAGAACAAACTCACAGAGTTTCAATACAACACACAAAAAATTTACATTATCAAGAACTTTATGAATTGTAACTCGAAGCATGTGGTTTATTGTATTGTATGTTTTTGTGGTTTGATTTATGTGGGCAGCACCATCCGACCTTTAAAAGAACGAATCCAGGAAAATGTACGGGCTATTAAAAATAAGAACACAGAATACCCCTTAGGAGTACATTATAACAGCATGCACACAGCAGAGGGCCAAATGAAAATCTCATTTCATGGGATTGAAATACTAGCAAATGTCGGAAATGGTGGGGATAGAACCCTACACCTAAGACAACTTGAGAGTAGGTGGCTCATTAGACTTAGGGCTGTGGATATGGGCCTGAATTTAGATAGGGAATTACATACTTTCCTATAATAAAGAGCTTTATTGAGTTTTCAATAAAAGCTGTGTCCATGTCTATGTTTATGTTATCCTGTAGCTTGATCTTAATGCCCAAATTAGTTTCCACATCTATAATGAAGGTATTATATACTTATTACATGTACAATGACCAGATGGTAATGTTTCTATATTAATACGCCATATATATGTGTTGTCTCACTATGCTTTTTAAGATAACCAAGGGTAATATCTTGTGCTCTCGTTTGGTAACACTTCTTCTCTCCTCATTGCTCTGATCACCGCTTTGATTGTTTTTTTCGTGTACATCATTGTTGAAATGCGAAATGTGTATATATCTACGCCCTTGCAATAATATGAAGCGTTTATGTTTCCTCTTTATACTGTTCCTATTGATTAGGACTGCTGTATGAACAAGGATAGTCGGGACTTCTAAACAACATTGCACACATGTCCACAATATACATAAAAATCGTGTGTGCTTGCTGGTAGTTCTTGGGATGGTTAATATGAAAAATGGTGAAAAAAGAATTCCCACAGAACGTGGTTTTTCCTCACACTGTGGTGGCTCACATTCTATTCCTTTTTTGTGTTGGTTTTTCTTTTCCTTTTTCTCTTTTTCCTATGTCCGTTATATACATACTATATGTTTTTATATAGTCAGCTTGTCAGTTTTCTCCTCACCTTTCATGATGGCGAGTGCTGACCAATAGAAATGCTCATTTTTTTGTGTTTTAATTTTTTGGTTCTTAAATGATGGGTGTTAGAAATGGGATCTCTAGTTGGCAAGGGCTTGCACCTTTGTCCAAGTAGGGACCCTTCTTCCTAGTCAGGGTAAGGGAGTTACACTCGTAAAATAACCCCTGCTCACCCCCTTGGTAGCTTGGCACGAGCAGTCAGGCTTATTCTAGAGGCAGTGTGTAAAGCATTTGCACATAACCAACAGTAATATAGTGTAAGCACTACAAAAGGACACCACACCAGTTTAGAAAAATAACCAATATTTTTATATACTCAAGACAAGACCAATTACGACAAAAATCCACAATACTATACTTTAAAAATGAATGCTTGATAAGGTAACTTCTTCTTTGCAGGAATAACACAAAAGCAAAGTTCGTACGAGTCGGTAGCCCCGTCCGGGTCTACCGCGATGCTGAATTACACAGAGTCCAACAGTTCCAGCCGACCGCGTCGCTACGGGCCAGCAGAGTCGTGAACAGACTCGGTCACAGTACCTTTCTCGTTGTGGCTGGTACGGAGTGTACGAGCCGGTCGGCGTTCGTCGCGGTTGCGGTGCAAGACGGAGCGATGCAAGGTGCGGTGTCCCTCGATGCGGTGCAGGCAGCGGCTCGATGAGCGTAGTGCAGACGGAGTCGGTGAGTCCAAGGCGTGCGATGCAGGGCGAGACGTTGTACGATGCGGTGCTGACAGGTTGCGATGCAGGCGACCAAGCCGGAGTGCGGGAGCTGGCGTCGGACAGCGGTGTGAGTCGGAGCGGTGCGTCGCAAACCTGGGAGCTGTGCCCCAAATGTGATGCGGTCACGACTGTTGAGCCAGTTGCAGCGTCCGCGTCGGTCGGGTCCGGCTGGTTCAGTGAAGCGATGCGAACTGCGGTGCCCACAGGTCACGGTGCAAGCAGCGGCTCGGTGTTGGCGGCGTCGGACGTCACCCACGGTGAGACCAGGGTTGCGATGCGAAGCGGGGCGATGCGGTGCAAACAGGTCACCGGTCAGGGATGGATTCGGTTGACGGAGTCGGTTGCAGTTCCCTTCCTCTGTGGCAACTGAAACAGCGTTCCAGAAGCGGTACCCAGAGCCTTGTGAAGTCTTTGTAGTCCCTGAGACTTCTTAACAGGAGGCCAGCTCGGTTCCAGGCCCTTGGAGATACTCAGCACAAGTTGGTAGAAAGTTCAGTCCTTTCACTGCCCAAGGCAGAAGCAGCAGCTGCAGGCCAACCCAACAAAGCAACAACACAGCAAAGGGGCAGTACTCCTCCTGGCAGCTCTTCCAGCTCTTCGTCTTGGCAGGTTCCTTGATGCCAGCGAGATCTAAATTCATGGGGTCAGGGCCCCAATATTTATATCCCAATTTCCTTTGTTCTCTGAAGGCAGAGGGGCCTTTGCCTAGTCCAAACCAGTTCTGGAGCACTTTGTTGACAAGTCTCCGTCCCTTCTTTCAGAGAGTAGGCCAGGGACATCAGACGCACCACAGGAGGTGGAGCCAGCATTGTGGAGGGAAGGCACTGTCCTATTCAGGGCCCAGGTGCAACTCCTCCCACCCATCTACATGTAGATCTTGCTATTCAGCCCTGTGCTGACTCACCCTGTCTCCTGGCATCCCCCAGCCCCTGTCACTCACACTCCAGACAAGGAATACACAACCTCGCAGAGGCAAGCTTGGATGGTTAGACAAGAAAATACCCACTTTCTAAAAGTGGTATTTTCAAACACAGAATGTTAAAACCAACTTCACTAAAAGATGCATTTTATCATTCTGAGTCCAGGCATACTAAACTCGAATTTCTACCATGTTCCCGGGGTCAGTTAGGATTATAAGCTGTAATAATCAAAACTGCCCGTTCTGGCCTATGGGGAACAGGTAGCCTTGCAATAGTGAAAACGAACTAGGCTGTAATTCACTATCAGGACATGCCACACACACCAGGGCATGTCCTACCTTTCGCATACAACGCACCCTGCCCACAGGGGTACCTTGGGCCTACCTTAGGGTGACTAACATGTAGAAAAGGGAAGGTTTAGGGACTTGCAAGTGTGCGCACTTGCCAAGTCGACATGGCAGCCCCAGCTGTGCACAGGCTCTGCAATGGCAGGCCCGAGTTACACTTTACGGGCTGTTTGCGTGGGTGGCACAATCCAGTGCTGCAGCCCACCAACAGCATTTGGTCTATAGGCCCTGGCACTCGCAGTGCACTTTACAAGGGACTGACACATAAACCAAATAGGCCAATCATGGAAACACCAATCCATAACACATTTTATACAGGAGCACTTGCACT
The DNA here is from genome assembly GCA_963921515.1 of Calotriton arnoldi. Lineage (NCBI taxonomy): Eukaryota > Metazoa > Chordata > Amphibia > Caudata > Salamandridae > Calotriton > Calotriton arnoldi. Next base: position 392,268 of record CAWUFW010012101.1, on the reverse strand, counting down.
TTCCCACTGGACAGCAGTGAGGAAAGTGCGCAGAATCATTACACCAGCAAAAACAGAGTCAAAACCGGGAGGTCAGAAAGCAGAAAGTCAGGGGAAACACGCCAAAAGATGCCAAGTCTAACAATGGGTATCTCCGATATTGTATGGCTAGGAAGTCTTTCTATTTTTCTGCCCGTTTTACTGTTTCTAGCTACGCGTTTATGTTTTAGTCAGGATGCAACCTCAGCCTCATTACGTTTTACCATTTAGAAATGGCGCCCATGCCAATTAGTACAAGTTATTCATCTTCCTCTTTCTATTTCTATTATCTCGTGCTGGTTATATATGCGGGTTTTCGGACAATGTTTGACTAGTGTCGGAACTCCTTTTCTCTATAGATGGACTTTATACGCAGGTAATTGTTTAGGTGTGTGTATGGAATATCTTTGTTTACTCCTAATGTCATTCAAAGATAGATGGAGTTGTTATTACATTTTCCGAATTTGTATGCAGGTTTATCAAGACTTGATGGTGCATAGCAAGATAACGTAGCGGCAGTGATGTCTATGTGTTTGCTCTGCTACAGGAAATTGGCAGTTACGTTTTGTTGATCTATTCTTTTGAATATCGGATTGAAAACTACTGTAGGAATTGGGTTCCTCAAGTGGTGTACGAATAAGGCCTATACTTTGTATCAGTGATTTGCTAACATCTTAGGGTGTTAGCCTCTATACGGTAGGCTTGGACATATACGGGGGATATTCTACGTGTTTGCATAACGTAGTGACAGCTGTTTTAGAATTCGGGTACATAAGGACTAGTTTTACACCCTTTCTACTTTTTATGTATTTTCCATTTCCGGTGTGATGTCTTACAAATACTGGACTTAGAGGTTAAGCAGCCTTCCATATATATTGTATCCTATAAAGACTCTTGCTCGTGTTATTTGTAATAGGTATTTTGCTCTTCATACCCAATAGGAAATATACCGCTACATATGAGTGGATACCCTTTACATGGAAGATTACGCGTCTTTTAAAAAATTTATACTGAAATCGTGTTTTTCATTGTACTTGGGTAAGACACAGCATTATTTTGCGTTCGTAAGGATTGGCAAGCAGCTTGCTCTTCATCTTTACTTACTCTTTCACTAATCGTCTATTAGGTGGTGGATTTTCATTCTTATTATTCATCTATGTATCGTGTATTTGGTGTGGATTTCAACTTCTACTGCTTCATTAGAAGCACACACACTTTTTATCTGGTCTGTTATATGTTTTATTGTATACTAGTTGCCTGTGTATAGAATTATTTACATTTCCTTTGTTTTGGGACTGAGGATTTCTGTCCTCAGAATATGGTTGCTTTTTATTTCACACACGAATGGATAGGGTGAAGGTTCTCTCACCTTTTCCATCTATTTCTGGTACACAGTATGTAGTTTTGTGTCTTTGTATGGTAATAATTGCAGGTGCTCTTCCTTTTGTTTGTTTTCCTATTGTTGGAGCCAAATGTTAATAAGGTTTAACAGTGTCATCTTCACCTTATTTGCATTTGGTTTTTAATTCAATTTTTATTGTGTACATAGGGATATGGTTTTTGATATGACTGTTTTTAACTGTAGTTTATTAATTGTTTGCAGCCTTGAGAAAGTCCTTTTGGACGAAACACGTGTCGGCTGTTCTGTTCAGAAATTTGATTTGGATATGAAATAAAGGATTTACCAAGGAAAAACAAATTTTGGATCTACGAACTTCTTTTTATACATATCTGGTTGTTCAAAACCAGTTGTACAACTTTCGGACTGTTTAGTGTGCCTCGGCAGTTTGTGCATTGTGTATTTTAACTCCAGGTGGGCGGCTGCTTCACCTTGAGAGTTGATTTTGCCTCCTATCGGCAGAGGGGGGGTTTTCTTGCCTGGAGAGCACCAGAACTTACTAAATCTTTGGACAAGTTACTATCCGACGAACACAGGGTATTGATGTGCATGTGGAAAAAGGCATTTCTGCTGTGTTCTTTTGTGTGATGTGGGTGGAGAACATGCCCAGGCTCCCAGTCCCCATCTGAGCGCCGAATCACGGCGCTCAGACCAATCACCACGCAGCGTCATAATTGGCTAGGGAAGTCTGGAAGCCTGGGTGATTCCCGTTCCTGCGTCAACGGGAGAAAAAGAGGACGGAGGAGAAGCGGCGGCCGCCAGGCAAGTTTATTTTTTCTTTTCATTTTTTTGTTTCTTTTTTTAACCACCCTCCCCGCCTCACCACTACTGCCCCGTAGCAGCTGCTACTGCTTGTGTGGTGAATTGGACATTAAAGGACTAAAGTCAGAAGGTAAAATCTTTGACCAGGAAGAAGCTGGTTAGTGTTATCGATCTGAACTCCATCGTCGTCAGTGTCAAATAGTGCCTAGGCCCTGTTCTACCACGACCATTGACTATCATTGGCACTTTGGGCTTGTTGGCATCATTTCTACTTAAAACTAGGCATGCCCATCTCTGGTTCTCCTTATTGGCTTTTTGTCATTTTGGTGACCTTTTGTTAATAAAATTCTACTCTAATTTTCAAATTTGAGTTGAGATTTGTTTTGTATTTTGACTTTATTACTGTGTTAGTACTGCATAATTACTTTCCACATTGCCTCTAAATTACACCTGTCTGCTCTGTGCCATGGCTAAGATCAGGTTAATTGGGTGACTTTAGTGATTCACCCTGACAAGGACTGTGATTATTATTTGAGGCTGGTACTTACCCCCCATCAACTGATAACCAATTTCTTACAAGCAATAACTGCTGCCTGGACTGCTGAGTGTGTAGACATTTTAAGAGAAATAATAAGAAGGAGCGGATGCACCTGCCTGTTTCTCTGTTTGACTCAACCCCCACATAAGGAACTGGAGCAAGGCATGGCAGGCGGTCTTCAGACACAATATGCTTTACAGTGCCAGAGAAGAAAACTGTTCTCTCTTCTGGTTCTATTTCAGTGTGCTAACATTGACAAACTACTTATTAATGTTATGTAAGTGCATCCATTTTTATGTTGATTCAAGTTAGGTTTCCAATCCTGTATAATCCTTGTATAACATGATAAATCTTCTAAAAGTAGAGCTGATCTATGTTTTGCGCTGTAATTAAACACAAACACTCACATTGAGATGCCCCATTATTCATTGCTCAGCTCTAAAGTATTTCAAATGCCCTCAAAACCTCAAATGATCTGTGAACAAACAGTTCCTTACACATTTTAGTGTGGACAAAATCAATGTTGATGAATGGATGGAAGATGGGGAGTGTGAAGATAAACAGGGTGTAGTTGGTGGCAGGTGGGATAGTTTTTGGGATGAAATAAGACTGTTTACATATATTCGCTCAAAAGTGTATGGGATGAACGAAGAGAGCGTGGATAAGTGGATGGACAGACAGTATGAACGACAATGGTGTATATGGTTAAATGGGTTGATGGAGGGATGGATGACGAGGATGGGTGTACATGAGTGAGTGGATGGATCTGGGTATTTGGATGGATGGACGCATTGATATATTGGCCTTGGTAGGCACATAGATGGATGGACAAATAGGTGCTTGAATGCATCAATCGATGGATGGATGGTAGTTAGGCTACACAGATATGAACAATCTCTTGATGCATACTGTCCACATTCTGAACAATGTTTCGTTAACCTCTCTGCTGAGCATCAGTATTACAAGAACTGCAGCATGCTGTGTTTTCCAGAGGCAAAGGGGTTCTGGGACTTTGATATAAATAAGCTGCTGTTACCCATATAGATACCAGGAATGTCTGTGGGAAATAGAGTTCCACTGAAACTCTTAGAAGCCGTCAGAAACTCACTGTGCTCTCTAGGTTTCTTTTGGTATAATCAAAGTGAGCATCTGACAAGTCTTGAATCCTGTCAGTGGTAAGGTAATACAATGCTACCACTTCGTCACAGGGATTTTTTGCCTAGTGCTACATGAACCATATAGACCACTTTCCCCAAAGTCTCTCCGTAAGCCTTAGTTTGCGATGTTCCTCATTAAGTGAACCATTAAACCAGGGTTTAGACTGTTTGATCGGTAGCCTTCTGAGTTGCTTCGGTGCAATTGAGTCGAAGATATTTGACATGGTGTGGATGTAATGATCCGTAAGATCATCGAGGTTCGTCATGTTAGGGGGTGGTTGAAGCAGATTATTGCTAATGTACGTTAGGTCATTGGTGTTGATGTCTCTCAGATTTCGAGTCAGCTGTTTAGCTTTGAGAGGTTGACCATGTCTGACCATAACCTTCTCTAGGATGTGAAGAGAGATTTGGTAGTGATCCGACCAGTCGCAGGGTGAAATGTCATCCAGTTGTATCATGTTCTCTTTAGCTATGATTAGATCAAGGGTGGAGCCCTTGTTGTGGGTGGGTCCCTTGCAAGCCTGGGTGAAGTAGAGGTCGGAGAGGAAAGCTTTGAAGGAGCACAATAAGGGATCATTTGTGTCGTTCCAATGTAGGTTAAAGTCCCCGAGAAAGATATGGTTGGGGTGTTGGTCAGAGTATGAGGCAATGGACTCCATGATTTGCTCGATGAAGAGCAGATTGTCACCTGGGGGATAATATATTGTGTGGAGCAAACAGACTATCTTGCCACTGCATCCGATTTCAATGTCTAGGTGTTCACAAGAGGACATAATGGGAGTTTGAACCTGTCTCAAAGTGAAGATGGAGCGATAGATGCAAGCAATGCCACCCCCAACTTTAACAGGTCTATCGAGTCTGATAATGTCATATTCGGGAGGGACGAAGATGTCCAGAATTTGAGAGGAGGTGTCATTAAGCCAGGTTTCAGTTAGGATCAAGCGGTCCAATTCTTGCGTGAGGATGAGGTCAGAAATGTCTGCTGAATGCTTCACCGCTGATCTGCAATTGAGCAACATCGATTTGATGTGCGAGTTAGTAGCTAACGCTTCTAGGTGAGAGGTGGCGACCAGTAGTAAGTTATTCTTGTTCACAGATCTCAGGTTAACACTTGGCTCTCTAAACGGGTCAGAGGATATAGTTTGGATGTTGAGTGGAGTGTGTGAGGAGACACTGCAAGAGGCATTGTAAGATAAAAGTAGGGAGAAAGTGTCATTATCAGACAATGGTGAGTAGACCTATGGGGTCTGCAGTGGTGGTTCGGAAGAGGCCGTGTTTTCCAGCGTAGGCTGAACAGGTTATCGGAAGAAGAAATCCCCTCCCCCCGCTGCGGTGTTTATCCCTTGCTGGAGGTCTGGGTTGATTAGTCTCAAGGGTAGGGTATAGTTTCCAAAACTTCTCCATCTTCAAAGAGAAATATATGAGGGTCTGCAGGCTGTCCTTAACAGTTTGAGGATCCTGCTTGAGGTCAGCCAACTTATCCTCAATGTAGGACAGGCTATCACTGTCTACGGTCATTCTACGCCTAGATGGTGGATGGGACCCCTTATGGAGAGGGGTGTTGGAAGGCAGAATAGTCTCCTCTAAAGTGCGACAGAACGCATTGAGGGAGGGGATGGGATCCAGCTAGAGGTCAGCCATAATATCCTCAGTGGGGGAGGGTTGGCATTGTGGACGGCACGTTTAGGGGTGACTAGTTGAAGAGAAAGCCCTGTAGAGGCGTGGTGGGGGGCAAAGTAGCCTTATTTTGTGTGAGGAGGAAAGAATTGGGGGAGGAGACGGGATGATGAGAGTTCGAGGAAGAGGTACTGGAGTGTGAGGCTGGGAGAGGGGTAGGAAGACCTCTCATTTCGATATTCAGGCAGACTTGAGTTGATATCTCCGGGTTAGGCTTGTTGGTATTACATTCACTATCAGTGTCGGAGGATTTGTCAGACCGACTCATGTGGTGTGAGGGGGAAGCAGAGTGGGTGGAGACAGAGGAGTACGAAACAGAAGATACCACAGCTGAGGGGAGACAGTGATTAGGTAGACTTGCAGGGACTGAATTATCAAGTGTATTTTTAATCCACAAAGATTCTGTCAAAGCGTTCAAGATTCCGGTCAGAAGCTTGTATAAGGATGTTTCCGTTGTTGTAGAGGGATACGGCAAGTTCAGCATTGAAGTCAGGTGAGGGTAATATGGTTATTCAGTAACCATGAGGGGTTTTGTTCATTGGTTTGGATCGAAGCGATGATGTTAAGACTCTTCTCCATTGAGCTCTTCTGGTAGTGTAGAAAATTAGGTTGGTAACCACAACACCCTTTGAAGCGCAGAAATAGGTGTCAGAGATGAGCGTTTCAGGGCAATGTTTGAGCAGATTGTGTTTGAAGGTCTTTGCTGCTTTCTTGGAAAGGTTGGGAGGATAGGCAATTTTAAAAGTATTAAGACCAACCTGTGTCAGGATGTCGTAAGAGCTAGTAGTAGATTTTGCCATGGTGAGGATAGCGACCTGCTAAGAACGGATGTGAGAGGATCTTGGATGGATCTTGGATGATGAGGGGACACCCGAAAGTAGCGTAATATTCTACCATTAGATTTCAAGCAATCGGCGCACTGTGTAATGAGACACTAGCTCGTTGTTGAGAAGTCAAAAGAGTAGTGTAGTATCCTCCTATAGAGCATTCGGTACAATATAAACCAAGCGCAAAAACCATTCAAAGATGGCTGCCGCTCAAGTGAGAGGACCAATTTCCATTTGGAATCCTGTGCCGTTGATTTATAAGCACTAATTTACTTTCAAATGAGAGGAGTAAGACATAAGATTAAACATAACATCTCAGAGGGAAGACTTAACTTCAAGACTGGTAAGACGAAAACAGACCGTCAAAAACTGTCTAATTAGGGGGAAAGATGCAAGTCCTATGTTTATTTTCCCAGCCCCAACTTCAACAGCCATCTTGAGGAGGAGAAAAAGTCAATCAAAATTTGTCTGCTTTGGGGTAAAGATGTAAGGGTGTAAGTCCTATGTTTATTTTTACCACCCCAACTTCGGCCGCCAACTTGGAGGAGATTCCGTAAGGAGGGAGAAATTAGGAAGCACAACATAAAATGGAAGAACAAGGACTTTCCAAAACAAAAGAGGCACGACAGACCCAAGCCACGACCCCCCAAAAGCAGAAGCAATTGTCAAGGGGGGAGGCACAAGAGTTCACAAGACGCAGGCCGTCGGAAAAAACAGGGCTTCTGCTGGCAATTGCCAGGGGGGAGGTACGAGAGGCACCAGATGCAGCCTGTCAGGAGAATCAGGGCTTCAATGGGTGCAGCAGCGAGTTAGAACGCAGGAACACCAACTCACAGCACCGTCGTGAAGCCGTAGGAGTTCAATATACACCAGCGAGGGCGTCGACGGCGTCGAATGACAATAAACCCTATGACAGGATACATGGAAAGATCTAATGTGGGAGTACATGCAGAGGTAAATTACATCCCTTCCACAATGATAAAACAGGACTCGAAAAATCATTTAATTTTTACTAGACCTGCAGGTCTAGTAACCTAACAAATGTACTCAACCTAACTGAAATGCACTTGACCTCAGTTTCTGGAAGCAGAGCAAATGTGACAAGTTAACAAGATTTAAAGGCATTTTTATTGCTCATTCACTTTGTGAGCAATAAAGATGCCTTTAAATCTTGCTATCTTGTCACATTTCCTCTGCTTTCAGAGACAGAGGTCAAAAGTCAGTTTGTCTTCATACTCGCCAGAAAGGGCGAGTAGGACCTAAAAATAGCTCGCCCTAATTGAATCTGGCTTGCAAATGCGAGCGGGCAAGTGAATTTTTCTAGCCCTGATAACTATAACCACATTTAAAATTTGGGGTATGAAAAGCCCAATTAAAAGGTTTGGAAAACTGATGGGGATCCTCACCCGACTGATGAATGAAATTCTCACAGGAGTGGCTCTTGCACCAACAACAAATGAGGCAATAACAACCCTGGCAAAAAACCAACGCATACAGAACCATATCTTTCCTGAATTTGGATGGCAAGCCCTTTTCGAAAACCCTAGCAATGCGAATGGAGGACCTGCATCCTGATCTGAGGCACCAAAATCAGTCGGGTGTTTATTAGGGAAAGGGAAACTGGATAGCACCAAAAAGATTCTACCCAATATAGTAATATAGTAAAAGTCAGAGAAATTGTTCTCCCTTCAAAAGACCTCTAAAAAGGGGTTCGGCAGGTGGACTGAGCCTTTAAGGTTAAGGTCTTGGGTAGGTGGGTCTTGTGGACAGAATTGTAAAGGTGTGCTAGCGAATTATCATCCAGAGAGGACAACCAGTGTTAATAGCCAACCTAAGGGGAAGATCCCCATAAGAAGAGGCACAAGAGTAGACTGCCCCCTCTCTCCGCTCATTTCTGCATTGGTGCTGGAAACCTTCCGCAGCAAATAGAGAGAATGTAGATATTCGGATTGGTGACTGGGGGTGTTTAAACTAGAATATGATAACTTAAATTAACAGCCTTTGAGGTTGATCTCATTTGTTCCCTCAAAAGTCCTCCAACCTCGATATCAGTCTTAATGGCGGAACTCCAATGCTCCTAGAACGCTCAAGGTTGAACCTCTTAACATTGTCTAAGTCTTACTGATTAAATATCATGGCTAGTCGCCCTACAGTTTGAGATTTCATAGAATCCTCTACCCCCCAAGGGGTGGACGATGAGGTAGAAAGACAACCATCAACACCGTGGGCACAAATTTGACTAGAGTGGGGGCCGTGGCCAAGCCGAGCAGCAAGATGGCCGCTCACTGAGAGGGCTCTGCCAGCCAAGCCGATAAATCCTACAATTATCCGACATCATCCCGGTACATACAGGGTGAAAATGCATAATCAGCCTGCCTAAAGACTGCGGCAATAACATCCGGCAAGTTTGATAACTGCGAAGGCGCGGGCTGCCTGTCTGCGGCGGTGGACAAGCCTGGGCCTACTGCGGCCTGGTGTGCGAGGCCCTGTGGCGGGCACGGAGGCCCGCGCAGCAAGAACGGCTGCTGCAGCCGAGAAGAATTGGCGGCGCTGCCTTAAGTGCCCCGTGAGTGTACTCCGTGACTGAGTGAAATCCGGAACCTGAGAAGTCGGTAACAGCTGCGGGGGAAAGACTGCGAAGAACGACCTGGGAGGAACGGCAGGCCCCGCCGCGCGGCGTGGGCTTGTACCGTGAGGCCGTCATCCCCGGGACGCGGCGCCTGAAGAAGCTGAACACCGCGCTGTGACGGGGCGCATGAGAGCGAGGTGAGAAGCGCTGCTCGAGTGAAGCCAGTGGGAGATAGTACCTGCTGCGGCGGAGCTGCGGAGCCAATAGAGATCCTATGGGGAAGTCCGCGCTGGTGCTGAGCGTCTGAGGAGCCGGTGGCTGAGGCTTCTGCGGACTGGTGAGTGCCCGCTGGGCGTGTATCTGCCTCGCCGCTGGAGCGCGAATGAAGTGAGTGCACCACGCCGGGAGGAGACGGGCCTTGCCGAGGTGCGGAGCGCGCGGGACTCTACTGTGAGACGTGCTGTCTCGGGAGGCCCCATGCCCACGGAGATCGTAGCGGCGTGGCGATAATAGTGGAACTGCAGGGCAGCTGCGGCGAAAGATATCAATTCCAAACCAAACTGAGATAGCAATCTGGCTACTGCACAGTTACAAATGTAGAGCACTTATACATAGCTGTTCATCTGCTGCAGCCTTCTCTCAGACTTGGACTTAGACTGAATGAGACGACCTGCAGACTCCCTTAAGAAGCGGTTGAATCGTTAGGAGTGCTGAGCCGGTGGACGCTGCAATATATCTGGCACTGTGGTGTGCGAGTGATCTTGCGATGGATTGGGGAGCATTTCTTGGAGGCCGGCTGATTACACTGCAGTGAGTTGCATGAGACAACATAAACAGCATATCTGTAACAAGTCCGAAAACCATGGGCAAAGCAGATAATAAGCAACCCAGGTTAACATTTGAAAAACGCACGACGAGGCAACTGGAAGGGGGAATGGCGCCCACTGGCGAACCCGGTGGAGACGAGATAGCCCCAACACAGGAAGAAGACTTAAAGACCATGCTAAAAGACGTGAAAGCAAGCTTAAAAACGATAGACTCTAAACTGGACTCTCTGGCTGCGCGTATGGATCAGGTGACACAAAGAGTTGAGACGCACGAGACGCGTCTAGACGCCATTGAAACCAGGATATCCGACTCTGATGACCGTCAAGCGAAGTCACATGAGCAATTACTGCGCATGGCCAAAGTGTTAAATTTGATAAAGGCAAAGAATGAAGACCTGGAATCTAGGTCACGTAGAAACAATGTACGAATGACAGGGATTTCAGAGCCGACAAACATTCCCAACATGGAGCTATAAGTCGAATCAATGCTGAAAGACCTGTTTGGAAAAGACCTATCCAGTATGTTCCTCGTGGAGCGGGCACACCGCACCTTGGGACCAAAACCACCAATAGGGGCCCCACCGCGCCCGATCCTTGCTCGCCTCTTAAATTATAGAGACCGAGATATGGTTTTACGAAAAGCTTGCGAGCAAGGCACAGTTCAGTACCAAGGCAACAGCATAGCTCTGTACCCAGATTATACTCAACTGGTGCAGGCAGCCCGTCGTGAATTTCTGCCGGCAAAGAAACTGCTCCAGCAATCCGGAATGAAGTACGCCCTGCTCTACCCTGCTAAGCTGCGTGTGCAAACAGATGGAAAGCCTCTGATCTTCACGGATGCTCGAGCCGCGATTAAATTCGCCAAGAAGGCAGTGGGGACACGTACTAGTCCACGACACGGAAGCAGCGATACACCGGCGGATCGACTGAGTGACAATGACTGAATGCATTCGTGTGGGGCTGTCCCGTCTTCACACAATAGGTGTCTCACTGTACTAGTTTATTGTGAGATCTCTCGCTTTAAAATTGATGCTACGCCCTATGTAGGTAATACTGTTAAACCCCTGTTCCCTTCCCTGCTTGTTAGTTCAGCATTATGGGTACATTACGGGTGACATTCTAGTTAGATGTTCCGTACCACACTGGCTCGGCCACCCAGCCTTACACGGCAGGGGTGTAAGCCGGCAACTCCTCGCTCCCCAAGGGATAATTCCCATATAGCCTTCTGCGCTATCTCATAGTTTTCTTCTTTCGGGTGGGCATGGGCGGGGAATTTACTCAACCTGTTTGGGGGGCTTGGTGTGGGAGGTGGGGGGGAATGTTTTACTTGTCATTGTTTAATGTTGCAGGCAGTACCATTGGTGAAATTACCAGCACATAAATACACAGAGACCACAGACACGGACAGGTGCCGTAGCAGCACACAATGCCCAAGCACGCAAATACACATGTGCCAGGATGCACTTAATACGGAAGCCATGTGCAGTTCTACACTTATCATAGCAATCAGCTAAATACCTGAGATGGCCGGCGCAAGCAGTTTACATTGTATTACATGGAATGTGCGAGGTCTAAATGACTACAGAAAAGCGAGACTAGTACAATCATACTTAGCAAGGCACGGGGCTGACATTTGTTTCCTACAGGAAACCCATCTAACAGACACATCACTGACCAGACTTAAGGCCAACAGATGGGGAGAAACACACGCTTCGACTTACTCTAATTACTCAAAGGGTGTAGCCACCCTGATCCGCAGGGGTCTCTCGTGGGTGACTGAGAAAGCGGACATAGACCCGAACGGTAGATACATCATTCTCAGAGGAGAGATATTCGGCCAATATATTACTTTAGTTAACACTTACGGGCCAAATACTGATGACCCTGCGTTCTTCAACCAGGTATGGCAGAAGGCTCAATCTATGGGACACAACGCCACACTCTGGGGGGGTGACTTTAATGTTGTTTTATCGGAGCATGAGGACAGGATGGGAGCACCTAGGCCACACCACCCGCAATCTGCCGCCACACTCCGTCTCATTATGGAAGATCAGCATCTAGTTAACGCGTGGCGCTCATTACACCCGAATTCCAGAGAGGGCACTTGCGTCTCCCACCATCACAGAGCCTGGTCCAGACTAGATTTTTGGCTTGTATCCCGGGAAATCCATTCACTGGCACTGGAGGTATCACACCACCCGCGCACATTATCGGACCATGCGCCTGTGATGCTCCGGCTCCACATTCCCAAACCGTATTGGCAGCCCTTCACGTGGCGTCTGCCACAGCAGGCATTGCTGGACACAGTATTTACAGAAGAGATCCGAACAAAAATAAATGATTACTTTGAACATAATACGGGCTCGGTGGAAACTGAGGGTGTGCTATGGGAGGCCTTTAAAGTTTTAATTCGAGGGGAGTGTATAGCTCTGCAAGCCGGAGTTCTGAGAGATATCCGCAACTGCCTTGCGAGACTAGAGGGCGAAATCCGGGGGTTGGAACACCAATATTCGCAAACGCAATCATCAGGCACACTGGCGGAAATCCGTGGGAAGTTAACAGAATATCAAGAGGAGGCTGAGAGGGAGATAAAATTCCTCCACAAATATGCACAAGCCCGTGCATACGGGGAGGGGGACAGACGAGGTAGAACCCTAGCAAACTTGCTCAAACCAGCTAGAGGCTCCGACTACATCACCAAGCTCAATCCACCGGGCGACCACCCGATTCACATGCCTGCGGATATTTTAGATACAATGAAGAATTATTATGCTCATCTGTACACGTCAAAGACTAGCCCATCAGAATCAGAAATAAAAGACTATTTCGACTCAATCGAGTTATTGTGGCTGAGTGGTGCCCACCGGGAATATTTAGATGAGCCGTTTACGGTTGAGGATATAAAAAGTGTCATCCAGAGCCTTCCAGGGGGCAAGGCCCCCGGAGCGGACGGCTTAACCGCCGCTTTCTATAAAGAGTACTCAGAATTGCTGGCCCCTAGATTATTGGAGGTATACAATGAGGCATTGCAAGAGGGCACGCTCCCGCCATCGATGCGTGAAGCCATCATTGTAACGATACTGAAGCCGGGCAAGGATCCAACCTCATGTGATTCCTATCGCCCTTTATCCTTAATTAATATCGATAACAAAATCTTTGCTAAATTATTAGCGACCAGACTACAACCGCTACTCCCCATCATAATACGGCCAGATCAATCTGGATTTGTCCCAGGGCGCTCTACGTCGCACAACCTCAGAACACTTTTTGCATTACTCCACTATCTCTCCCCGCAGGTCTCGGCTATCGCGGCGCTATTAGACGCCGCGAAAGCGTTTGACTCGTTGGAGTGGAGATTCCTATTCATGTTGCTGGCGCGACTGGGAATAAGCCCCACCTTTGTGAAACTCATCTGGCTCTTGTACACCTCACTCACAGCCAGGCTAAGGGTCAATGGGTTGGTATCAGACCCAATCCCAATATCCCGAGGCACACGGCAAGGCTGCCCATTATCTCCCTTGCCGTTTGCCATTGCTACGGAGCCGCTGGCAGTGCGGCTAAGACAACACCACGCTAATAGGGGTATTGGGTTCACTACCAGAGGCCTGATAGAATCCATGTACGCGGATGACCTTACTCTTTATGTAATAGACCCTGCGTCCAACTTTGCACTGCTAACCAGAGAACTGGTAAGATACGGGGGCTTGACTGGCATTGAGGTGAATTGGGCAAAGTCCACTATCCTCCCATTGACAGATAACACTACAGCTTTCGAAACGGAATTTCCAATAGCCTGGGCGGATGGACCAGTGTACTACCTGGGCATATGGGTCAGCAGAGACCTACAGGAGATCTGGTCGGCGAACTATGGTAGGGTGATGGATTGGATTGAGGAACGAATCCAAAGATGGAAACATTTACCCCTATCCCTCACAGGTCGCATTGCGATAACAAAAATGATTATCCTCCCTAAATTGTTGTACCTCTTTGCAAACATTCCGATGCCCCTCACCTCACACTTTTTCAAACGTCTTAAGTCCAGTATGACTGAGCTGGTTTGGGCGGGCAAACAGCCCAGGGCATCATGGGACCTTCTTACATTACCATTCGCACAGGGAGGCCTGGCAGCTCCTGACTTTGTGCTATACGCATGCAGTGCTCAGGCGCAATATCTCCACTTCTGGCAACATCCCATACCCTTTCAACCACATGTAGCAATAGAAATTGACAGAGTGGCCCCCTTAACCCTGATAACTGCACTGTATCAGGAATACAAGCGACCGAGACAGGAGATTGACACAACCGAAGCGTTGCGGTGGGCCTGGAGTGGTCTCTGCAAAAGGGCCAAACTAAACGTACTATACGCGCCATCTATACCACTGGCTAGAAACCCATTGATGCCCCTGCTGCTGGATAGCAGTGTGTGGAGACGCACGCAGCAGAAGGGATTAAACACATTCCACGCGCTATTCCCGGATGGCCAATTCCTAACACAACAGCATTTAGATACTACACCGCAGCCCTCACCACTAGACACCCTGCTATTCTTTCACCTAAGAGCTGCATGTCGTGCACGCTTTGCAACGTTCCCGGACGCCCCGCCAACACTGGTGGCGCTAGAATATGTGCTGAGAGAACCCTCAGAACGCAAACTCGTTACACGCATTTACACCATCACTCAATGTGAGGCACCGATCATGACACCTAGCGCACGGGCCGCCTGGGACATAGACATTGGAGGAACCCTCCCAGGCGAACAATGGGCGTTCTGCTGTGGGCAGTTAGAGAACCTGTCGCCTAACTATTGCCTTAGACTTATACATTTTAAATATCTTCATCGCTTTTACCGAACCCCGATACAACTACACAGCATGGGGCTCAGACCAGACACAAACTATTGGCATTGTGGCGAGATACAGGCAAACTTCCTCCATCTTGCTTGGGAGTGCCGGCCTGTAGCCAACTTCTGGACGGGAGTTTACGGGCACATAGTGGACATAACAGGGCTAGATTTGCCGCGCACCCCTCTGCTTGCGCTGCTGGGGTATGTGCGTAACACACCGAAAACTGGAAGACGCCTTACAGCGTTACTGCTCCTACTGGCAAAGAGGCGGGTTGCAATGCACAAGATGGCCGCAGGGAAGGAGCTGCAGGACTGAGCTCCAGGCTCCGGGATCACGAGTAGTGTAAATCCCGACCGGCTCAAGCTCCTCCAGCCCCCCATGAAGAGATGTGCGACTGACCTGCTCACCGGGCCAACTTAGGACGAGGAAGCTCAGGTCCACGACGCAGCTCCAGGGACGAGAGGGATCCACGCTAAAGCGATAGGGACCCACGCTCCAGGTCTCCAAGTCTCCATCATCGGAGCCCCTGCGCCAGCGAGGCGACCCTCGGCGACATTCGTCCCCAACCCGCTGAGCCCCGGGGGCCAGACGGAGACATATGCCAGAGCCGGAACGGAAGCTCCGACGCACAGCCACCGCAGGCAATTACGCCTGACTGTGTAATGGCCGCCAGGCGCTAAGACACCAGCGAAATCGCCCAGCAGCAGGGCCATACGAGGACCCCTCGAAGCCTGGATCATCCCCACCACAGTGAGGCGGGTCAGACTTAAGCCTCGACGGTGGCTAGGTTGTCCTGAGGCGGGAGCGGAGCCCGGGCCTCAATACTTTACGAGCTCACGCTGCCTGACCCCGTAATGGCCGCCATGAACCCAGACTACTAAGGCTGCACGAAGACCCCACGAGGCCCTAATTCACCCTACCACAGTAAGGCTGGACATGCCCGACCCCTAACAGTAAATGGGCGGTCCCGAAGCAGGAGTTGAGCCCCGAGTCTCAACACAACAGGATCCCACTGTGCCTGACCCCGTAATGGCCGCCACTCAAGACCATTAGGAAAAAGAAAAAGAAAAAAAAAATACAATTCTTCCACCAGCAAGGACAGAATTACTACACAGAACGTACTTAGTCTCTGCAAGTTGATTGCTCCCGCTCCCCAGAGCACACGAGCACAGGACTGAAGCGACCCTGCGAGGTCGATCCAATACCCCTCCACCGCTCCGGACATCGCAACAAGGACTCTCAGGTCAGTGCAGGCAGCCTCCAGGTGCCCGTCCCCAAAATGGCCACCAGGGACTAAACAAGGGCCGGCCACAAGAGGGTCTCGAACCAACGCCCCTCCAACGCTCCCAAGAACTCACAGATTAGTGTAGGCAGCCTCGAGACGCCCGACCCCTAAAAAGCCCACCCGGGACCTAATCTCCCAACCACCGTCGCATCTCTGCAAAGGTGTCCCTGCCACCTATAGAGAGTACCCTTCCCAATATACCAGTCCAGCTCAGACTCTCAATCCTGGTCCTAGAGAAGCCCCTAGCCGCACGCCCCCTCACCACTGGACCCTCCCTCCCGGGAAGTCTATTCCTCGAGCTCCCCAAGCCCCCCCTACCCGACCAGAAAGCACTCTCTGACAACACTGCTACTACACCCCTGAGGGATCCCGCCTCCCTCCGCACCCATTCACAATGCCCCCGGCCACGCTAATGGTTGCCACCCCAAGAACACCGAAGTACCTGAAACCCCACGGGCCGAACTCCTTCGCGATTACTTTCCCCTCCAACCTCACAAGTAAAGCGAAGAGACACTTCAAACAGACTGATCAGACAGCACCCCGAAACACTAATCGTGGACACCTTCCACTGCTCCTCCAAAGGGCAGATAAAAATGGATCTCATCTTCCACACTGAAAGACCCAACAATTGGATCACCATCCTCAACACACATCTCCAAAACTACCATCACATCCCATAGCCGCAAACTGACGACCTCTCTCCCGAACCACCAGATGCTGAACGGCAACATCTCCATAACCATCTACTCGAATGGCACAGTCCTGATACAGGCTAAGAACGATAACCTCGAGGTTTTCGACTCCCTCTTCCCCTCGCTAAAAAGGCACCCTTGCACACTACCCGACCCGGACTGACCCCTCTCTTCCTCCCAGTGAGCCCTCCACGTCAGGTGAGGTGCCAGACCCCTCTCGCGTCCTCTTCGAAAACCTCCTCCCCACCCCCTCGAATCACCTCCCGCAACTATGCTCCTCCCTAATAACGATCCCATCCCCCTGGCAGACGACCCTCCCACCCCTGCCCTCTCTCTCACCCCAACCAGCCAACCAGGAATGAGCATTACTCCCACGCTCAGTCTCCCTACAGCTTCACCCCGCCCCCAGGCCACACGAGGCTGAATCCTCGTTATGAGCCAACACCCCTCCTGCCCAATGATCCCTCCGAGAGACAAACCAGGCAGCTCCTCCCCCAACAGCCAATATGACTGGGACCCACCCCCCTCCCCCCTGGGCAATACTGCCCCAGGCACCCCCCCTTACACCCTGGATAACATGACGCATCGCCTCATCCTCCTAGAAACCCAGCTTGAAATCCTGATCCGAGGCCTGAACGAAACTTTATCCAACCTGGTCACGATCCGAAAGCCCACTCAGCACCCCACCTCACCGCCAAATCTCACCCAACCCGGGTGTGCCACGACACTGCCCCCAGTGGGCCCCTGCCCCCCAGATCCTGGCCATCGAACAACAGAACGGGTACCGAAAATCGCTCGGAGAGACCCAGAAGAGCAAAAGCCGCACTTTCCTCCCGGGAAGCGGCATTCCTAGCCTCAACCTACGACTCTGCCTCTAATCCCTCCCCGAAATCCATGATCCAAGTAATTACGGGAGTCGGAAGAGAACACCTTTCATCGAGAGACCCTAGACCCCCAGCTCACCTAACTTCTCTACCTAGGGCCCCATCTACTAAGAATCCAAGCAACGAAGGGTCCCCCATTAACTGCATGCTCCTAAACTGCAGATCGGCCTCTAAACATGCAACCGAACTAGCAGAAGCCATCCTCTCCCATGATATAGACATAGCATTCATCACGGAGACCTGGCTCAACAATCTCTCCTACCCCAGCATGGACATGCTGGTGCCTCCTGGATTCACAATGATTAACAAAGACAGGAAAGTGCAAAGAGGAGGGGGCATAGCAATCATTCACAAGAATAGCATTTCCATCACGGAAACTACCTCCTGCCTGTATAGCTCCTTTGAATGTCTCTCAGTCAACATCAAAACAAGCGATAACAGGCCATCTCTCTGCCACCTCCTGTATCACCCTCCAGGCAACTCCACCGGACTCGGGAACACCTCTCCGACTTGATTGCCCATTGCTCACTCGGAAACTCAAACAACATAATTCTTGGCGACCTTAATATAAGATGGAACGAAACAAAAACCCGCTTATTCAAACCCTAAACAACCTCCTACTAGAAAACAACCTGACCCAACACTGCTCAGAAGAAACACACCACAGAGGAGCAACCCTCGACGCAATTATTGCCGAAAGCAATGCAATCTCCATCGACCACATCCTTCCCGTAGACTGGTCCGACCATCACATCATCCTTTTTCACATCAACCAAACGGTCCTAACTCAACACCCCTTGCAGGACCCCCAAATGGATTAGGAACACAGCTCAGATCCCTCGAGCGGTTCTAGAAGAAAGAATAAGCGCGCTCCTCCCCAACATCATTGATCACCTCCCAACTATCGAACTCACCTCTCTCTACCACTCGAACATGACGCTCACCCTGGACCAACTTGCCCCTCTGATACTAAAGAAACCCAGGAGCATTCCATCCAGATCATGGTTCACCACTGACACCAATGAAGAAAGAAGACATCTAAGAGCCTTAGAAAGAATCTGGAGGAACAATCCCACCGCTCTCCATCGTGATCAACTCCAAGCAGCCCGCAGGAACTACAAAAAGCACATTAAAAACAAAAAGACTTTTCTTCTGCTCTGCGCTAGACAACGCAAAAAACAGACCCAAAGAGCTCTTCAATATCATCAGGAAACAAACCTCTAAGCCAGCGACCTCCTCAACTCAGGCATCTAAAGAACGATGCGACAACTTCGCCATCTTTTTCAATGACAAAATCGCCAAGATCGATCTCTCACTTGGCTCCAATCTCATCCCCTCCAACGAGATCCAGGCGTCTGAAACCAACGATAGCGATTCCTTGACCCCCCCTAATCACTGGTCCTCCTTCATTCCCATTCAGGAAGCAGAAATAGTCAAACTAATCTCCAACGCTAAACCCTCATCCCAAGCCCTTGATCAGATACCCCCTCAACTGACCAAGGACTTGAAGCTCGTCATAGCCCCGCTATGGTGCAAGATCATTAACAGCTCACTGAGATCAAGAGTCGTACCAGACTGCCTCAAAGTTGGTCAAGTCACACCACTGCTGAAAAAGCCAGGACTAGACACTGAGGATCTGAACAACTTTAGACCTGTCTCGAACTTACCGCTTCTGTCCAAAATCCTGGAAAGATGTGTACTTCCTCAACTGACCCAACACTTGGACAACATCAACTTTCTAGATCCCCATCAATCGGGCTTCAGAAAAGGCTGCAGCACTGAAACCGCAATCCTCAATGTCATAGACGACCTACACAAGTCACTCGACTCAGACCAATGCTGCCTTCTCATCCTCCTGGACCTATCGGCTGCATTCGATACAGTCGATCACAAGCTTCTCATCAAGGTTCTTCAAGAAAGGGCTGGTCTTGAAGAGACGGTCCTCCAATGGTTCTCTTCCTTTCTCCACAACCGCTCACAAAGAATAAAAATTAAAAATTTTGAGTCCGACATCCACCCCGTCAACAGAGGTGTTCCACAAGGGTCAGTGCTCTCCCCTCAGCTTTTCAACATTTACATTGAACCCCTTACCACTCTACTCAGGAAATCCAACATCCCTTTCCACTTGTATGCTGATGACACGCAGCTATATCTGGAAACCTCCTCCATTGATGACATCCAGAGACTCAACGCCACGCTTAGAGAGGTTCAACATTGGCTCTCAAGTAATCACCTGAAACTCAATCAAGAGAAAACGGAAATACTCCTCATTTCCAACAAAGACGAAAACCCCCAAATTGCAGAATGGCTCAAAGCTATTGACGCCCTCAAGGGTAACCTCATCCTGGCGGATTCGGTAAAATCTCTAGGCATCACCCTAGACCCGAAACTGGACATGAAAAAACACATTACAAGATCCGCTAGAAGTTCCTTTCTCAACTTGAAATTACTGTACAAAATAAAACCCTTCCTCCCGCCCAAGGACCTGCAACAAGCCACCCAAGCACTGGTGCTCTCCAGAATCGATTATGGGATTGCAGCCCTGACCGGTACAGCAAAATCCCACCTCGCCCCCTGAAAACAACCTTTAATGCAGCAGCCAGAATGGTCACCGGGACTAAGAAATTCGAACACATCTCCCCTGCACTCAGAGAACTTAAATGGCTCCCAATTGAGCTGCGAGCCAGCTTCAGAACAGCCTGCCTCACGCACAAAGCCCTGCACACAGGCAAACCGGAATACCTAGCCGCCAAACTCAAAAGGGCCGGCCAGTCCAGGAACCTCAGGAGCTCCAACACTCTGCTACTCATCCCGCTGAAAACTCGCAAACAAAAAACTGCGGCCAAATCGTTTGCTGGAAACGCCCCCAAAATCTGGAATTCCATCCCCCCCACATCAGAACGATCCCTCGTTTCCAAAATTCAAAAACCTGCTCAAAGTCCTCCTCCTTGACCGCTTTCGAGCAAACCGCTAGAAGCCAAGGAAGTACCTTAGCCGGCATTCCACCTAACTTCAACCATGTGACCGGTGACACTGACTCTGATCAAGAAAACTTTTTGGATACTCGCATTGCTTGATCAAGAAAACCTTTTTGGATAATCGACTTATGGAATGTGGATTATTATTTCCATAACCAAGTCACTTTCCAGGACACTCGGCATATATTTTCCTGTGTAATGTGACAGAACTGTATTATGCTCTGACGTTATAGAAGCTTTCTCACTGATATATCTATTGTATTTGTTGCTTATATAGTCATGTAACATTTGTGGTTTATATGTGCATGCAATGCTAGCTTGACCTGCACCCTTCATGCTCCTTCTGTTCGATCACTCCCTTGTTTGATCCTTATCCGGCACGAACCCCTATGTTCTTCTATATTCTCTGTATTACCTATTTGCACATAAGCTACTCGCTGTGAAGCGCTCTGATACCCTCGGGTCCAGCTAGCGCTATATAAAACTACTTAAATAAATAAATAAACAATGCACTGGGGGAAACCAACACCACCAGCCATAAAAGCCTGGGCAGAGGATGTCACATATTGCAGCAACAGATTGACATGTTACTGGGAACTGGTACCTACCCGCTCCCGCCCAATAGATATATGGTCCCCCTTCACGCACTGGCTAAACTCAATAGATGGCTCCACCCTCTAATGTTTACTAAATTACAATGGCAATATTTTCTGGCAGTGATTGACATACATTCAGCTCGACAACTGATAGACCGCTCAGGAATTGTGAAAGACCTGGTAAACATGTGTCGATCCATGGTTTCAAAAGCTACTGCAACCCAGATAATAGAATAACAAGTCGCCTAGTGTTTGTTGGTAATACACGGTGTGCAATGTATGATATAATAGATTGATATCCTTCTGGCAAGAAGAGTACTGCAATTGTTGTTGTGGTTCCTTGGCAAATGTTTAAAAATCAATAAAGAAAATTAAAAAAAATAAAAATATTTGACAAGAGTGACTTGTGCAGTTAGGTCAGATTTGCTTAGTTGGAGCAATCACAAAATAACCTGGGTGGGGCACATAGCAATGGTGATAATGACCGTCCTAACTAAGTTTCCATCTCTATTTCTGTCTCTATTTTGGGGCTCCCACTCGTGATATGTGTAACTTACATTTGGGAAGGGAAAAAAAGCACATAACGGAAGGAAGCAGGGCACAAACCCAAGGTGGGGGGGGGGGGATATTTGATGGGTCTCTACTACAACTACAAGGCTTCACAGTTGAAATTGGAATGGTCCTTTCACAGTTTTCAAATTGAAATGGTCCTATGTAGACATGCAAAAAAGTGATTCAGATTCTTACAACACTGGACAATGCAACCTCGAATCAGGGAGAAAGGCCAGATCACTCAGCCGCCTGAGAAGCTAGTCAAGATGGACACAGCCCACTCCAAAGCATTCTAGATGATTTACAAGATACTCTTACAATCCAACTCTTGAGAAGGGCTGGAATTTACAGGATAATGGCAGAGGAAACTGGAAGTCATCATGAAGCTGTTCTTGTGAGACAAAAAACTCTGCTAAACACACTCAGGGGAAGGAAATGTTTTATATAAAATAATCTACATATGATACTACACCCCCAATTACAACAAAAAAATGTATGAGAGGGGGCATGGCCAAGACGCCGACCAAGATGGCCGCGTAGTCTTGGAGCTCCGCCGATCTCCTCCTAACAACAATCATGCAAGACATTGGTCGCCATATAAAGTAATGTGGAAGGCGCAGCAGTAACTACAGCCGCAGCTGTGATCACAGAGCCCACGGAGCTGGCACGCCAAAGTTTACCAGTGCCGGAGAAAGGAGCACCAGCAGAGGCCTCGCGGCTGGGCACGCAGATACGCCGCATTTAGTCATCATCCTATGGATGCGAGGCTCAGACAAACTGCGGGGGGACTACACTGGCCTGCGCTGGATTGACTACCGGAGGACGGCAGGCCATGAACATCAAAGGCGCTGCGGCCGATCCCCAGGGCGCCGTTCCGTGAGGCCAAAAACACACACGTATCGGCCTCCCCTGTAAGATCACTGCCCAACTCTAACTCTGGGGCCAGTGCAGATCGGTTCTCTTCCAGCTGAGCTCCGCAAGAACCACTACAAAGACTGTACCAGCTTGGCAGGAAAAGGCGTCACTGCATGGCGCGACGGACTATGAACATCCAATGCATGTCAGAAGATTATGCTATGACAACATATAGCACAGGAGGATCTGGTTTGAAGAGAAGTGTAATCTGGGATATGGGCTTTCCCCGTAGCATTGGAAATGGGGATGGGAGGGGGGAGGGATTGGCAGGGAATGTTCAGTTTAAATCACAGATACTTTTACTTGAGAAAGATACTCATACCGTGCTGCAATATACACGTTTGTTACCTAACCTCTTACTGCAACAATGAGTGTTAAGGACAGAGTAAACCCTTTCGCAAATATCACGTTAGCATCCTGGAATATACGGGGCCTTAACAATAAACGTAAAGGTAAACCGGTAATTCATTACCTACAGCGGCATCAAGTAGATATAGCTTTTATACAGGAAACACATTTACCACCCAGTGCGCCGCCCACCTTTGCCACGAGCTGGGGGCCTAGTCGCTATTTTGCGAACTACAGCTCATATGCCAGGGGAGTCTCTATATTGATACACAAGCATGTCCCGTTTTGCCCGTTTGCAATAAAGGCAGACACTGAGGGACGGTACCTGATGGTGAAAGGACACTTGTTGGGCCACCCCTTACTGCTGGTTAACGTATACGCACCAAACACTGACAATCCGTTTTTTTACCTAGATTTTTAACCCAGCATGGAGACAACACAGGTGTGCATGTGGGGGGGCGACTTGAATATATTGCTTGACTCCACCTGAGACAGCGCGGCGAACAAACCGGACGCTAAGGCTAGATCCAGGCGTAAGTTCGCTGACCTTAGGGAAGAATACCACTTAGAGGACGCCTGACGCCACCTACACCCCACGCAGGCAGTATATACGCACTACTCGGCATATCATAAAACGTGGACCCGCTTAGACTATTGGCTCCTAGCACCCAGACTAACTCAATGGATAGACTCCATGCACCACTTACCATGCACCTTGTCGGACCACTCGCCAGTACTGGTGAAACTGTGTATCCCCTGGGCAGGAGGGGTGGGGGGGAGAGACAATGGAGATTCCCCGAAATGGCCCTTAGGGACGAAATGTTTAAGTCTGAACTGCGTCAGGCAATCGTGGACTATTTTGAGATAAATAAGGGAACAGTGAACTCCTGGGCTACATTGTGGGAGGTCTTCAAGGCCTACACAAGAGGGATTTGCATATCCAAACACGCTGGTATCTTGAAAGACTTACGACGCACGCTATCCCAGTTAGAAAAGCAATTATTGGAGCTAGACAAAACACAAGCAGCACACCCTCAGTCGACCTACACACAACAACGGGCTAGGTTGATGACAGAATATCACGAAGCAGCAGACCGGGAATCACATTACCTGGGGAAATACGCGGCAGCTAGAAGATACGGGGAGGGTGAACTACCGGGCGCACACTTGCACTCATGTTACAACCCCCCCAGAGGCCGCCCATATATATCGGCCCTCCAACAGCATGACGGCACACATGTGTCAGACACACTCGGCATACAAGATACTGTGCTTTCCTACTATACTGACTTGTATACAGCTCGCACATCCAGGGACAGAGCAGACTGCAACAATTATTTAGACTAAGTGGCCATGGTCTGGCTCAGTTCCGCACACAGGCACTTTCTCAGTGAGCCTTTCACGGAAGAGGAGGCCACCTACGCAATAGCTGCCATGGACGGCTTGAAGGCACCTGGCCTCGACGGATTCTCGGGCTGCTTTTACAAAGCATATAAAGATTTACTCACCCCACATCTCTTAGAACTTTATCAGGAAGCAATGGAGAAGGGCGTCCTTCCGCCCACTCTCTGTGAAGCCTAATAATACTGCTCTCTAAACCAGGGAAAGACCGGCTACAATGCGGATTGTACCGTCCACTTTCCCTATTGAATTTTGATAATAAAATACTCGCCAGAATGTTAGCTACTAGACTTTCCCTCCTACTGGACCAGATTATATCTCCTGCACAATCTGGGTTTGTATAGTGTAAAGAAAGAGAGGCCCCCTGCTAATAGGGTCGGAGTTTCGTAAGGCAGGGATCAATAAATCAATGTGAAGACTTAAGGCAACAGAAGAATATAATAATCTTACATTAATAGTAATTAGAAGAAGAAAAAACCAAAAATGGATACTATTTTTGTCCAAAAGTACAAAACATGCTTTTATTAATAATATTTAGTACAATAACATAGCCCATTCATACTGTATCAATCGTATCACCATACATACCAAACGGCAAATAACTCAATTAAAAACACTACCAAAGTGTTGACAGCAATTATACATGGATATAGTACTTCATCACATATACAATTGTTGAATAATAGTTTTTTTAATTCATGTGTATATAATTTTTTTTTTCCCCTGGAAAGTAGGGCAAAAACAATGTGGCGCAAATTCGATTGACAATTGTTGTGTGAACACAACAATAGTCAATCGAATTTGCGTCACATTGTTTTGCCCTACTTTCAGGGGAAAAAAATTATATACACATGAAGTAAAAAAACTATTATTCAACAATTGTATATGTGATGAAGTACTATATCCATGTATAATTGCTGTCAACACTTTGATAATGTTTTTAATTGAGTTATTTGCTAAATACCAAGTACTAAATATTATTAATAAGAGCATGTTTTGTACTTTTGGACAAAAATAGTATCCATTTTTGGTTCTTTCTTCTTCTAATCTGGGTTTGTCCCACACAAATCCACGGCCATGAACCTACGTACGCTTTTTGCAGTTATCCACAGAATTTTGCCCACTATTCCGGCTGCTGCAGCGCTATTAGACGCCGAAAAAGCATTCGATTCCTTACAATGGCCATTTTTGCAGTCCACGCTAGGCAGGATGGGAATTCCATCAGGATTCATCTCCATTATCAACCAATTATACACTAAACCTACAGCATATATCCGCTTAAATGGAACACTAACACAAGCATTTTATCCTACACGAGGGACTAGACAGGGCTGCCCTTTCTCTCTCCTTTGTTTGTCATAGAACTAGATCCATTAGTGCGCCACTTGCAAGAGCGACACCTCCATAGAGTACTTCAATTAAAAACGGGCCCGCTGCTCATTACGCTGTACGCAGATGACATTATTCTATATGTGTGGCAACCGAGCAACAATCTGGACCCGATACTTAGGAAGGTAACTAGATATGGCTCCCGGTCTGGACTACAGGTAAACTGGGGCAAAGCCAACTATTCCCCCTAACTCCATGTACCGGGGCAGTCGACACCGAATACCCGCTCGTAAGGTATGAGGACTCCGTAAAATACTTGGGGATACACATTAACAGAGATCCAGATCAGATACTGCGGCTTAACTATGGAGTAGCAATGGAAAAACTGGCTAGCCAAATAGAGCGCTGGCTGAAACTACCGCTAACGATGGCAGGTAGAATAGCAATACTCAAAATAGTGGTACTCCCCAAATTTCTCCATTTCACAACATACCCATCCCACCGACGGCCTCCTTTTTCGCAACGCTCTGCACATCACTAATACGCCTTGTATGGGGAAATAAACAACCCAGGATCCGCTGGGACACACTGATGTTACCATACGAACGCGGTGGGTTCGGGGTTCCCAATCTCCACATATATTAATTGGCAGCTCAGTGCAGCTTCACTAGGCATTGGTATCACCCAGATGCCAGCATACCGTATGCCAGACAGGATGCGGACCTTACACACCCTACCCCACTCTCTGCAATTTTACCAGCAGGTGTGACGCGTGACCCACAAGATATCCAAACAGTCATCAGCTGGGCCTGGAAGAAACTTGTTCGAGCCACAGGGTGGCACCTACTTTACTCACCTGCTAGCCCTCTAGCGGGCAACACATGGTTGCCTATCACGCAAGTGACACTCGTAAAGCGCACACTGTCCAAATACTCCTTAGACACCATGGGTGACCTATTCCCCAAAGGACATGTCTTTACACGGACAGAAGATGTTCGTTTTCGTGACGCTCCGCTGATGGACCACTTCGTACTACGTAGATTACAGAGCGCATTCAGAGCCCAAATTCCCAGCTACCCCCTTGAACCGCAGGAGTTCACTCCTCTGGCATTACTTATTAAAGATTCGGGAGGGGAACATCTGGTGTCCAAATTATACTAGATGTGCATTGCACTGATCCCCACAAGGGACACTGGAATAAGAGCAGCATGGGAGCGAGACTTAGGGCACGCACTTTCAGATTTACTTTGGCAATATTGCTGTGCACAAAGACGCAAGATTTCCTTAAACCACTGTCACCAGTTGTTACACTTCAAATTTCTACGGTGTGCATACATCACCCCTATTAATATAAACTGTATGGATCCCGCCCACCCACACAACTGTCCCAAATGTCTGGCTCCTTCGGCGGATTTTGCCCACATGACTTGGACATGTACAAAGTTGGCAAAATACCAGGGGATATCTATGTTGAGCTTTCTGGCATGATACGAGTGGTGCTCACACCCGATCCACTGCAGGCACTATTGGGGTTTGTGCATACCATCCCTAAAGCAGTACGCCGCTACACTGCACTAGCCCTAATGCTTGCTAAAAGAGAAATAGCTATACACTGGGGTAGCAGATATCCACCGAACCCACAGGCATGGATTACCAGTTTAATATTCTGCAACACCAATAGTGATCTTTACGCGCAACTACAGCCACCCACCTCTAGGCCATGTAACATATGGCATCCACTTCACATGTACCTACTCGAGTCACAAACAGCATCGGACCTGCCCGCCGAATCAGATACACAACGGTAGCCTTCGAAGGGGCTGAAGCCCATTTTGGGAATTCCATTGGGACAAAACAATAAACTTAGACATATGTTAGATTTGGTCGTACATGTTGTGTAAAGGGTTAATAAATTGAATAATATTTGCGAAGCGCTGAATATACAATAAGATGTGTAACAGTATGAAAACAACATATGTCTGTTGAATGTTCACGGTATTAATCTGAGTAAAATGAAAATAAAGTGTTAAAAAAAAAGAATTTATGAGACCAAACATGTTGAAGGTCAAAGAACCCTAACACACATACTCTTATCTCGCCGGAAACTGCAAGCATACTGAATGCGCTATTGCAGGGTGTCGAGCAGGCTATCTTAAAGGTAGAGCTAGCAAAACGCCTACTGCCAGGAGTCGCTTTAGAAGCAGTATACCCACCTCATTGCCCTAAAGTCAAATGGATCTCCTGTCTGCTTTTACTAGGAAAACCTGCTTGAACTACACTTTGGCTGAAGTCCCAGGGTACAACACGTGGCTTGGAAAAGTGTGGGCTTTGTTGGAGTCAGCGAAGTTAGCATAAGAAATGTTGAGGGAGAATGTATTGAAAAAATGTGGGGACCAGTCCTCCTCTTTCTGGATAGAGAATGCAATGCTTGAACAGGTTCCCAGCACCAGCAGACTGAGCAGAGCTAGAGCAGAGGCAGGCTGACGGAAATAGAGTTGTTGGGGAAGCACTTACAGGGCAAGGCATCAAACCACAGAAATAAATAGTAAACAAACGGAATAAAAACACTATGACATGACTATGACCAACTGTCTGACATGTACCACTACTCACTGCTCCGTGATGTGGTATTGCTGTGCTAAAAATTGCAATAAAATTACTTAAACAAAAAGCCCCAACACAGAAATCAACTGAAAGGTAAGACAGAAGATACCTGCTAATTTATACAGGTTATGTGAATTTGTGGATATAGTAGTAATTCCAGCAACATGAGGTATGAGTGAGACACAGACTTGGAAATACAAGAGCAAGGTCTTTGACCAAAATCCCTTCTTTCATGCAAGTCAAATGATGGCTCTTGCCACCTACGATTTCATAGCAGTAAATGATTCAAGTCATTAAAACAACAAGAACACACACATTTACAATTTGTAGATAGCAGCTCATAAAGTTCCATGCACTGTAATGTGCAGCTCTGCCTGAAACGTTACTCGTTTCCATCATTCAGGAATTTGCTTTAAACCTTTACTACCTCGGCTCTATTAAAATCACAAGAGGAGTTTTATGCTGTACTACACCTTCGCCTTCAGTGTTCAACCTGAGAATCAATAACCTCCACGATGAGGCTCGAACTTCAGAAAATCCCCAACATAAGCGGTCATTGTAATTTTTTTTGTTACTGCATAAAGAAAACCGCAATGGATATCTTGTTCCTCCCAGCTAAAAAATTCTACATGGGTCTACAAAATTCTAGTGATAAATATGGTAGCGCCATGTAAATAAAAATTGGTTTTGCAAATTAGAATAAATATAATGTAGGTCACATAAATTAAGCAGCTTGGGGCATATTTTGTCAGATCCAAAAGTACACAGAAGATTCAATGTTAAGACGACTCTTTCCAAGCCTCCCAAAGCATGAATTAATTACTGCTGAACGTGGTTGTGAATTCCCAATTTGATCGCAGTCTGTCAGGCTATATATTATGTTCGACCATTTCAAATGCTTAACCTTCTAAGTTGCATTTTTCTTTTAATTCATTGGCAGTCCAAAATGCACATATCACTTTTAATTTGCATGATACTCTTGAAATTAGAAAAACACTATTTGTGAACACATATACTTTATCCTCGACTTTTGCCTTAACTTCCCCCATAAACCTATTGGAATTTTGTCAGATGGCAATTTTGCCCATGGAATGAGCACTGTTAATGTAGGTTTACTGCTAGAACAAATGAAAATATTATGACTTTTTTCGTTCGAGAGTTTTTCAGTGGGAATTGTAAGATTTTACAAAACATGAAATGCTACCACTATGTGATTACCTGAATTGCAGATTGTTTCTCAGATGAAGCAGACACCTGCACTGGAGTTTGCGAAGGTTGGGACTGCACGTATATTTTCTGAGGAGTTGGCACCTGCTGCAGCTTGGGAAGATGCTGGGTGGTTTTTACAGCCAAGACCTGCACAACTGTTTGTTGTGGTGGGGTCACCCCAGAAGAAACGTGCTGCCGCTCTTTGACCAGCAGGTGGTGTTGCGTATGCTGCTGCGATTGATCCTGCGCAAGTGGAGTAAACTTCTGTTGTCGAAGGGAGAACTGTGCTGTTTGCTGGAGCTTGTGCTGGAACTGGTCCGGATGGAGTTGTATGATCTGCTTTTGTTTAGTTTGCAATGACTGCACAGTTTTTAACTGCAGGTGTGTTCCCTCCTGATGCACCTGTAGGTGCTTCTGTTGTCTTTGCGCCTGAGTTAGTGCAGACTTGTAAAACAAGCCAGTCTGGGGGTCTAAAGTGTCCATCTCCTCCACTTCGCCCTCCTCAGTCACAATCTCTTCACTGTGCTTCGCAAAAGCAGCATGACTACTTAATGCCTGAAATTATATGAACATAAAAACATTCGAAATATTTTTAAAAACCACACTCAAAGCCCCAGTTTTCCTGAAACAGTAAGGTAAGTAAGCAGTAGGCTGACGGAAGTTACAACTGATATAGGATGCACAGAAAACAATGTGAACAAATTAGTGCAAATATAATGGCAAGCACTCTTAGAACATTAACCATATCACTGATAAGCCAAGGCCATCAAATCATTTAATGAAATGGAAGAATACATTCAATGAACTATTTAAAAGAAACGAGAAGCCAGAGGGCAGGTACTGTTCCAACTCAAGCAACGATTTGGCATCTAACATCTCAGAGAAATGGTGGGATATTTATTTGAAAGACTGACTTGGAGAGGCAATAGGGTGAGTAGAACAAGTTACTTACCTTTGGTAATGCCTCATCTGGTAGAGACCATCTAGCAGGAGATTCCTTACCTTTGAATTTCCCCAGGCGTCAGACTGGACTTGGAAGATTTTTTGAGAGCAGTGCCCTGAGGCGCCAGTATGTGGCGTCGGTCGTCTCCACGCTGCGTCATCGGCATACCACAAGTGATGTCTGCGTCACCTATATAGGCACTAACTCGGCCCGCTGATCTCAATTACTTTTCACGATTTTCCACGTGCGGAGCCATGAAATGCAGTGACACTGGTGTGTCCAAACTAGGGTCCTAAAAGGGATCAGCCATGACCCTAGAGATCTGTCCGCAGAGCGGGGAAGAATGGGTGGGTTGGTAAGGAATCTGCGGCTAGATATAGTCTCTACTAGATAAGGCGTTACCAATGGTAAGTAACTTGTTCATCTGATAAAGACTTCTAGCTGCATATTCCTTACCTTTGAGTATATGATACCTAAGCAATACCATCCCCGGTGGTGAGTCTGTGGACACATTTAAACTAGGAAGTCCTGCAGGACCGAACAGGCGCACAGGCGAAATGCCCGCCCCTGGGGACCGGACTGTCCAGGCAGTAATGCTTGGTAAACGTGTGCACGGAAGCCAACACTGCTGCCTGGCAGATGTCCAGGACTGGGACACCATGTGCTAACGCAGTGGTCACAGCTTTATCTCTAGCGGAATGAGCCCGTAAGTCTTCAGGAGGCTGCTTCGTTGCCAGTACGTAGAAGATCTTGATACAGAGAATGACCCATCGAGAGATGGTCAGTTTCTGCACCACCTGACCTTTCTTCGCACCAACATACCTCACTAAGAGTTGGTTGTCCACCTGAAACTCTTATGTGCGATCAAGGCAGAACGACAACGCTCTTTTTGGGTCAGTTGGGTGGATTCGCTACTCTTCCTTAGAGGGATGTGGAGGAGCATAGAAGGTGGCAAGGTGACAGATTGGCCCACAGATTGGTGTTATGACTTTTGTCAGGAAAGAGGCCCTAGTGCAAAGCACCAGTTTGTCCAGATAAATAGAGAAGAATGGAGGCTTGGAAGATAAAGCCTGGAGCTAACTGACCCTCAGAGCCGATGTAATCGCCACAAGAAAGACTGCTTTGATGGCGAGCAACCTGAGGGGACAATTGTGTGGAGGCTCGAAAATAGCGCACGTCAAGAATGTGAGAACCAAGTTAAGGTCCCACTGAACCATAATGAAAAGAGAAGGGGAAAAAAAATGTGCACGACCCTTCAAAAACCTATTTACAATAGGTGACTTGAAAAGAGAGGCTTGGTCTGGCAGCCGCAAGAAGGCAGAAGGAGCAGAAATATCACCCTTGAGAGTGCTCAGAGCATAACCCTGCTGAGCAAGAGAAAGAATGAATAACAGCACCTAAGAAAGGGGATCAATTTATTTGGATGAACACCATGCTACAAATTTTTTCCAATGGCAGGTGTATGGCTACAAGAATAACGTTAGACTACAGGATGAAGGCCGAAAGCTGTCAATTGCCACTGCTCAATCTCCACGCAAGAAGGCAGAGAGTAGACCAGTTCGGGTGGAGGACCCCCCCTGCTGCTGCATCAGAAGATCCTCCTGAAGGGGCAGCCTGATCAGAGGATCGATGGCCATGCTCAGTAGCTCAGGATGCTAGACTCTCTGTGCCCAGTCTGGAGCCAGAAGGATGACTTGGGCCCAGTCGTTCCTGATCTTCTTGAGAACTCTGGGCAGGAGTGGTATTGGCGGAAAGGCATACAGGAGGCCTGAGCTCCACTTGAGACGAAAAGCATCTCCGAGCGAGAGCCTCCTTGGACACTCCATCATGCAAACCTGCTGACATTGCGCGTTCTCAGCAGAGGTGAATAGATCTAACCAAAGGTCTCCCCACTGTTGGAAGAGACCTTGCGCCACCTCCGGGTGGAGAAGACATTTGAGATCTGTTAGGCATCGACAGCTGAATTTGTCGGCCCGGACGTTCAGGAAACCTGGTAGGTGTTGAACCATCAGGGATATGCCCTGCTGTTCCAGCCATTTCCAGAGGTGCAGGGCTTCTTGACAAAGGGACTATGACCCATCCCGCCCTGTTTGTTGCAGTACCACATGGTGGTGGTGTTGTCTGTGAACACGTGCACTAGCCTTCCCTTGATGGAGGGTAGAAAGGTTTTCAATGCCAGTCGGATCGCACAGAGCTCCAGCATGTTGATGTGGAGTCCGGATTCCGTCAGAGACCAGAGTCCTCTGATCTCCACCTCTCTCAGGTGGCCGACCCATCCCAGGGTTGACACATCTGTCACGACTGAGATCTGGTTGGGGAAGAGGGAGAGGTCCGTCTTTGACCCAATCGTGGTTCGTCAGCCACCATTTCAGGTCCTTTGCCGTAACCTCAGATATCTGGACCATGTCGGAGAGATTCCCCTGATGCTGCGCCCACTGGAACTTCAGGTCCCACTGCAGAGCCTGCATGTGCCATCTGGCATGTGTCTCCAGCAGGATGCAGGAGGCCATATGGCCAAGTAGCCTCAGAGTAAGTTTCACCAAAACCCAGGATAGAGGCTGAAACATCAATATCATAGCCTGAATATCCTGGTCTCGCCGCTCAGAAGGATAGCCCGCAACCGCACTGTCTTCACCAAACAGCTCAAATGAAAGTTGGCGCCTGAGAGGGAGAAAGGTGTGACTTCGGCATGTTGATAGTGAACCCCAGCGAATGCAGGAGGTTTGCCATAGTCTGGAGGTGGGAGACGACAGCCTGGGGCGAGCCCACCTTCAGCAGCCAGTCGTCGAGATAGGGGAAGACTGGCTGCAACCAACACTATCACCTTGGTGAACACCCAAGGGGTGCTGGTAAGGCCAAAAGGGAGCACGGTGAACTAAAAATGCTTGTGGCCTACCGTAAACCGCAGGTAGGACCGATGGGCAGGCAGGACCGATGGGCAGGCAGAACAGCAATGTGAAAATAGGCCTCCTGCAAGTCCAACGCTACCATCTAGTCTCCTGGGTCAATGGCAGACAAGAACTGAGCCAATGTGAGCAAGTAGTTGAGGGCTCGGAGATCTAGGATAGGATGAAGACCCTTGTCCTTTTTGGGGACCAGAAAGCAGCAGGAATAGCAACCACAGCCTACTTCTGGCACTGGAACCCTCTATATGGTTCCCTTGGCCCAGAGAGCCATGACTTACTCATGGAGCAGGATCCTCTGTATGCCAGTTGTAAGAGATGGAGCAAGACCTCTGACCTCCTGGCCAGAGACCTGCTCTCTCCCTCTGCAGCTCCGCTGCTGTGCCGCTGCCTTGTGCAGTGCTCGGTGCAGGTAGGTGTTCGAGCCACTGTCTGGATTGCGTTGTGCCCGTTTTTCTGCCCTGTATTTTTAGTTATTGTTACCTTTATTGTGCCTTCTCTGTATTGCTGTGCCTGTTTTCTGCCCTGTATTTTTAGTAATTTTCTGCCCGTTCCAGTTTCCCTATCCCGCCGCTGCTGCCCCCGCGGCCCCTCTCCCCTGCCGATTCCCGCTCCTGCCTCCCAGCTGCGCCTCCCTCCCCCTTC
This sequence comes from Calotriton arnoldi, assembly GCA_963921515.1. NCBI lineage: Eukaryota > Metazoa > Chordata > Amphibia > Caudata > Salamandridae > Calotriton > Calotriton arnoldi. The sequence continues at coordinate 358,366 of CAWUFW010012101.1, read as the reverse complement.
CCTATTTAATGGCGGCCGCGCTACGGGCGCGCCAAAGACAAGCCCGTCTGCGACGCGACCGTGACCTGCGCCAGGGACCCTCGATCTCCGATCACCCACCGGTACGACTCAGCTGCCCTCCTCGCACTTAACCACGGAAGGAACAAGTGCCAGCTGTCCACACCGAACACCACCCACGGCCATTTCTCCTGCCGCCGAACCTACACCACCCTCCGCACCATCACGGCCGCCGCCCCCACGCCGTACACCAACACCACCGAAGCCCTGAAGTGCATCCTCCTCAACATGCGCTCCCTGCACAAACATGCCGTAGAGATCTGGGACCTCCTCGACACACTTGCGCCAGACGTCAACTTCTTCACGGACACCTGGACCAATGGCTCCTCCACCTCCGACATCGCCACCGCCATTCTAGACGGCTACAAGATACAGAGGAAGGACAGCCCCAACCACCCAGGAGGAGGACTCGCCATCGCACACAAGAGCTCCCTCCGACTCTCCACTTCCACCAGGAGCGACTCCTCCGCCACCACCGAACACCTTCACTGCCAGATCCAGACCAGCCCTAGAACCACTCTTTGCGGCACCCTCGCCTACAGACCCCCCAGCCCCTGCACTTCGTTTACCACTACTATTGCCAACCTCATCGCACCCCACGCCATCGCCTCCATGGACTACATACTCATCGAAGACCTGAACTTCTACCTCGACAACCTCAGCAACCCCAACTCCACCGCCCTCCTGGACAAGCTCGCCAACATCGGACTGAAACAGCTCGTCACCACCCCTACCCACAAGGCAGGACACACCCTCGACCTCATCTTCGCAGGCGGGAACAACATCCGTTTCAGCCACACCATGCAGCCCCTCTGGACGGACCACCACTGCGTACACTTGTCTTTCAACACCACCACCGCTCCCAAACCCACTCCTCGCACTCCGTGAAGGAACTGGAGCAAGTTCACAGAGGAGCACCTCAACTCCACCCTCAGCCGCGACCCCCCCCCACCTCGACCGACGCCAACTCTGCAGCCAAGGAACTACACCACTGGAACACCAACTGCGCAGACAAGCTCGCACCCCTCCGCACCACCAACAAAGAACACCCCTTGAAGGCCACCTGGTTCACCACCGACCTCCAAGAAGCCAGACGCTCCTGCAGACGTCTCGAAAAACGATGGAGAAACAGGAAAACCACGGAAGACCTGACCACTTACAAGAACGCCTTGACAGACTACCACCAACGCATAAGATTCACAAAGAAGACCTTCATCTGGAACAAAATCCTCACCAACTCCAGCAACTCAAAGGAATTCTTCAACATCATCCATCAATTCACCAAGCCCCACAGCAAAGCCACAGACGTCACTCCCTCCCAAGACCTCTGCAACAAGCTCGACACCTACTTCCACCTGAAAATCAAAGCTCTCAACGACAACTTCAGCGAACAGACTCCAGAAACCACCCTGCCCTTCAGCTACGACAGCCGGCCCACCATCACCGCCTGGACCCCGGTCACCACCGAAGACACCACCACTACCATGAAGAACACCCACTCAGGAGCCCCCACGGACCCCTGCCACCGCACATCTTCCACAGAGCCGCCGCCGCCATCGCCCCCCAGCGACGACGCACTATCAACACCACCTTCGAATCCGGCACCTTCCCCGACGACTGGAAACTCGCAGAAGTCAAGCCCCTCCTCAAGAAACCCTCTGTAGACCCGACGGACCTGAAGAACTACCGACCCATCTCTCCTCTCCCCTTCGCAGCCAAAGTCACCGGGAAGATCATCAACGCCCAACTGACAAACTTCATTGAAAAGAACTCCACCCTCAACCCCTCCCAATCCGGATTCCGCAGCAACCACAGCACCGAGACCGCCCTCCTCGCCGCCACAGACTACATCTGCACGCTCCTTAACCAAGGCCACACCGCAGCCCTCATCCTACTCGACCTCTCCGCAGCCTTCGACGCGGTCTCCCACCGCACCCTCGCAGCCAGACTCCACGACGCCGGAATACAGGGAACAGCCCTCGACTGGCTCCGCTCCTTTCTCGCCGGCAGAATCCAAAGGATCAGACTCCCACCTTTCCTCTCCGAACCCACAGAGATTAACTTCGGAGTACCACAAGGATCATCGCTCAGTCCCACACTTTTCAACATCTACATGGCCCCCCTCGCCGCCATCGTCAGACAGCATGGACTCAGCATTGTATCCTACGCCGCCAACACCCAGCTCATCCTCTACCTCACGAAGGACCCCGAAACCACCAGACTCAGCTTCCAAGAAAAGAAGGAATGAAAGACGTCGCAGCTTGGATGAGCAGCAGCTGTCTGAAACTCAACTCGGAGAAGACAGAAGTCCTAGTCCTCGGACCCTCCACCTCCGCGTGGGACAAATCCTGGTGGCCCTCTGCATCCCCCCCACTCCCACAGACCACGCCCGAAACCTCGGCATCATACTCTACTCCTCCCCCACCATGAACCGACAGATCAACGCTGTCGCCTCCACCTGCTTCAACACCCTCCGCAAGACCTTCAAGTGTATTTCCCCCGAAGCCAGAAAGACCGTCACCCACACACTCATAACAAGCAGACTCGACTACGGAAACGCCCTCTAAGCTGGAATCAACAAATCCCTGCTGCGCAAACTCCAGACCATCCAGAACACCGCGGCCAGACTCATCCTCGGCATCCCACGGCAGGAGCACATCACCCAACACCTGCGAGACCTCCACTGGCTCCCCGTCGAGAAGAGAGTAACCTTCAAGCTACTCACCCACGCCTACAAATCCCTCCACAACAGCGGACCCAAATACCTCAACGAAAGAGTCTCTTTCCACGTACCCAAAAGGAACCTCCGCTCCGCCGACCTCGCCCTGGCAGAAACCCCGTGCATCGAAAGAATCAGAGCAGGTGGAAGAGCTTTCTCCTACATTGCAGCCAAAGCCTGGAACGAGCTCCCAGTCAGCATCAGATGCTCCCCTACTCTGCACACCTTCAAGAAGAGCCTCAAGACCTTGCTCTTCGGCTGATCCGGAGCTGCACCCCCCAGCGCCTTGAGACCCTCACGGGTGAGTAGCGCGCTCCAAACCCCCTGATTGATTGATTGGCATGGAGGGAGGGGTAGTCTCGAAGGGGAAAGAGTAGCCCCTACAGACTATCTGCAAATCCCAACTGTCTGATGTTATGGACTGTCAGTGGTAGAGGTGATGGCGGTTCCTGCCACCAACTGGACGCCCATGATCTAAAAGGGCAACATTAGGAAGGTTTGGAGGCTGCAGCTACCGGGGGGGGGTGGTGGCTGGACCAGACTGCTGACTACCCGACCCACAAGTCTGATAGGAACCGCACCATCGTCCACGCAGAGCCTGGGAAGCTTGTGTGGCTCAGTAGCTGGGATAGGGTTGGCGCGGTGAAAAAAAACCCTTTCTGTGGCCACGAAAGGAGCAAAAGGCAGACTGGGGATGACATGGGGCAGTTGAGAGGCCCAAGAACTTGGCCATAGCCCACGAGTCCCTAAAGCACTCCAGCGCTGAGTCTGCCTTGTCTCCGAAGAAACAGGTGCCATCGAAGGGCATGTCCATAAGGAAAGCATGGACATCCACTAAAAAGCCAGATGTTCTCAGCCAGGGCCACTGTTGAAGTAACCACTCTGCCCAGTGATTCAGTCGTGTCCAATCCACAGCGTATAGTGAACTTTGCTTTGTCTCTCCCATCTGTGACTTCTTGGGAGAGAATGGCCCGGGCCTATTCTGGGACATGTGGCAGCACTTGTGCACCCACAGCGGGTTGGAGTAACGGCGCAATAAGCATGCAGTGTTTACTGACTGCAATGAAACGCTGGTGAAGGAAAACATTTTCTTTCCCAAGCTGTCTGACCTCTTGGATTCCCTGTCCGACGCCATGGGATGTGGAGGCTTGGACCTCCAAGCTCTCTGGGGTAGTGTGTTGGGTGAGGAGATTTGAGGTCCCTGGAGAGGGGTGGTGGCAGCGGGCAATAGTACTATTCACAGGAGCCCCTGTGCTGGGTTTGGACCAGGTCCCCAGAAGGACGTCAGTGAGGCATCATTGAACGCGAGTAGGGGTTTAGAGGAGGAGACTCCAGGTTGCAGCATCTCTGTCAAGATGTTGGTCTTGACTGCCACCAAGGGCAACTGAAGGTCGAGGACCTCAGACACCCTCCGCACCACCATTGCGTATGAAGCTCCCTCCTCCGTAGCCATGGTAGGGGGAGAAAGCATGCCGGTATCTGGAGACGTATCCAATCTCCTGGAATCACACAGTTCCTCACACCAGTCCACATTCGGATCATAGGGCAAGTATTCTAAATGGTCCAGCGACCCCTCCTATTCCTCCCTCAGACCTAGCCAGACAATGGGGCTGGCGCCGGGAGCATCTGCATCAGCGCTAGGGAAAGTTGAAATGGTACGACCGGTGCCGGTCTGGATCCAAGACAGGATCCATGGGGGCCGATCGAAGTCAGGGCCAGAACTTACGGTGCGGAACCAGATGGGGCCCCTTCTGACCCAGAGGGCCCGAAGGTGCGCCAGAGGGGTCGGCTGCTCAATTATGAGAAGCTTGGCCTCATAAAACTCCTTAATTAGAGCAGGGGCTGCTCTGGGTCGAGGAAAACTGGGGAGGTGTCGAGTCAGCCCAGGTGCAGGTTCCGAGGAACCAGGCCTCGAACGCCAATGTTCCTATGTCATGTCAGCCAACGGATGAAAAGTCAAAGCGGGCTTTGACTTCTTGTGTTTTTTTATCTCTTACCTGAAAGCCCCAACGATTTCAAATGGGACGAAGAGGACTTCAGACTCCTGGAACAGTCCTGGAACCTTCCTCTTGACCGGGACTTCCGCAGAGTCACATGCCAGGCCACAAGCTACTTCAGGGACCGCTCCCTCAAAGCCTTCGGCGCCACGGCCCGGCAATTGGAGCATGACTTGAAGTTGTGGTCGCGCTCCAGACACCACTACCAAATGAGGTGGGGGTCCGTCACCGGCATGGCGCAGTGACCAGCGTCACAGGGTTTGAAACCTGTTTTCCTCCAAGACATCCTCGACACACCAGAAGGAAAAAAACCTACAACAAAAAAATAAAAAACACTAAATATTAAAAAAATCTGAAAAAAACTGACAGGGGGTAGCTCTTCTCTTGGACCAGCGCTGGCTGGCGTGGAAAAAAAAAAAAAGAAGAGATCACCGGCGCGCAGAGTGGACTGATGCCACCTACCGGCACGCAGGGGTCCTGCTCATAAAAAATCTTCCGGATCCAGTCTGATGCCTGGGGAAATTCAAAGGTAAGGAATCTCCGGCTAGAAGTCTACCAGATACTGGTATTACTAAAAGGCCCCAGCTGCTTCAGTGCAATACTAGGAATCACTGCCTGACAGTCAATGTCTAGAGGCGATCAAGATAATTTTTCAGCAGAACCTACGTAAACTGGGCATAAGCTCTAGCATTAATGACCAACACAATGTTTCTCAAAGTACAGACTGCACCTTTGTAGATAACAAATATGGTGGTGCATCTGGAATGCCAAAGAAAAAATTACTAATTATGGTTTTGCAGGTTGAAGGGTTTCTAGATTCACATGCTGTGCATAATTCTGCCATCTAGGCAGTGGCGGCTCGCAGTGGGAGTGCTGCGGGGCGGGGAGGGGTAGGATGGGGGGGTAGTGGAGTCGGACATATTTTACAGTAGGTAAATAAATAAATAAAACTATTTACCGTGCGCGGAGGCGATGCAGCACGCGCAAGGTAAATAGTTTTATTTATTTACCTACTTTACTCGTGGACGTCATATGTCTGACTCCACTACCCCCCCACCCTGCTACTCCCTCGCCCCGCCCCGCCGCATGACTCCCACTGCGAGCCCCCACTGCATCTAGGGGTTTTGTTTGGAAATGTTTGTGTAAAACCTTTTTAGGTCGAGCCTGGGCAGCACATGCGCTGCTGCGAGGCATGCAGTATTGTAGTATGTACTTGAAGCCCCGCCCACTCTCCGCCCATATATTTCATTGGCTTGTGTCATAGTCCTTCGTAAATGCTGGCTTGGGATTTGGTTAATGGGCTTGTTAGTCCCTCCTTGGTACCGCTTTGTCTTCATTTGTAACCCCCCATGGCGACTGGCCCTTTTACTTCTGTTGCGACACAGTAATTTTTATTAAGTCTGTAAGCACTGTTAAGTTTAATGCGTTTCTCCTACTGCAGGCACAATGTGCTTTTCTTACATTCAGCGCGCCATGCACGCTTTCACTTAAAAGCAGCCCCGGACAACGGCGGCCGCTTCTTTGAAATGTAAATAGGTCTTGCACTTACAAGAGTTTGAACTATTGCCATTGCAAATGACAATAGCTTAAAAATCTGGTAAATGCGAGACCTGAACATGTGCCTATATTTTTCAAGGTAAACGCCATCATTTCGAGAGCGCGAACACCGCACATTGGCTGTACCAAGGAGTCGGACGAAGTGCAGAGTGCTGTACAGAAAGGCAGACACTTTTACGAAGATTACATGCCATTTCGGCCCCGTTGTTTACTGGAATGCTTTTACGGAGAAGTGGTGGCCTGGTGCCCAAGTTGCTGATTGTGGAACATGGAGCCCCGGTTGTCCGGCTGCCATTCTGAACAGATTGTGCAGTACTGCGCAGGTCACTTGGTTTACCTATGGCTGCCACTCCAGTGGTGGCTGGTGACATTTGAAAGTGGTGGGGCGTGAACTTTCTGTTGGAGTGCACAGCGTCAAGCGAGTGCAGCGAGCGAGACCGTACATCTTAAGAGGGGTTCGGGGGGGTTTTCCCCCGAGAAACTTTTGAAAAAAGAGTGGGTAAATGGCGCATTTTCAAGCAAATGTGAGAAGCAAGAAGGTTAATAAAGCAATTGTGAAAGTGCAGTTATTACATTAATAAAGGGATACCATATAACAACATGTGGATAGAAATGTTTCTGAAGCTTTGTAAAGTTAATATTCAAGCTTAAGAGTTCAATACCGATTCCAACATGGCTACGGTTTAGTCAGAAGCAAAGATTTCTCAAGATAGGCTGTGCTATGGTAACAATTCAATTGAGCCCCTACTCTCCTATAATACACATGCAATGCAAATTTTGAATAAACTTGTTCCAAATAAATATATATATTTATTGGGCCCAATGGGTTGCACTCATTTCCAGTACCGCAGAAGAAGCACACACGCTAGTATCTTCCCACAAGCACATATTAACACCCACACACAACTTATTTCAATTATTTTCCATTCCTCTGAGAAACTGAGGCTGATCTGGGGTCCACATAATTAACATGGGAAGGGCCTGTCGGCAGCGAACATGTCCAGGGCTTGCTGCACATGCACTGTCTGCTGCTCTAGGCAAATGCCCTTCACAACCAAGCGGCTAAAGAGGGCGGGAATAGTCAGAAGCTAGGGATGGAAAAACAGGAGGAAGGAAAAACTGTCCAAAGGAAGGAAACATTAGAACAACAGCCCTGTGGGAAAATATGAAACCGCATTACATTCTCTGGCCAACTGGTTCGTCATGCAGTCGCTGCAAGAATGGCTGATTGAATACGTGTGTAGTTCATTTTAACGGAAGTGTCATGCAGTCTGTAGTCTTTTGTAAATTTTCTAAATAAACATGTGATGTACAACTTGCAATTTTACAAGGCAAAGCCCCTGTTCTCTCAAGATTCCAAATTCCAAATGTGAGCTGACTATGATGTGAAGGCTTTTTCTTTGAATGCTGGTACTTGTAGTTTGTTTTTACCCCTTTATAACTTCGGGAGTGCAGGTTCCGGAATAAAAAGAAAAAACCTGGAATGGCTTTTTTGGTGTGTTCTAGTCCCTGCTTCTTATAGAGTTGTTGATGCCCGTGACCTCCTGGCGGTTAAAAAACACATTATAAGTCTATGGGGTGATATTGCGATTACTTTGAAATCTGGCATCTATATGCAATCTTGTCTGATCAATTACACATGTATACCAGAAAACTGAGGGCTTGTTCCCAATTTAGATTCCCGCTCCTAACGTGACAACGATCCTTTGCCAACTCCTGTGTTTCAATCTTGCTTCCATTCACCTACTCCACATGCAGTGAGGTAGGCATAATGTGCAAGGTAGCTGCTAAACTTGGCCTACTGGATGTATTGCTGAACAATTCTCAAGAAAGTCTACGAAAGCTCCAGCCGAACAACGTTCAACTAAGGCTAAAAGTCTTTTTAAGCATGTCAACAATGGTTAAGCATGAGAAACAGACTACGCCTTTCCCTCTCAGAAAATATTCTGGCCCATCGTTCACCTTTTAAATAATCGCTTTCCAGTGGTAGCCTGGATATCAATGGCCCTAACGCAAGCAAGGAAAATAGGCCCTTGCCCTGAGTTGGTAATAAAAAATACAGACATATTTGGGGTACAGTCGGCCCCTCACAATATGGACTCAGCTGTCACTGCACTCTGCACTAGTGTTCCTGCAAATGTGTCTCTAAGTTCTTTATTCTACCAGTATTTTCTTCGCAGCTCCCTTCCTTCCTTCTACTGTCTCCTCTCTGTCTCTGTACCCTCTTCTGTCTCTCCTTGGTACTTATCTTGTCCCCTTCTAATGTCCTTATTTATGGCATCTTTCTTTTCCACCTGCCTTTTTGCTCGTGCTTATCTTCTTTCTCTCTCATCAATATCCCTTTCCCTCATTTTCTATCCTCCTCTACTCTGTCTTTACCCCTCGTTTCAACCCGTTTCTCACTCTCCTCCTATTCCCCTTACTCACCTACTCCTCCCCCATGCCCTCCACAAGAGTAAACACAGACCCAGGCCCAAGGCAGGCTCTGTGTTTATAAACTTAGAGCGTGAGGCCACTTAAATTTCTGTAAACAATGCTGGATAGGCTGAGTCCATTCCTACCTCTGGGACACGGTGCCACTGCACCGGCTGCAGCAGTGATAGCCACGTGGCCGCCCACGCCACTTCCGCCTGCCCTAAACACATGATATATATAACACCTCAGCATAAAATACGCCATCACCCAGCTGAACTTGAGGGGCGGGGTGCACGCAGGTGTTATCGTTTCGCTTATATGTTGCGCTATACCTCTTAATCATCTAGCGCCAGTCAGAAATACATAAAAGCAATTTTGAGTGAAGACCAGCTGTAATTACATTTGTGCAGGTCTCAACGGCTCATTTTGTAAAACGGGAATGAGAGCAATTCTCCATCTCATATCCAGCGAAGAAAACGAAAAGAAAGCTTAACACAGAAGTAATTTTAACTGATTCACTGATCTGGATACTTTTTAAGGGAGTACAGTAAGTATTCCTGTCAGACTTTGAAGTCTGCGTTTGCAGTTCGATTACATCCATCGGGGTTGCTTTACAGCCATTAAGAATGTGCACCTTTTATCTGCTCTTTTCAATTAATTGAATTTCAAAGTATTGTGCGTCTGTTTTTTAAAAATCGTTTGAAAAGAGCAGATAAAAGGTGCACATTCTTAATGGCTGTAAAGCAACCCGATGGATGTAATCGAACTGCAAATGCAGACTTCAAAGTCTGACAGGAATACTTACTGTACTCCCTTAAAAGTATCCAGATCAGTGAATCAGTTAAAACTTCTGTGTTAAGCTTTCTTTCGTTTTCTTACGCTGGATATGAGATGGAGAATTGCGCTCATTCCGTTTTACAAAAGAGCCGTTGAGACCTGCACAAATGTAATTACAGCTGGTCTTCACTCAAAATTGCTTTATGTATTTCTGACTGGCGCTAGATGATTAAGAGGTATAGCGCAACATATAGCTAAACGATAACACCTGCGTGCACCCCGCCCCTCAAGTTCAGCTGGGTGATGGCGTATTTTATGCTGAGGTGTATATATATCATGTGTTTAGGGCAGGAGGAAGTGGCGTGGGCGGCCGCGTGGCTATCACTGCTGCAGCCGGTGCAGTGGCACCGTGTCCCAGAGGTAGGAATGGACTCAGCCTATCCAGCATTGTTTACAGAAATTTAAGTGGCCTCACGCTCCAAGTTTATAAACACAGAGCCTGCCTGGGCCTGGGTCTGTGTTTACTCTTTGTGGAGGGCATGGGGGAGGAGTAGGTGAGTAAGGGAATAGGAGGAGAGTGAGAAACGAGTTGAAACGAGGGTAAAGACAGAGTAGAGGAGGATAGAAAATAAAGGAAAGGGATATTGATGAGAGAGAAAGAAGATAAGCACGAGCAAAAGAGGCAGGTGGAAAAGAAAGATGCCATAATAAGGACATTAGAAGGGGACAAGATAAGTACCAAGGAGAGACAGAAGAGGTACAGAGACAGAGAGGAGACAGTAGAAGGAAGGAAGGAGCTGCGAAGAAAATACTGGTAGAATAAAGAACTTAGAGACACATTTGCAGGAACACTAGTGCAGAGTGCAGTGACAGCTGAGTCCATATTGTGAGGGCCGACTGTACCCCAAATATGTCTGTATTTTTATTACCAACTCAGGGCAAGGGCCTATTTTCCTTGCTTGCGTTAGGGCCATTGATATCCAGGCTACCACTGGAAGCGATTATTTAAAGGTGAACGATGGGCCAGAATATTTTCTGAGAGGGAAAGGCGTAGTCTGTTTCTCATGCTTAACCATTGTTGACATGCTTAAAAGACTTTTAGCCTTAGTTGAACGTTGTTCGGCTGGAGCTGTGAGACTTTCTTGAGAATTGTTCAGCAACACATCCAGTAGGCCAAGTTTAGCAGCTACCTTGCACATTATGCCTACCTCACTGCATGTGAGTAGGTGAATGGAAGCAAGATTGAAACACAGGAGTTGGCAAAGGATCGTTGTTACGTTAGGAGCGGAATCTAAATTGGGAACAAGCCCTCAGTTTTCTGGTATACATGCGTAATTGATCAGACAAGATTGCATATAGATGCCAGATTTCAAAGTAATCGCAATATCACCCCATAGACTTATAATGTGTTTTTAACCGCCAGGAGGTCACGGCATCAACAACTCTATAGAAGCAGGGACTAGAACACACCAAAAGCCATTCCAGGTTTTTCTTTTTATTCGGTACCTGCACTCCGAAGTTATAAAGGGGTAAAACAAACTGCAAGTACCAGCATTCAAAGAAAAGCCTTCACATCATAGTCAGCTCACATTTGGAATTTGTAAACTTGAGAGGACAGGGCTTGCCTTGTAAAAGTTGCAAGTTGTACATCACATGTTTATTTAGAAAATTTACAAAAGACTACAGACTGCATGACACTTCGTTAAAATGAACTACACACGTATTCAATCAGCCATTCTTGCAGCGACTGCATGACAACCAGTTGGCCAGAGAATGTAATGCGGTTTCATATTTTCCCACAGGGCTGTTGTTCTAATGTTTCCTTCCTTTGGACAGTTTTTCCTTCCTCCTGTTTTTCCATCCCTAGCTTCTGACTATTCCACCCTCTTTAGCCGCTAGTTGTGAAGGGCATTTGCCTAGACAGCAGACAGTGCATGTGCGCAAGCCCTGGACATGTTCGCTGCCGACAGGCCCTTCCCATGTTAATTATGTGGACCCCAGATCAGCACTCAGTTTCTCAGAGGAATGGAAAATAATTTAAATAAGTTGTGTGTGGGTGTTAATATGTGCTTGTGGGAAGATACTGATACAAAAGGGGATGATGGACGGAACGTTTGAGCCAATCAAACACTCACCCCCAGTCAACTGATCTGGGTTTAATCCATCATCATTCTTTAGCTCACTCCACCACCCCAGTTCAGACATGGCCATATGCAAATCAGTCTGACCCTGTGCCTCATGGGAACAGTCCAGCCCGAACTGCCAAGCCATGTCTTCCCTGGACCGGAAACAAGCATCCTAGGACCGGTTCCTGGCATTCCAGCCGTCATCAGCCAGGCCTGCCCGAATCCAGTGGCAAAGTGAGCAAGGGACCCACGTCTGGGCATACCCCCGCCACCTTAGGGCGAACAAAGAGAAACAAAAGGGGATGATGGACGGAACGTTTGAGCCAATCAAACACTCACCCCCAGTCAACTGATCTGGGTTTAATCCATCATCATTCTTTAGCTCACTCCACCACCCCAGTTCAGACATGGCCATATGCAAATCAGTCTGACCCTGTGCCTTATGGGAACAGTCCAGCCCGAACTGCCAAGCCATGTCTTCCCTGGACCGGAAACAAGCATCCTAGGACCGGTTCCTGGCATTCCAGCCGTCATCAGCCAGGCCTGCCCGAATCCAGTGGCAAAGTGAGCAAGGGACCCACGTCTGGGCATACCCCCGCCACCTTAGGGCGAACAAAGCGATACAAAAGGGGATGATGGACGGAACGTTTGAGCCAATCAAACACTCACCCCCAGTTGGCAGGGTATGCCCAGACGTGGGTCCCTTGCTCACTTTGCCACTGGATTCAAGCTAGCCTGGCTGATGACGGCTGAATGGCCAGAAACCGGTCCCAGGATGCTTGTTTCCGGTCCAGGGAAGACATGGCTTGGCAGTTCGGGCTGGACTGTTCCCATGAGGCACAGGGTCAGACAGATTTGCATATGGCCATGTCTGAACTGGGGTGGTGGAGTGAGCTAAAGAATGATGATGGATTAAACCCAGATCAGTTGACTGGGGGTGAGTGTTTGATTAGCTCAAACGCTCCGTCCATCATCCCCTTTGGTATCGCTTTGTTCGCCCTAAGTTGGCAGGGTATGCCCAGACGTGGGTCCCTTGCTCACTTTGCCACTGGATTCAAGCTAGCCTGGCTGATGACGGCTGAATGGCCAGAAACCGGTCCCAGGATGCTTGTTTCCGGTCCAGGGAAGACATGGCTTGGCAGTTCGGGCTGGACTGTTCCCATGAGGCACAGGGTCAGACTGATTTGCATATGGCCATGTCTGAACTGGGGTGGTGGAGTGAGCTAAAGAATGATGATGGATTAAACCCAGATCAGTTGACTGGGGTGAGTGTTTGATTAGCTCAAACGCTCCGTCCATCATCCCTTTTGGTATCGCTTTGTTCGCCCTAAGTTGGCAGGGTATGCCCAGACGTGGGTCCCTTGCTCACTTTGCCACTGGATTCAAGCTAGCCTGGCTGATGATGGCTGAATGGCCAGAAACCGGTCCCAGGATGCTTGTTTCCGGTCCAGGGAAGACATGGCTTGGCAGTTCGGGCTGGACTGTTCCCATGAGGCACAGGGTCAGACTGATTTGCATATGGCCATGTCTGAACTGGGGTGGTGGAGTGAGCTAAAGAATGATGATGGATTAAACCCAGATCAGTTGACTGGGGGTGAGTGTTTGATTAGCTCAAACGCTCCGTCCATCATCCCCTTTGGTATCGCTTTGTTCGCCCTAAGTTGGCAGGGTATGCCCAGACGTGGGTCCCTTGCTCACTTTGCCACTGGTTTCAAGCTAGCCTGGCTGATGACGGCTGAATGGCCAGAAACCGGTCCCAGGATGCTGGTTTCCGGTCCAGGGAAGACATGGCGTGGCAGTTCGGGCTGGACTGTTCCCATGAGGCACAGGGTCAGACTGATTTGCATATGGCCATGTCTGAACTGGGGTGGTGGAGTGAGCTAAAGAATGATGATGGATTAAACCCAGATCAGTTGACTGGGGGTGAGTGTTTGATTAGCTCAAACGCTCCGTCCATCATCCCCTTTGGTATCGCTTTGTTCGCCCTAAGTTGGCAGGGTATGCCCAGACGTGGGTCCCTTGCTCACTTTGCCACTGGATTCAAGCTAGCCTGGCTGATGACGGCTGAATGGCCAGAAACCGGTCCCAGGATGCTTGTTTCCGGTCCAGGAAGACATGGCTTGGCAGTTCGGGCTGGACTGTTCCCATGAGGCACAGGGTCAGACTGATTTGCATATGGCCATGTCTGAACTGGGGTGGTGGAGTGAGCTAAAGAATGATGATGCATTAAACCCAGATCAGTTGACTGGGGGTGAGTGTTTGATTAGCTCAAACGCTCCGTCCATCATCCCCTTTGGTATCGCTTTGTTCGCCCTAAGTTGGCAGGGTATGCCCAGACGTGGGTCCCTTGCTCACTTTGCCACTGGATTCAAGCTAGCCTGGCTGATGACGGCTGAATGGCCAGAAACCGGTCCCAGGATGCTTGTTTCCGGTCCAGGGAAGACATGGCTTGGCAGTTCGGGCTGGACTGTTCCCATGAGGCACAGGGTCAGACTGATTTGCATATGGCCATGTCTGAACTGGGGTGGTGGAGTGAGCTAAAGAATGATGATGCATTAAACCCAGATCAGTTGACTGGGGGTGAGTGTTTGATTAGCTCAAACGCTCCGTCCATCATCCCCTTTGGTATCGCTTTGTTCGCCCTAAGTTGGCAGGGTATGCCCAGACGTGGGTCCCTTGCTCACTTTGCCACTGGTTTCAAGCTAGCCTGGCTGATGACGGCTGAATGGCCAGAAACCGGTCCCAGGATGCTGGTTTCCGGTCCAGGGAAGACATGGCTTGGCAGTTCGGGCTGGACTGTTCCCATGAGGCACAGGGTCAGACTGATTTGCATATGGCCATGTCTGAACTGGGGTGGTGGGAGTGAGCTAAAGAATGATGATGGATTAAACCCAGATCAGTTGACTGGGGGTGAGTGTTTGATTAGCTCAAACGCTCCGTCCATCATCCCCTTTGGTATCGCTTTGTTCGCCCTAAGTTGGCAGGGTATGCCCAGACGTGGGTCCCTTGCTCACTTTGCCACTGGATTCAAGCTAGCCTGGCTGATGACGGCTGAATGGCCAGAAACCGGTCCCAGGATGCTTGTTTCCGGTCCAGGGAAGACATGGCTTGGCAGTTCGGGCTGGACTGTTCCCATGAGGCACAGGGTCAGACTGATTTGCATATGGCCATGTCTGAACTGGGGTGGTGGAGTGAGCTAAAGAATGATGATGCATTAAACCCAGATCAGTTGACTGGGGGTGAGTGTTTGATTAGCTCAAACGCTCCGTCCATCATCCCCTTTGGTATCGCTTTGTTCGCCCTAAGTTGGCAGGGTATGCCCAGACGTGGGTCCCTTGCTCACTTTGCCACTGGATTCAAGCTAGCCTGGCTGATGACGGCTGAATGGCCAGAAACCGGTCCCAGGATGCTTGTTTCCGGTCCAGGGAAGACATGGCTTGGCAGTTCGGGCTGGACTGTTCCCATGAGGCACAGGGTCAGACTGATTTGCATATGGCCATGTCTGAACTGGGGTGGTGGAGTGAGCTAAAGAATGATGATGGATTAAACCCAGATCAGTTGACTGGGGGTGAGTGTTTGATTAGCTCAAACGCTCCGTCCATCATCCCCTTTGGTATCGCTTTGTGGGAAGATACTAGCGTGTGTGCTTCTTCTGCGGTACTGGAAATGAGTGCAACCCATTGGGCCCAATAAATATATATATTTATTTGGAACAAGTTTATTCAAAATTTGCATTGCATGTGTATTATAGGAGAGCAGGGGCTCAATTGAATTGTTACCATAGCACAGCCTATCTTGAGAAATCTTTGCTTCTGACTAAACCGTAGCCATGTTGGAATCGGTATTGAACTCTTAAGCTTGAATATTAACTTTACAAAGCTTCAGAAACATTTCTATCCACATGTTGTTATATGGTATCCCTTTATTAATGTAATAACTGCACTTTCACAATTGCTTTATTAACCTTCTTGCTTCACACATTTGCTTGAAAATGCACCATTTACCCACTCTTTTTTCAAAAATTTCTCGGGGGAAAACCCCCCCGAACCCCTCTTAAGATGTACGGTCTCGCTCGCTTGACGCTGTGCACTCCAACAGAAAGTTCACGCCCCACCACTTTCAAATGTCACCAGCCACCACTGCCTAAGAGGGACTGACGTGTTTCCCCAGCCACTGCACAGGAGAAAAGGTCTGGAGGTGTTGCCCGCGCCCTTTCTCCCCACCTATATCCCAGAGCACAATTGTGCTCTTCGCTGCCACACCAGGGCTCGGGTTCTTAGTGCCAGGGAGCACGTGTGGCTACATATAAATATCCCTGGGTCTGGTGACTGGAATACAGTCCCAATCCAAGGTGCGCGAACTGATTTTCTCTCCCCTCGCACTCCGATATTAAGAGGACGGTAGGATGCACCATGAGGATTAGCGCCTTCCCCCTGCCGTAGCGCCTTGTCTCCGAGCATCCAAGTGCCGTCCGCAGCGCGGAAGGGGTCTCAACTGTTAAGTTCTTTGGGGCGGTTGTCCCCCACCTCCTTCCCCCAAAGTGCACAGAATGCCTCATGCTGAAGCGTGTGTGCAGTGGCAGCGGCTTTACAAACATTTTGGTCTCTGCCAGATGTGACATCATGGAGGCGTCAGAGTCTGAAGGTCGAAGCATTCAGACTCTGTTCAGAACCTGTTGAACCATGTTGCTCCCCAACCCGATCCTTTAAAGAAGGCACAAGCTGTTGACCCTTGGTGTGTGCCATCCTCCGAGGATACAGGCACCAACAATCAAAGACTATTCTTGCCTTCCCTGCGTCCCTCGCCGGTGTTCTCGGTGCAGCAGCCATGAGCGCACCATCTTAATGCATCAAGCCTGCCGGACATTAGGTTCTGCGTGTGTGGAGTGGACATTTCAAACTGCGTTGCACGTGATGTTAGTGCTTGGCGCTAGATTAACTGTCGTGTGGGGGTGGCCATCTCCCATGGTAGCATATGTGGTACTGGATCAGTTTTAAAATGGGGATAACTTGGGACCGGAGGCCTTTACAAGGTAATAAAATGCTGCACCACGCCACATTGAAGGTGTCTCAGCAAAGGTTCTGCCTCATCAGCGTTTCTACAAGAAAAGGATTACCGGACAACTGTTGCAATGCATTCGACCTCTGTAAAGGGAGATCATTTCTTATCTTTCTATCAGCACCAGCGTTTTTGGATCTTTCCTTCCTCTCTCTTTGCCCCACCACCGCAGGACGATTACAGATGGGGCGCAGGCCTCAGCCAGCGCTGCCACGGGCAGGAGCTGTATTTTCCGGACATGCCACTTGTATGTTGTGGTGCTGGGGAAGGAGCACAGCAGCAGGAAGAGAGGTTACGACACTCGCACCCGTGTGCTCTGCTCTCCGACGAGGCCCCTTGATCTCTGCCCGACTAGAACACATGGTCCCGACTCCCCGTGGAGGCACTGCAGGCTGTACAAGGCAACAGATCTGTTAAGCCCGCTTTTCCGAAACGGAGATGGTAATCTGCAGAAAGACTGAGTATTGCTTCTGTTACCAAGACCACCACCGAATTCAACGAAGGAGAGAGAGGACGATTTTCTGTAGAGATTTAAATGTGTGAACGTGGGCAGCATGCAAACCGATTGTTCCATTAAACATACATGAAACGGAGGTATAACACTTTAGCCACAGGTCCACTTCTACAAAGTTTGATTAAGTAAGGAAGCCACGACTTCTCATATTGAAGCCTCAATCTCAGCACATAAACGGCATCAGATTTTTGTAGGAAAGTAATTTGAAAAGCTTTTGGGACAGTATAAGCAGAGATGCTATGATTGTCCCATGATATCTGTATTTGTATAGCATAATTTAACTGACATTGGATCTTCACACTTTAAAAATGTATGCAATGTGGCTGGCCTGGTACAGGGCTTTCATGAATGTACTTGTGATGCGTGTATTTAGATGGCTAAGAGCAGATCCCAGGTTACTGAATAGTGAACAGTTTGCTTAGGGGCAGTAGGAGCTTTAAACATTTCTAAGTGTGTGCTATTAATGTATTTATATGTCAATGATGATTGCTTTTATAAATACTTTTTCTCTTTCACACACACTATTTCTACCAATCTCTCCAGTATTCATTCACCAATTCATAAACTACCTATCCTTATCCAAATTACTTTCAATATATATTCGATACAACTCTCACCTATTTATTCACTATACCACATAATTCCAAAACACTGCACACCACACAATTCCACAACTAACATTTACAAAACAAACCACATAATACCACTACCAACAACATCAATCCACTCAACTGAAAACAAATAAACATACGTAAAAATTATCATTTGCAATACCAATAACTCTAACTTTCACAAATGCGAGACAGAATGCATTGCAAATGCTTGTTCTACGTTTGGTGGGAATCAACATAGTCAGAGCCAGAGTGGGACATAGACTATAAGCACACAATGTCCCAGTATGTGACCACAATTTTAGTTTTTTTTTGTTTTCCATTGCTACCCTTCATTGGGGAAGTAGGTGGGTCACATGTTGGAACATATTCAAGCTGCAAAACAATAATTACTGATAAGCAGTGGTGTTATTTCGCGTGGGGGGGGGGGAGTTCTGAAGAGGAGGTAAATTAGAATAAATGTTAAGGTATGGATTGCAATAGCGCCATTACTTTGTGATTGTTAATAGCAGCACATTAGTGTTTTGGGAAGGAGCGTTGTGACAAGCATGTAGCTGCTTTGCAGATATCTTGCACAGATACATGGTCATGAATGCGGGCATGACTCCCTTTCTTCCTAGCAGAACGAGCTCTTGGTTTTGCCTGTAATTTCTTATTGGCCAAGACATAGTAATGCTCAATTGTATCGGTTATCCACCTTGCGATATTGTTATTGGTTACCACTGTGCACAGCACTTGTGTAGATGTGCCAAGAAAGATTGTGTAGACCTGGCTTCTGTTGTTTCTTGAATATAGCTTGTTATCAACCTCCTTACATCTACTCAGTGTTTGGCTCATTCTGCAGCACTAGTAGGATTTTGAAGGAAGGCAGGTTGCATAATAGGTTGGTTGACATGAAATGGTGGCACCACCTTTGGTAAGAACTTTGGGTTTGTTCTTATTGCAAGGGCCATACCCTTGCAATTAGTTATGCAAGGTTCTGGTACAGTGAGTGCTTGTAATTCACTTACTCCCCTGAGCGATGTGTTTGCTACAAAGAATACTATTTTTGAAGTTTAAAAAAAAAAAAAGAAGAAAGCAAAGTCTTGTATATCGGTTCAAAGAGTGGCTCCATGAGCCCTTCTAGTACCAGCGTTAGGTTTCACCGAGGTGGGGGAAAGAGTGTTTTTGCTTCCTCCATAAATCTTTTCATTTAGGGGAGCAGCAAATATGGGTCTTGTGTGAGCGCCTCTAATGTATGATGCAATAGAGGACAGTTTTACTCTTAGTGATGAATATGCTATTCAGTTCACGAAGTGTGTGCGGTACCAGGCTACCACTGTTTCCTCCACTAATTGTGGGAGAACCTTTCCACTTTAAGGCATTGCACTTCCCTACTGGAAGGCCTACGTGTTTCTTAAATATTCTGAAATGGTTTTTCTTATAGCGCTAGATGTCCAAACTCAGCTATTTCAGGAGCCATGCCATTACTTGTGGTTCCCCCTGGTTTGAGTGGACAGTGGTTAGGAAAAAGTGGTGTTTCTGCAGTTTAGGTGGTTCTTGTTCCTGTCTCAGTCCTTATGCCTAGATGAAGAGGGTCCTTCTATTGCTGCACAGATTATTTGAAGGCCCTTTTCTTTTGGACTAGCAGCTTTATTTCTGCATCCTGTGCTCTCATCTTACTCTCCACGTCCCTGGTGCTAGAGGCTTTCTTGTGCCCCTGGGAGTTGTCTTTGGAGGGGTGTGTCCTCTCTTCCCTAGAGTTCGCTCATACTCTGAGGTCAAGTCGTTCCATTGGCAACCCCTTGTCAGTGGTTCTCTCTGGAGAGACACTTAGAAGGAAGTCTCTCATCATCATGCACCTTTGACTGCGAGCTTTTTCGGAGTCGAGGGCTTGTGTTTTGATGGCTGTTTTAACAGCTCTTTTTCACTCGAAAGCCTTCACTTCAGCGTTTTCACAAACAATTTGGATGACTGGTCTTTCAACGGCTCTGGTGGTTTTTTGGAGTTAGGCACTGGAGACTTTGCATTTCTTCTATGGAGAGAATTTTCAACCACTTGCTAGATAACCTTGAGGCCCAGATCCTCCTGGCGTCCGCCTGAGCCTCTTCGGCCTCAACGTTGTCTTTGGAAAAGCACATCCCCCTCCATCGACGCCACATTCTCCCTCTGCTACTCAGGCTCCGTTAGCCCTGCCATGTCTGCAACTGCCCCATGGGCAAGAAGTACCTTGTCTTCATGGATGAGAGTGTTTGGCTTGAAAAGAGAACAAGCGTACCCATTGTCGGACTTACAGTTCCCCGGCAGACAGAAAATGCACACTGGATGTTTTCCATTTAAGGCAAACTCTCTATGGCAGTTTGGGCAGAACTACAAAATTGAGCTCATGCTCCAAGATGGTGCTGAGGAATATTAGAGATTCCACCTACTACCAATACCATTCTCCATCTAAGTTCGCTCCCAAAAAAAAACTCGATCTAGCATTGATATGTGGCAAATCCATAGAAGTCTTTCAGCTTTCTCAGGAGCTCCCTCTGTGCACCTCCAATCTCAACGTCAGAAAAAAAGAATAAAAAATGGTGGTCACCTACTAGTTCATTGTGGGCTTATAGTCCACGTCATACTGAGGCTCCATCTATGTCGATACCCACCAAAGAGAGAAAGGTTTTATGCAGTAGCACTGCTGACCCAACCACTAGATGGTAGAATTATACACAGAATCTAAAAGACACTTTACAATGAAAAAAGAGAACTGAGCCTAACTGCATAAGCATGGATGCCAGAAAGTGAAAGAAGAACCTAAAGTAATCAAAACGTACAAGGCAACAATCCAACATGCAAAAGAGACCTCAGCTGGTGCTTTGCTTGGGTTTGATTTAACATGGTTAAGTAACATTGTACATTATTCAGATAAAAAAATGAACAGTACAAACAACCAGATTATAGACTCGATTTGAGTGATAAGCAGCAGAATTGTGAAAAAAACTGGAATATATATCCTCTAGTTTAAATGAATACATAATAGTAAAGGGAAATCAAATGCTTGTAGGTAAGTTATTTAGCGCAGAAGAATTGAACCTGTGAGGTGATGATCCGGAGATGCATGGGGAGGCTGTTCCAGGTCTTTGTTGTGATGTGGGAGAAGGAGCGTCCTCCACTTCTGGAGGGAGTGGGTGCGGGTCCCAGGTCATCAGGAGCCGTTCCATGTGTTGCTGCCAAAGATCGGTACTTCTGTCCTGTCTGCGTTCAGCTGCAGGCAATTGTTCTTCATCCAGTCGGCAACGTTTGTCATGCATCTGTAGAAGTTGGTTCTGGTGGTGGCGGGGTCATCGGTGAGTGAAAGGATGAGTTGGGCGTTGTCTATGTAGGAAATTTATGTTGAGACCGTGGGATCTGACGATGTCGGCCAACAGGGTCATATATGCGTTGAAGAGCGTGGGGCGGAGCGATGAGCCCTGGGGAACACTGCAGGTGATTTCCATGTGTTCAGAGATGAAAGGTGGGAGGTGGATCCTCTGGGTTCTTCCTGTGAGGAAGGAAGTGATCCATCTGAGTGCGTCCCCTTGGATGCCAATGTGGTAGAGTCTTCGAATCAGCGTGTGGTGGGATACAGTGTCGAAGGCTGCCGAGACTGGCTCAAAATCACCCCACTGGTACCGACTGCTCTGTCCAGTCAGTGATGTCCAGCCCAAAGTGGATAACCTACTGTGTCGCGTAAACCAATCTTGAATCGCCTAAGCCAAATTGGCCCTGAAATCTTCTGGGAATGAAGGCACAATTTCAGCCACAGAGTTCCATAATCCATGGGAATAGCACGCCAATAAAGCAGCTGCATTTGACAGAACTAGGGGCTAGGCTGGCCAAAGGAAACATCCTCCTCCTGAACGCCTCCATCCTTTTCAACTGCCTATCTGGAGGGGCCAGAGGGAAGCAACTGTGATTAACCCTGCTGGTGAAGGCCTGTACCACCAGGCTCTCTGGAGTACAGTGCTGCATTAGAAATGGAGGGTTAACAGAAGCTGGTCCATGGCGACGTCACTTGTCTATTCACTGGTGGGCATGAACAAGGTTTTGCCCAAGTGCCCATGAGGGTAATAGTAAGTTGCTTGTTAAACAGCATCAAAGGTTCAGAGGAAGACTGTCCAGGTTGTAGGACATCTGTGATTACATTAGTCTTTACTTCAATTGATTGTAGCTGCAGATCAAGGACCTCGGCTGCCCTTCTATTCATTATGGCGACTCTTCTGCACAAGCATGGGTGGGGTATGCGGCTCTTGTAAGGCCATATAGGAGTTATCACTGTTTTGCGAGGAAAATTCATCCCCACCATCATCACTATCAATACCAAATGCAGATTGGCTTTGATCAGAGTCTGACCTCAGAGAGCTGTAGTACTGGAGGGCGACCTCTAAGAAAAGCGAGTCTCAAGTGATGAGGGCAAGGAGCAAAAGAAGTGAACTTGTTTGTGGCTTCGTTTGAGGTCAGGACAGATTTGGTTCAGAGTCGGACAGAACTATGAGCTCAACATTCTCCTCTGACATCAGTGTCGGCATCAACAAGGCAGAAACAAGAATCGATCATGCCGCCGGCAGTGAAACAGGCTCAAGATTCGGAGTTGAACCCAAAGCAGGATCAGGAGGGATAACCAGCACAGAAGGTAGACCTGTCAGCAGTAACCAGACAGGAGACCTCTGTGGATCCCTGAGGCCCAAAGCCCCGCCAGAGGGAACTGGTAAGATTCCAAAGATGCGAAGATTGGCATCCTTAAATGTCTAAATTTATTGCAGCATCACCGACAGACACAAAGTTGTGGTGCATCTAAATCATCTGTAGATCAGCTTGTCGGCATGGGACCAGGAGCGAGACTGTGAGGCGCATAGACACCCTCACGACTGCTCCTAAGATGAGAGGATGAGGCTGGGACAAAGGCATGCTTGGACTTCTTGTGTTTCTTCTTCGATTTTGACAGACCCCAAAACTTTGAGTGCGAGGAGGATCTGTAATGGAACCAGCCTTGACCTCGAGTGGGAGTAATCTTTACTTGATTTCAGATAGCGTTCAGCGACTTACAGCTTGGCTTTGCAGTCCCAAATCGCCTTTGGATTTATCAGGGCACACTCCCTGCAAGACTTT
Source organism: Calotriton arnoldi (assembly GCA_963921515.1). NCBI lineage: Eukaryota > Metazoa > Chordata > Amphibia > Caudata > Salamandridae > Calotriton > Calotriton arnoldi. The sequence continues at coordinate 335,423 of CAWUFW010012101.1, read as the reverse complement.
GAGTCTTGGCCCAAACCTACACACCACAACACACCTCATTGGGATCAGCCAGACATTTGTTAGTGACAGACTCCACAAGGTTTAAAGCCTGTGGTTTTAGGAGATAAAATTTCCCTTGCATGCTGGAATTTATTTTAGAAAAGGAACTTGTTAACTGACGAGGAAAATAAGGAGCTAGCTCCGAATCTGTGTATGAAGGTGGGGAAAGAGAGAAACTGAAAACATGGCGCAATGGTGACACGTATATGTGGCTCTGGAGTCACATCAGAGCAGGGTGGAGTTGAAGCACAGCTCTCTTGCTCTTGCCCAGGAGCACAGGACGAAAGATTAAGTCTGAAATAGTAGTATCATGTCCTGAATGTCCCCAATCCCCTGCAGCGGTTGAAAGGCCTTGAGTGCCACCGTGTCTAGGACAGCTTCAATTAACAAAATATTCAGCATGGGGTACAGGTGTGACTTCAGCTCGTCGATGGAAAATCCCAAAGATGTCAGGAGTTCGACAGTTGTTCAGAGGTGGTCTATGACTGACTGCAGCAAGCCTGCCTCGAGCAGTCATTTATCAAGGTTACAGAAACACATGAATCCCTGACCTTTCAAAGGTGGGCATCGACCATTATCATCATTACTTTCATGAACATACAAGGAGCCATGGGTAAGACAGAAGGGGAGGCACAGCAATTTGGAAGTTTTCTAACCAAACTGTGAAGCACAGATAACACCTGCAGGATTGCAATATGTGTATAGGAAAATATGTATCATGCAAGTCCAGGGACACCATCCATCTCCTCGGTCAGGAGCAGAAAAAATGTGGGAAAGGCTGAGCATCTCAAATTGTTCTTTCCACACAAAGGCATTCACTGGAGAGAGGCCCAATACAGTCCTGGTCTGTTTTTCTTGTTATAAGGATGTACACCGAAGAGCATCCTTCTCTCTCTGAAGCCAGAACCCACTTAAAGGCAGCCATAGCCAGCAGAAGATCCACTTCTTGCAACAAGATTGTACAAAGGTCCACTGATAATTGCTTTCATGTGGGGAAAAATGGGGCAGAGATAAAATGTTAGGCAGGGCAAAGCCCCTTTGAATAATTTGTAAGACCCATCTATTAGATGTCATGGTTTACCAGCTGGGTAGGAAATGGGAAATGCCTGTTTTCTACTGGGGAAGCATGGGCCTTTGAAGGCAAGTTAAAGCAGCTTGGCAGCCACTGAAGCATTAAAGAGATAGAGGAGAGCTGTCCCTGGTGGTGCAAATGTCTTCCGCCGCCAGCACGACCTCTACGCTGAAAAGACTGAGCCTGCTTCACTGATTGGGCACAGCTGGTGTTGTCTGTAAGGTAGCCTTCTGGACAACAAGACAAAAGACCATGGCTTGTGCTGTGGCTCGACCGTCCTTAAATCGTTCCCGCGCCATATCAGTCTTCTCCCCAAACAATCTAGAGACATTAAAGTGCATATTTGTAAAGGACACCTGGACGTCCCACGTAAACTTCGTTCATCGCATCCAAGTGTGCTTACTAAGCACTACACTGACAGTCTGTGGTGTTCAACTAAGCATGCTACACATTCGCCTGTCCATGTATCATTTGAGCCATCAATACCCAGAGGTCTTCGGGTAAGTGCAGCAAAATTTAAATGGTCATGTCTCAAAGTATGCGAGTACCTGCCTAGAAGGCACACCATGTTCAACGGGTTTAAGGCCAAACTGACCAAAGAGAACAATTATGTTTTGACTCAAACAAGAAAATTGGCCAGAAAGGCATTATGAGTGACTTTACTAGTCAACGCTTGTACCAATAGGCTTCAAGGCATAGGGAGCCTTGTCATAAAATCAAGACCACTGGGGACCCGCTTATGTTGTCTGATAAAGGTCAACTGATTGAAGGGCTCCAGCACACCAGAAACCAAGCAGCCTACCCAGAAGGGTGTCTGTAAGAGCCTTGATGAATGGCAGTAATGACTCAAAAGTCAGACCTGACTTAAGAATCTCAGTTAACAAGTTTGCTTTGTTTTCATCAGTGGGAAACTGTAAATGAAGCACTTTAGCTGCACTTTCCACAACTACTGCAAAAGAGTCAATTTCTTCTGTCATAATTATCATGTTTTATCTCTTCTAGGTATCCCTCTTTATAAATTATACATGTTGATTATTTTGGTAGAAGGGACAAATATAGAATGCCTGTTAAGCAATATCACTATTCACTGTACATGATAATCAAGTCTGTTCGTATATATTAATAGAATTGAATTCATATTGAATTCTCTTTTTTAACAATTGTTCAAATTTTGAAAGGTTTCATGGCAGCAGATAATTTCAATTCTTGTTTATTATCATTCAATAAAGGGCCTGGTTTCACAGAATGAAAATAAGTAAAAGGGCATTAGGGCTTTAAGAAATTGTATAATTGGTAGAATGGAATGGAAACCCCTCCCAGGAAACAACCACAATCCTTGAAAGGGTGAATCACAAAAAATCACTAAATTAATCTGTGCTTAACCTTCTGGTAGCCTGGCACACAAGCAGTCAGGCTTAACTTAGAGGCAATGTGTAAAGTATTTATGCAGCACACAAACAGTAATAAAGTGAACACACAACACAAGAAAAAAACAAAACCAATTTAGAAAAATAAGAGTCAATTTATGAATAAAATGACACAAAATTAATTAAATCCAATCAGGAGAACTAGAGTCATGAATCTTTAAAGTTTTTAGTGAAATCTAGCACCTAAAAAAGCAAAGCGCCAACCTCGGGTATCTGGTCGTGCGAGACCAAGTCAACGTCAAAAGTTAAGGCCGACTGCGATGGAGGGTGTGTCGGATACAAGTTGTGGATTGGGCCCAGTCTCGGCTTACCTTCAGACTTAAAATAAAAAAAAAATCTGCAAAGTCCCTGGAGGACGTAGACTCTTCAGCACAGCAAGGCAGCAGACAGCGTCCAAGGAGGAGGCATTGTCAGCGGGGAACCGCTGGACGAGGTCTCAGTGAAGATATTTACCTACGGATTTAAAATATTTTGGAATTCTCCAGTAGGAGGAGGCTGCAGGCTGTAGCCGAAGAGGGCTCCACGAGGCTGAATACCCTCGCTGGGAGGTCCAGCTGAACAGGATTTGCTGCTGTGGAGAAGAACATAGTGGAAGCTACCCCGGAGTCAGAACAACAGGCGAAGTACCTTGGGAAGATCGGTAGGTAGCTTCCGGTCTTGTAAGTTCTACGGGTAGTTTAAAAAAAAAAAAAAAATGTTCTAAGTCCCAGCTTTTAGGGTTAGGCAGCAGCAGTACTGTCAAAACCACTTCCAATGGTGAGCAACACTTGGGCGGGGTGGTGGGGGGAGTGGGGGAGGGCTCACTCCAGCAGAGGCTAGCAGAGAGTCCAACAGCAGGGTGCAAGACCTCAGGAGCTTGTTATGTCCCTGTAGCTCACCCAGGAGGACAGTCAACTATCCCCTGGAGTCAATCTGGCGGCCCTGGATTCACGTACAGTCCTCCTTCTTCAGACAGCAGGGAAGCAAAGCAGTCTTTTTAGCAGTAGGGCAGTGCTTCTGGCAACAGGACAGCAGGAGATCCTTCTGAATCTTCCACAGGTCCAGGAGTGTACTGAAGAGTGGTTCTGAGGGTCTGAAATTTCTACTTGATGCCAGCCTGTATGTGTGGGAGGACATCTTGTCCTACCACTACATCTGGTTCTGGAAAGTGCTTCCCTTCCCCCGACAACGCTCTGAACGGTCTATGGTGACAAAAGGTTGGTGACAGGTTCCTTTGTGTGTGCTAGAGGCAAGCCCTTTGAAGTGTAAGTGTGGCAAGGCACAGCTCTATACCAGCCATCGTGGCAGGATGGCCCATTCTGCCCACATCTAGTCCCCTTTGTGTCACTGCCTGAGAAAAATACACAAACTCCAACAGCAGACCCATTCACAGTCATGTGACCCAGGACACTGGCAGAAGGCACACATGGGTTAGGACATGAGAATTCCAACTATCTGAAAGTGGAATTTTCAGAATTGGGGCTTAAAAATGGACATTACCATTTAAGAAGATTTTAAATTATAATTCATTTGAGTCTAAACAGCATATCTTTCTCGGCTCCAAAGTTAGTACTTATTAAATGTAATAAGGTAACCCAGTGTTAGCCTATGCGAAAGTGTTACTGTTGTGAAAAACAACTTTAGGGGTTTCACTCCCAGGACATGTAAAACGTAAACCCACATGTCCTACTTCTACATACCAGGCACCCTGCCCTATGACCCTTACGGGCAACATAAGTATTAAAAAAAAAAAAGAAGGTTTAGACCTGGCAAAAACATTATTTTGTCAGGTCGAAATTGCAGTTTTAAAAACTTCACTATAGGCTTCAGTAGCATGCCTAAGACTTGTTTTAAAGCGCTACCTTGGTGGGTAGCACAATGAGTGTTGCTGTCCACTAACCACCTAATTTACAGGCCCTGGGTACAGGGACTACCATATTATAGGAACTTACAAGTAAGTTAAAAGTACCAATCAGGTGTAGGCCAGTTTTACCATGTTTAGGGAGAGAGCAAGAGCACTTTAGCACTAGTTAGCAGTGGTAAAATGCACAAAGTCCTAAAACCCCCAAAAAACAATTTGGAACAAACAGGAGGGGTGCAGGCAAACAGTGTGGAGTGACCTTGTGGGGGGGACAGGTCCAACAAGGGCCTTTCTAGGTCGATTGTTCATTCTAGAAGAATGAACAATGGCCAACTCAGGCTTTATAAGGTGAGAACAGAGTGAGATAGGAACTTCATGCCAGAAGATAGACAAGACATGCCCAATCAGAATTGTATCACCTACTTTTCCTGAAGGCTAATGGGAGGTGCACATAGCCTTTGCTTGCTGAGGTTATCTACCTGCTTTCAATGCAGACACAAATAGCAGAAAATGCTATTATATTGAACAATAAAGTCATTGTTCAAAACAGGTATGAGGTTGTGACTCCTCTTTGAAACCGAATTAAGCTATTGTTTTGATGTTGAGTTTAGCATAGTAAGCAAAAGATATTATGGTTGACTTTGATATAAAGTTTTACAGCCAATATGTTGCAATATGTTGTGCTGTTCACACTTCTAAAACATTGCAGCTAGTAGCCTGTTTGTTTTTATCATAGTTACTACTCATATTGTGTGTAATAGGATAGGTTTTTTGATTGTAAAATAATTCCATTGTTTCTTAGAGTTCTTGAGTGTTTCCATCTATTATGAAAAAGGATTTGGGCTGCACTAATTATCCATGGGATATATTTTATAAAATTGATCATTACCTGAAACGCATCTTACTCAGGTACACCTCAGTGGGTTGCAGGTTGGCTGCAGTCGAACTGGCTTTCTGTCTTGTGTTGACAAATTGACAAAGTCTTTAGTGCCAGGGAGGTCAAGAAAGCCTATTTCCAGGCCGTGTTCTGGCAGATCTAGAAAACGTTTCACTTCAATTGGTGGCCAATGTGGTGAATCCAGCTCAGTCTCTGCAGGTGTATCTAGCCTAATAGCATTTTGAAAATGAAGGTATAGTCTATCAGCAGTATAGCGAGAGGGAGCAGGTTCTCAGCCTACTCTTCATCATCAGTGTCATGTGGAACATTTTGCACACCTGAACCGTGTAAGAGTCAAATTCAAATAAACCCTACAGCCTCTGATAGTACTGGCGGTGAGGCAGATGTTGGGGATTAGAGTCTGGTTGAAAATTGATTTGTTGTGCCTTTGTGATATTATAGTGCCACATAGGGCTGGATTGCAGAAACAATAGGTCAGATACCGGCATCTGGATTGTCTTGGGCTGGCGCTGGCAAGGAACATACTGGAGTGAACACTGAGGCTGGAGTGGAAGCATGAACTAGCATTGGAATGGGCACGGGTCCCATAGGGTCAGCTGGTAGCACAGGAGGGCCTGTCAGCAGAAGTCCAACTGGAGCCTCTTGCGGCTCCATAGGGCCCAAAGCAGCATCAGAGGGAGACTGAAGTGTCTGAAAAACCCGCAACATGGCCTCCTTCAAGACCGCACTTTGTATCGATATTGACAACGGCTTGGGGAATTTGAGGACCAGATCAGTTAATGCCCTCACGCTGTTCTGCCTGGTTTCATGTGGCAGGATAGGGTCAGGTCCTGTCTGGCCTCCTTGCGTTTATGTTGTGTCTTTGACTTACTGGAAGAATTCGAGCAGGAATGCCTCTTCATGTGGGGGAGGCTTTTTTAATGGGATCACAAAAGTCTCCTGTGACTTAGAGCTGTATCTACTTTTCAACCGTAACCTCTTCTTATGTTAGGCGACAAAGTTTTGTCTCCTGTACCCAGACCGACTTCAAGTGGATGAGGGAGCATTCATTCCGCAACCTAAGAGGTGAAACTGGAGCTCAAACACTAAAGGCACAAGTCATGTGGGTACCTGATTAACATTTGCTTCCTACAGTAACAGTATTGCTTTATTCCTGCCATTATCAAGCGAGACCTAGCCCCTTGGTGCACTGCCTAGTACAGTACTTTTTTGGACGTCATCGGAAAACTCACTTAGTTGGGAGAGGAGCTCTGGATCCACATTGATTCATCAGAAAAGAAAGAAACTATCATCAGCTCTCAGGGGTGCCACCTTTATGCAGCTCTGTTCCATCCCTTTCGGGGGAGTACAGAGTCAGTGCAGTCACATGGCTCCACCTATCAGTGCATGGGAGCATTGCTGAGAAATTTCTCCTGATCCAGTCTGACACTTGGAGATATTCTAAAAGTCTGGCATCTTCTGTTAAAAGTATCCATCTGATTTTCTCAAGCTTAAAAACAAAGGGGTGCCCAACTTCAGTGTGCATGGCAGGCGGTGGAACTGGAGTTGGTTATTTCAAACCTATCTGCACCCTCATGTCTTCATCAAGATCACAATCAAGGTCCAGGGGGAAGGCACAAGCAGAAACAGGCAGAGGCTGTGGCCCGGTCGCGCAGATTACAGGTGCAAGAAATGGAGTCAAGACAGGGCGGGTGGATTTGGAGGATTAGCGCTTTAAAGTTATCATACTAACTGAAGGCTTTGTTTCAGGTTCATTATACAACAACATAAAAAGTATACTCATGTGAAGAAAAAAACCACAAAAAAAAGTTATATCTGTATGCAATGCAGGTAATAGGTGTCTAAACTAAGTTTCAATCACTGCATGCATTAAAAATGGGACATGTACATGAAAGAAAGGGAAAAAAAAACTCCTACCTGCTGCATGATATGGGTGATTGTGCTGGCAGAAGATGCTGGGATGGTCTTCACAACCACAGATGTCTGTGCTGCAGTTTGTGACTGTGACACATGCTGCACAAGGGTCCGCTGGGCCTGAGATGTCTGCAGCGGGACATGGTGGAGATGATGCTGGTGGGGTTGTGATGATTGGCTAACTGAGAGCAAGGAGGTCAATGGCACTTCTCCAGAACTGACTGTAGTTGTTGAAGCAATTTGCCTTGCTGTTTTGCCTAGTGTTATAATATAAGCAAAATAAAGATTTGCACTTGAGCATGTTGATTTTTTATACTAGTATTTTTATACAAAGTTCATTAAAGAAGTAGACCTCATTCGCACACAAAAAACACCCACTTCTATCTGAGAAATTTCTACATTGAAAGCCTGGTTTTTAAAAAACAAACATGTACGATCATCTCAATGTACAAATAAAAATCCTAGACAAAAACTTGAGAGTTCCACATGAATGAAAAATACACATTACTGAATCCAATCAAATGTTTATATAGGGTAATCTAATAAATGTTCCATATGATTTGTTAACAGTGTAACAATGCTCAACAATACATACATAGAATGCCAAGGAATTCTAACACATATAAGCCTATACTCAAGGGTCCATTGGTCATCGCTTTCACTCAGGCATCCAAGTAATCATGCCCGGTTTCACGTAACCATGTTGCATGGAAGATCTCATCTCTCTTCCCTTAATCGTTAAAGATTTTTAGAACCGGGCGTGGGGTCAGCTGAACCGCAGTATAACAGCAGAATTCGTGCTCCAATACTGCAGCTGCTCAGACCTCATTCAATTGCTGAACTGCTTTATTGCCATTTAAGCTAAGACAACTCTGTAGAGCAACTTCCTGCTGCTCAGCAGAGTATAACCTCATAGCTGTACAAGCCAGCTCAAAAGTATCTAGCAATGCAAATTGTTGCATGGTGTATAAGGGAACAATCTTAGGGAAAGGGGATGCCTTAGCTGCTTTTACCCACAGCGGTCCATACTGGGGGGACATGATGACTTCTTAAGTTTCCAGTATTACTTCTCATCCTTTGATCTCCTCAAGACATCGCCTTCTCTTTTTGTTAGGGAGTTCGTAATATTGGGAGCTCAAACTCCACATTGATTTCATCCTCCCTGGCCTTAATGCTGTTATGGTCAAACATAATTATGGGACCTGATCTAATCAAGCTAGAGGGACTAAGTGAAGGGGGTAGTTTAGGTCTGGATTAAGGATGGAAAAAGTACTTGGGAGACTGGCCCTGAAGAATTCTGAACGGGGAAACAGGTCTAGTATTCCCATGCTCTGAGATGTCAGAGCTAACACTGGTTGCTGCAACTACCATACCATCAAAAGAAAGATTAAATACTATTCTGAGATTAATACATAAAATACCTGAGACAAGACAGACACCGGACTACAATAAAATTTTGGGCAAAATGTGCTAAAGTTTTTAATCACAGGGTGTAGCCGGATACAGTACATCTCTTTTATCCACAAGCCTTTCAATAAACTTCCTCTTCTAACCTGCTTTCACCTAGATCAACAGTGTCTGCTTATCCCACATTAGTTACTAACATTTAGCCAATATGGAATGCAAATTGTGTTGCCGGAGTACATGGGCTGAGTCAAGGTAAATCTTTTTCACTAAGGTATCCATACATGCAGCATGTCAGCAGGGGCAGTGTAAGCGACAGTGGAAACCTTCATATTGACTAAAGTTGCTGTTAACACACAGGGGGGCTAGGAGCTAAAACACAGGATGACCTGGTTTTTTCACCACAAATAAGTTTTCCGGTTTCTCTTGTAATGGATACAATTGTTCCTGGATCTGTATCTAAGTGTTTGTTTCTGCCTATTAGAAAGAGCTGGTACAGTAAAACCCTATGCCCTAAACTGTTCAAAACACTTCCCCAAGAGGAATAAAAAAAATCCCGCAGGAGATCAAGTTTTCTCTCAGCATGTGTCGATAATCTCAGCATCTCTCTTTTACCTAGCTGGGTCCACAAATGGAAGGGTTATGGATTTCTGTGGCATGGAAATGGAACTAGTGGATCGGAAGTGGGGTCTAGGACAAAAGGCCTTTTAAAAACTGAGCCAACCATGAAGAACTAAGAACAACTAAGAGTATCAACCATAAGGACTAGGCTGAGTGGCTAGCAGTGTGTGATCGACATTTATGAAAGAGAAACTTCTAAATCATTTTTTCTATTGTCACTATTTGCATTGACTGAGCAAATGCAGGAGGCTGATCACAGTTATTTGTTGTGGGATATGCCCTACCTGTGACAGATATGGATGTGGGACCACAGTTTTAAATTTGTCACAGAACTCGAACTATACCCTCAAACATGAGGCCTAAGAAGGCTGAACCGGACTTGGTGGCCTTTGTTCACGTCTGTTGGGTACTTGGCCTGGCATTGGCCTCAACAGTTCCCAGTGATGCTAGATCCAGAATAATTTGCACATGGCTGGGTCTGTCTAGAGTGTCACAGTGGGAAGAAAAGCTATTAAATCATGATTCTTCTCAAAGATCTTCATTCTGAAGTCAAAAACATTTGTGGAGGCAACATCATCCTTCCCCATTTCCTGAATTTTTGAGGGGGAAAAAAAAGCAGCTAGAGAAAGGCAGTTTCTCTGATAATTGAAACAACAACTTCCCTAATGCAGTGTGCAGCATCACTATTGTCTTTAGTAACAGGTGCGCTTAGGTACTGACCAAATGTTGAAGCACAAATGTAACATATTTGAGGTAAATGCACACGGTCTAAAACTGGAGTTTCTAATTAGCAGAGACTGAAGGCACTGAGAACATGAGCAGACAACGGGTTCTGTTAAGCATAGGCATGGAGCGATCTAGTGTCTTTGCACATTTCATGCAGCCAAACTTTTGCTCTAAAGAAATAAAACATCTTTCTTCTACAGCCTGTATTCACTGAATTGTAGACGGTTTTCTATGTTCTGAGAGATGTACTCTGAATTTCTCACTCATCACTTGGTAACTGTCTGTTTTAATTAAATAGGTCCTTGGGCTGCAACTAGCTCTCCTCAATACCCGACCTATGTCTGGGTGCTTTACATGATTACAGAATTATAAACATTTGAATGCTCAAAACCTGACGAGAATTAAGTGGGGCAGAACTCTAATATTTAGTTAAAGTATGTTTATTTTGCATTAGGAACATAATGCGAGATTCCCTATGTACCATGTTTTAAACATCTTCTTGGTTCCTGACTCCTAAAAAGTTTTCCCTTTCCACAACTTGCCAAACGTCAAGCTATTCAAGGAGTACTGAGTTCCTTATCAGCATTCTTGCCCACTAATTGGTAAACAGCTTGGCTTCCGCAGGATGTTCTTCATGGTTCCTCTTTGACTATCTTTCCTGATGATGTTATGTGTTGTTTTCTCATAGGTGGAATTCTTCCGACATCGCTTTTCTTGCTTCCCATTAGTAACATACTAGTAAATGATTTTGATTTTTATCATTTTTCTATAGGATCTTGAATCTGTGGCCTATTGGGGAAACTAAGAGTCACAAATATACATACATGTCCGTCCTAGAGCAGATTTGTTATCAATATTCAGACATTCCGTATTCTCAAGCTATAGGATCACCTTTTTTATCAGATTCTTTTGTACTGCAGATGAATACATGCAATTCCTTTCTAAAGTTTCATTCACAGAATGTCTTCTTTTCACTTCAATATTGAGTAAAAATGTTTCAATTGATAAAATAAATGTTGAATAATACAATACGGTGGTCAAATGAAAGATTTAGAAAACAAAAGTTACCTGAAATCCTAGTTCTTCTTACAGTGAAAAGTTTACACAAAACGTTTCAGCAGAAAATTAGGTGCCATAAAGATTAGCTTTGAAAGCCTATCTATAGGCTATATTGATGAATCTTTCATTTATTTTACTTTTAAAAACTGCGCAATTCTAGTAAATGAAGGTGCTTTTTTATTTTATTTATCTGGATGGCACCCTACTAAAGGTTTGACTCCCTACTGAATAAGAACGGCTGTCAATGATTCCGCGAACCTTCCGGATCTCGCGCTGAGATATGATTGGCTACCAACACTTCAAGCAGGAAGTGTTGGCAGTCATTTTGGGACTCTGCTTCAGCCAAGTCACAGAAAAAGGGATAAAAAAAAAAGAAAAAAGTGAGGCAGGGAATACCCTGACCCCTTAGTTCTGGTGCTGGGGCTCCTGTGCTTGTTTTGGAAAAAGCCCCCAGGTGGGGAAGGTCCCGGGGGCATTGTTTAAATAAAGGAGAAGTGCACAGGCCCCCGGGGACCACCACATTCCTGGGGCTTTATTTATAAAAAAATATATTAAAAAAGGAGGGCGCACTGGCCCCCCTCCTGAGGCTCTATAAGCGCTTGGGATCACAAACTCCCTGGGGGCTAGATAAACTGTGATGGGGGGGGGGCACGCAGACTTCCCACCACCCCCCGGGGACCACCACCTACCCAGGGCTAATTAACAGCTAATGAGGGGGCCCCGGGAACCACCACCTCCCTTGGGCTAAATATTTTCTAAAATATGGGAAAGAGCAGCGCAGCCCCCCTCCCGGGCTTCACAGGATCATGAGGACCACCACCTTTCTGTGACGGCCCGCAAACAAGAAAGGGGCTAGGGGGCGTGGCCCCCTCCTGGAGCCATAAACTGCCCTGGCGTCCAATCCCCTCCAGGGCCGGCTCCTGCTATGTCCCAGGGAACCCACCCCCAGGACATAGCCGTTTGTTATTGCTTGGCGGCAGCTGACAGATCCCGCCAAGCAAAAGCAAAGACTCTGCTTCCAACAGGCAGAAGCTGTCAAAGTGCTACCGTCCGCTGGAAGCAGAGGTTTCATTTCTTTCTCTGCCCGCAGTCATGTGGGCAGTGAAAGCGATTAAACTATTGCTCTTACACACAGGGAGCTGCATTTCCAGCAGCTCCCTGAGAGCAATAGCAATGCCTGCTCCCGCATGAGGAGGGGAGCTGCGCAGAAATCGGTCCAGGGAGGGGGGCCACGCGGCACCCCTCCCCTTTTGATTATAAATATATTAAGGTGAGGCCCCATCCCATTTCGGCCAGGGATGGGTTCTGGGCCTCGGGGGATGGGGTCCCCCGGGGCCAAAATTGGTCTGGGGAGGCGGGGCAAGCAGCCCCTTTCCCCTATTCAATTAAGACCGGGCCCCAGGGGATGAGGTCCCCGGGGTCAAAATCGGCTTGGGGAGGGGGGGCGTCCCCTGTGAAGAGGAGGAAAGAAAAACGAGCAGAAAAGGCAAAATAGCGGACAGAAAAAAGAAGAGCAGAAAGGGCAAAACAGAAGGCACAAAAAAGAGCAGAAAAAGCAAAACAGAGGGTAGAAAAGCAAGCAGACAGGCAAAACAGAGGGTAGAAAAATGAGCAGGAAGGCAAAACAGAGCAGAATAGGGCAAAACAGAGAGCATTTAGACACTAACAGACCCATTCAGAGAATCATGCACCCACTCACAGACCCACAGAGACACTCGCACACCCACTCCCAGACCCACGCACCCACTCACAGACCAACTCGAGACTCACCCACCCACTCACAGACCCACTGACATGCACCCACTCACAGATCCACTCAAGAGACTCACACCCCCACTCACAGAGCCGCTAAGAGAATCATGCATCCACTCACAGACCCACTGAGAGTCACACACCCACTCACACAGCCACTCACAGATCCAGTCAAACTCATGGACCTATTCAGACCCTCACGCACCCACTCACAGTTCCACTCAGACCCACACACTCACAGACCCACTCAAGAAACTCATGCACCCACTCACAGATCCAGAGACACTCATACACCCACTCACAGACCCACTCAGAGACTCATGCACTCACTCACATACCCACTGAGTCACTCATGCACTCACTCATTCACAAAGGTTGCAGGTTACAGTTAGGAAATAAAACAAAATAAAACCTTAGAAATTTACTTAAAAAACCAAAGGTTACAGGGACGCTACAGTTCAGAAATAGAATTGACGTTATAGTTAGGCTCAGATTTCACTCATACAAAAATCATAGAAATTCAGCAGTTATAGTTACCTGAGCTAACTAGAACTTACACTCCCGCAATGCACTGCTTATGACTTCACATATTACGTCACTCATGACATGGTCAGTGACATCACTGATGACATCTCAAATGGCATTACTGATGACATCATCCACAGAACCACTCACACCCATATACAACTTCTCATACGCCCACCCACACAACCACTCACATACCCATATAAGTGCTCACACAACTACTCACTTATCCATAGTCACACACTCACTCACTCACCCATACAGCTACTCATATAACCAGTCACTGACTCATACAGCCAGTCACATAGCCACACACTCACCCATTCAGCTAGTCACACACCGACTTATTTACCTATACGCACAAGTTACTAACTTGTGTAACGATATATCTGTAAGAGACCTTAGTTAGTGACAGATTCCTTACCTTAGAATATCCCCAGGCGTCAGGCTGGATCCGGAAAGTTTTCTGCGTAGCAGTACCCTTGCGCGTCGGTAGGCGGCGTCGTGCGGCTCCGCGTCCGTCGTCGGCGTCGTGATCGCCGGAATGACGTCGCGGGCAGTACTTAGACGCCGCCCCTGCGCGCTGACGTCAGTTCTGTACACGACTTTCCGCGCCAGGAACGCAGAGCCATGCAAGAAGCTGACATAGGTGTCTGAAAAATACTAGGGCCCTGAAAGGGATGTCCTTAACCCTAGAAATCAGTTCACAGAACGGGGAGGATGGGTGGGGCGGTAAGGAATCTGTCACTAACTACTGTCTCTTACAGATATATCGTTACACAAGTTAGTAACTTGTGCATCTGAAAGAGACACGTTAGTGACAGATTCCTTACCTTAGAATAGATACCCCAGCAATACCAACCCCGGTGGTGGGTCTGCGAACAAAGATCAGACAAGGAAGTCTCGGAGAACAGAACGGCCAAAGAAGCCGTCCCTCCGGACTTGGCTGTCAAGGCAGTAATGCTTTGTAAACGTGTGCAGCGAGGCCCACGTAGCTGCCTGACAGATATCCTGCAGCGGAACTCCGCGGCCCAAAGCCGTGGTAGCAGCCGTTGCCCTGGTGGAATGGGCACGCAGCCCAACAGGAGGCTTCTTCTTAGCCAAAGAATAGCAGGCCTTGATGCACAAGGTAACCCAGCGGGAGATGGTTCGTTTGTGCACCGCCCGACCTTTCTTGGCGCCCACGTAGCCAACAAAGAGCTGGTCATCCACCCGGAATTGTTTTGTGCGGTCGATATAGAAGGAGAGCGCACGTTTTGGGTCCAGACGGTGGAGCCTCTCCTCCTCTCTGGAAGGATGCGGAGGCGGAAAGAAGGTAGGCAAAGTGATGGTCTGCCCAATGTGGAAGGCAGTAACCACCTTTGGCAAGAAGGACGGACGCGTCCGAAGAACAACCTTGTCTGGATGGACAGACAGAAAAGGAGGTTTGCATGATAGAGCCTGGAGCTCACTCACCCGCCGAGCGGAGGTGATGGCCACCAGAAAGGCTGTCTTCAGAGTCAGAAGACGAAGAGGACAGTTATGTAGAGGCTCAAAGGGAGCGCACATTAGAAAGGTAAGAACCAAGTTCAAGTCCCACTGAGGCATCACAAACGGAACAGGAGGGAAGAGGTGTGTAATGCCTTTTAAGAACCTGTTAACAACAGGGGACTTGAAAAGGGAGGGCTGATCAGGGAGCCTGAGGAAGGCCGAGATAGCACAGAGATAACCCTTGATGGTACCCAGGGCAGAACCCTGTTGGGCCAGAGAAAGAAGGAACAGAAGGACCTCAGAAAGAGGGGCAGAAAGGGGGTTCACAGCCTTTGCTGTGCACCATGCCACAAATTTGTTCCACCTGCAGGCGTATACCACCTTAGTGGAGGGACGCCTGGCTGCCAGAATCACATCACAAACTTCGGGAGGCAAGTCGAAAGGAATCAACTGCCGCCGCTCAATCTCCACGCAAGCAGGTGGAGGCTGGACAGGTTCGGGTGGAGAACCGTCCCCTGCTGCTGCGACAGAAGATCCTCCCGAAGAGGCAGACGGATCGGGGGATCTACGCTCATACTGAGTAGCTCGGGATACCAAACTCTTCGAGCCCAGTCCGGAGCCACAAGAATGACTTGGGCCCGGTCGTGCCGAGTCTTCTTCAACACTCTGGGTAGAAGTGGTATAGGCGGAAAGGCGTACAACAGACCGCAACTCCACTCGCGACTAAAAGCGTCGCCGAGCAAGTGCCGCCTTGGAAATTCCAACGCGCAGAACTGATGACATTGCGCGTTCTCTTCGGTGGCGAATAGATCTAACCAAGGCTCTCCCCACTGTAGAAAGAGTCCTTGCGCCACTTCCGAGTGAAGACGCCATTCGTGATCCATCATGCACCTGCGGCTGAGTTCGTCTGCCCTGGCGTTCAGGGAACCTGCCAGGTGTTGAACCATCAGGAACATGCCCTGATGTTCCAGCCATGTCCAGAGGCGCAGAGCCTCCTGACAAAGGGTCCACAACCCCACCCGCCTTGTTTGTTGCAGTACCACATGGCGGTGGTGTTGTCTGTGAACACCTGCACTACCTTCCCTTTGACAGAGGGAAGGAATGCCTTGAGTGCAAGTCGGATCGCCCGGAGCTCCAGAAGGTTGATATGGAGCCGGGACTCCGCCGGAGACCAGAGGCCTCTGATCTCCGCCTCTCCCATGTGACCGCCCCATCCCAGAAGGGACGCGTCCGTCACAACTGTGTGCTCTGGCTGGGGAAGGGAGAGGGATCTGCCCATGACCCATTGCCGGTCCGTGAGCCACCACTGCAACTGTTTTGCAGTCCCCTCCGAGATCTGGACGTGATCGGACAGGTTGCCCTGGTGCTGCGCCCACTGGAACTTCAGGTCCCACTGCAGAGCCCGCATATGCCACCTGGCATGATTGACCAGCAGGATGCAGGAGGCCATGAGGCCCAGCAGCCTCAGGGTCATTCGTACCGAAACCCAGGATAAAGGCTGAAAGATCGGAATCATAGCCTGAATATCCCGGACTCGCCGTTCGGGAGGATAGGCCCGAAACTGCGTCGTGTCCAGAACTGCTCCGATGAAAAGGAGCTGTGGAGAAGGAATCAGATGCGACTTCGGCACATTGATGGAGAACCCCAGCGAGTGCAGGAGTTCGGCCGTAGTCTGGAGGTGGGAGACGACTGCCTGGGACGAGCCCGCCTTCAGCAGCCAGTCGTCGAGGTAGGGGAAGACTGAAACCCCAGCTCGGCGCAGATGAGCTGCGACCACCGCCATCACTTTCGTGAACACCCGAGGGGCACTGGTAAGGCCAAAGGGGAGCACGGTGAACTGAAAATGCTAGAGGCCTACCGTGAACCGTAGGTAACGCCGGTGGGCCGGCAGGACGGGGATGTGGAAATAAGCGTCCTGCAAGTCCAACGCTACCAACCAGTCTCCAGGGTCGAGGGCAGTCAAGACCTGAGCTAGGGTGAGCATCTTGAACTTCTCCTTCCGGAGGAAGCGATTGACGTTCCGGAGGTCCAAGATAGGACGCATGTCCTCCTTGTCCTTTTTGGGCACCAGAAAGTAGTGGGAGTAGCAACCACGTCCTACTTCTGGGGTCGGAACATGTTCGACGGCACTCTTGGCCAAGAGGGCCGTGACTTCCTTCTGCAGAAGCACCAAGTGATCCCCTGACATGCGGTGGAATTGAGGTGGCATGGCTGGGGGGTGGTCTCGAAGGGGAGGGAGTAGCCCCTTCGGACAATGTCCAAGACCCACCTGTCCGAGGTGATGGGACGCCAGTGGTGAAGGTGATGGCGGACCCTGCCCCTACTGGCGTGCCGTGCACCTGAAAGGAGGGACTAGGAGGGCTTGGAGGCCGCGGACGGGTTGGAGGTGGTGGCCTGACCCGCACGCTGGTTGCCCGAACCGCCACGGCGGTATCCACGTCCTCGGCCACGCGAAGGCGCTTGCTGCGCGGGCCGTTGGCCGGGCTGCTGACGTGACTGGGCGCCCCTCCCGTGGCCACGAAAGGGGCGAAAAGCAGATGTGAGCGGAGGGCGCACAACAGCAAGGCCCAGGGACTTTGCAGTAGCCCGCGAGTCCTTGAAACGCTCCAGCGCATGGTCTGCTTTTGATCCAAAAAGACCGACTCCATCAAAGGGCATGTCCATGAGTGTATTCTGGACATCACCCGAAAAACCAGTGGTCCTCAGCCAGGCGTGGCGACGCAGCGCCACCGTCGTTGCAAGCGATCTGCCCAGCGAGTCGGCGGTATCAAGGCCACAACGTATGGTGTATTTAGCCGCATCACGCCCTTCCGCAATGGCGCGGGTAAGCAGTGTCTGGACCTCCTCAGAACACTGCGGCAAAACAGTCGCCACCGAATCCCACAGGGAGTGGGTATATCGGCCCAAGAGGCAAGCGGTGTTAACGGACCGCAAGCCAGCACTGGAGGAAGAGAAAGCCTTCTTCCCAAAGTGATCCAGTCGCTTGGATTCCCTATCCGGAGGGGCGGTAGGGAAGGCGGTTTGGGAGGCAGAGGCTTGGACAACCAAGCTCTCAGGGGTGGGGTGTTGGGAGAGAAACAGGGGGTCGCCCGGAGCAGGGCGATGGCGTCAGGCCACGTTCCTATCCACAGGAGCCCCTGTGGTGGGCTTGGACCAGGCACCCAAAAGAACGTCAGTGAGTGCATCATTGAACGGCAGCACAGTCTCCGAAGAGGAGGCCGCCGGCTGAAGCACTTCTGTCAGGAGGTTAGTCCTGACGGCCACCGTAGGCAACTGGAGATTCAAGGCTCCAGCAGCTCTACGCAACACCGTTGCAAAATTTGCCCCCTCCTCCGTAGCCACGGGAGGAGACAGCATGCCAGAGTCAGGGGAGGTGTCCAGACCACTGGCATCCCCAAGTTCCTCAACCCAGTCCGGGTCAAACTCGCACTGTTGTGTGAGAGGGTCCTCAGACCCCTCCCAGCTCTCCTGGTCCTCCTCAGGTTCATAATATGGAGGAGGAGGGACATTAGGGACCCAAGGACTCATCGGCGTCGGGCGACGTCGGTCCGGCTCCATGTCCGGAGCCGGAGAAAGCCGGGGAACGACGCCGTCCGGAGCCCCGGACGGCGTCAGGAACGGCACCGGGGACATCGGCGTCGGCGGAGGCGTGGTTAGGTCAACCTGCGTCGATGGGGGTCGCGGCACCACCGGAGCCGGGATCGAGGCCGGGGCCGGAGCCGAGGCCGGGATGAAGGCTGGTGGGACAGGCGACGCCGGGACCGGAGTCGACGGCGACGCCGGAGCAACCCCATCAGGGCCCGTGGGGCCCGAAGGCGCACCGGAGGGACCTTGAGGCCCGAAGAGGCGGGCCATGGCCGACAGGAACTCCTGTATTTGGGCCGGAGTCGCCCCGAACCCGGGAAGGACGGGTAATGCGGGGGTAACTCGACAGGCACGTCCGGGGCCGCGGGGACGGTGCCGACAGGGACCTCAGCCGAGTCGCGAGACCGGCGAGGCGAAGTCTTAGAGCGATGATACCGCTTAGACTTCTTGTGCTTCGACTTACCGGAGGAGCGCGAAGACTTGGATTCCGACGAACGGCGGGGACTCCGCGTCCGGCCCTCGACCTCTCCCGGGACCGGGGCTTGGTGCGGCGCGGAGCCGACTGCCGGACCTCGAGGAGCTTTCGAGAC
This sequence comes from Calotriton arnoldi, assembly GCA_963921515.1. Classification (NCBI taxonomy): domain Eukaryota; kingdom Metazoa; phylum Chordata; class Amphibia; order Caudata; family Salamandridae; genus Calotriton; species Calotriton arnoldi. Next base: position 316,501 of record CAWUFW010012101.1, on the reverse strand, counting down.
CGCTCTCGCAAAGCCTTCGGATGAAGTTTCCGGCAGTCAGGGCACGACTTCGTGTCGTGGTCTCGGCCGAGACAGAAGAGACACTCGAGATGCGGGTCCGTGATCGACATCATGCGACCACATTCCTCGCAGGGCTTAAAGCCGGGCATCCCTACGACACCTTAGGAGTCGTGAAGACTCGTTGAAGAAACAGTGAAAAAATTCACAAAAAAGAATAGTCAAAAAGTGACTAGGGCACTGCTCTTCCCGGATCTGCGCTTACTGGCGCGGAAAAAGAAGAACTGACGTCAGCGCGCAGGGGCGGCGTCTAAGTACTGCCCGCGACTTCATTCCGGCGATCACGACGCCGACGACGGACGCGGAGCCGCACGACGCCGCCTACCGACGCGCAAGGGTACTGCTACGCAGAAAACTTTCCGGATCCAGCCTGACGCCTGGGGATATTCTAAGGTAAGGAATCTGTCACTAACGTGTCTCTTTCAGATAGACACACACACACAAACTCAATCACCCATACAGCCTCTCAACACAGCCACTCAAACCCCCATACAAGCACTCTCACACACATGCATACAACCACTCACACACCCACTCACCCTTACAGCCACTCCGACATTCACTCACCCATACAGCCACTCACACATCCAGTCACTCACTTACACAGCCATTCAGATGCCCACTCACTTCACCAATACAGTCACTTATACATCCACTTACCCACCCAGAGAGCCACTCACACAGCAAATCACACCCACACATCTACTCACAGTCCTACGTACACACTCATACAGCCACTCACACACCCATACAGCCACTCAAGACACCCACTCACACACGGATACATACAGTCACACAGCCACTCACATAATATATGTTGGAAGTATTATCACTTATTAGTAGTGCAGCCAGTACACTAATTTAAATTTTGTAGGTTAGTATATATGTTTAACAATCATAAACTCTTAGAAAATACTTACACTCACTAGATGATGTCATCAGTGAGGTCATTTAAGATGTCAACAGTGACATCAGTGATGTCACTGACCATGAAAACACAAAGTAAGGAGAGGAGAAGGGTGTGACACCGTACATCCCTTCACTATAAACACAAAATAGGCACGGTGGCGGCTTATGAGGAAACTGTGTAGTGTACTCTATGCTTCTATTCGATTAGTCCAATACACGTCTACAGATTATCCTGAGAAGAAAAACTCAACCTCAAGTGGGACCTACCCGATATTAGATGAGTAGGAGCTTGATACCCTAGGTTTTAGGGGAAACGGGCATCTCAGTCACAGAGAGGGTGGAGTCCTATGTAGTTACACATTCATCAAAAGGTACACCACAGTGACCGAGATGCCGGTTTCCCCTAAAACCTAGGGTATGAAGCTCCTACTCATTTAATATAGGGTAGGAGCCACTTGAGTGAATTAATAAGATAGTCTTCCACTCAAGTACATTTAGTGTTATCCAGGAACACAATCATTTAAACGGCCACTAGGGATCCACATGTGCTGAAGAAAGCTTCAGACCGTCTACGCTAACATAGATGGGCAGAAACATATTGGCAGATACGTAATTGGGTGAGAGTCATTGATCTCCATGTAGCCATTTATTTTAGGTTTTAATCATACCTAGTGTCCCGTTGAATAAAGGTATTGCCCATGGAACACTAAGGTATTTTTACTTTCAATCTGGATCCCCCTTCTTGTCTGTGTTGTCCAGTAAGATTTATTTAACAACTCCCTCCTTCCGTTACAGTCTTCGAGTAGGTTGAGTCTGCCTTGGTGGCACTGCCCTACTGGGGTGGGGAGAGGATTTCTGTGATGAAGCATGACACTATTAAGTGTGTGAGGTTTCCTCTTCCAATAAGGACGACTAAAAAACTAAGGTTTAGTTTTTCTTCTCAGGATAACGTCACTGAGACCAGGTCATGAGTGAAGTAATATGTGAGGTCATAAGCAGTGCGTTGCGGGGTGTGATTTATTGTTAGCTCAGGTAATTATAACTGCTGAAATTCTATGGTTTTGTACGAGTGAAATTTGAGCCTAACTATAACATCTCTGTAGCCTTTGTTTTATTGTGAATATATAGATCTATATATAGAGCAAGAGAGAGCGATATCGCCATACATCTATATATATATATATATATATATATATATATATATATATCTACTGTCGGTCGCCAGTAGATAGTTATAGTTAGGACCTATTATCCATAGGAAATCCATAACATTCTATTCCCAATAACTTTAGCGTCGTTTGACGAATCATCGCGAAATTTTCAAAACTAGTGGGGCGCTCCGGTCCGCTCCGGTCTTAAAAGTTTCGGGGTGATTCATCAAGTGGGGGCCGAGAAAAAAGGGGGGTCCCAAAACGTGTTTTCTCCATGTTAATTCCCATAGGAAATTTTAGCCACGGCTACAGCCCGAACTGCTGAACGGAATTACACCAAATTTTGCAAAAAGGTAGCGCTTGGTTCAGAAAGAGACCTTTTTTTTAAATGGTGTAAATCCGTTCAGTAGTTGCGGAGAAATTCAAAAAATAAGAGTGAAAAAATCAATTTCCCATAGGAAACTTTATGCAAGGCTACAGCAAAAACTGCTGAACGGAATTACACCAAATTTGGCAAAAAGGTAGTGCTTGGTTCAGAAAGCACCCTTTTTAAAAATGGTGTAAATCCGTTCAGTAGTTGCTGAGAAAATCCAAAATAAAAGTTTCGATATCTATGGCCGCGGTGGATCCGCGCACCCTCCCGACCACGAGCTGCATGCTAATTGGCTGTCAACACTCCAAACCAGGAAGTGTTGGCAGCCATCTTATCCCTCGGTAGAACCGAGGGACAAGAAAAGACAAAAACAAGGGCGCAAAACGCAAAAGGGGGCAGGGTAGAAACACCATGACCCCTAGCCCTGCTCAGGGGTCCTACAAGGACCCCCAGGGCCAATTTTTTAAAAATCGGCAGAAAACGCGCTGGGTGCGCGGATCCTGCCGATAAAAGCGAGCGCGGTCTCCGCGCTTCGTGGTTAATGGCCCCGGGTGGGCCAAGTCCCGGGGGCATGTGGGGGTTTATTATTAATTATATGGGGGGGGCCTCTAAGGCCTCCCAAGCCCCGGGGACCGCCACCCCCGGGGCTTTAAACAAAATGGTGCGGGAGGACTCTGAGCCCTCACGCTGCCCCGGGGACCGCCACCCCCCGGGGCTTCTTTTTTTAAAATTTAAATCACCTGTGTGGGGGGGCTCCAGCCCCCCCACACGCCCCGGGGACCGCCACCTCCCCGGGGCACTAACAAATTTAAAATGGGTGTCCGTTTTGAACCCCCGAAGCCCCGGGGATCACCACCTCTCCGGGGCTTTGCAGATGTGGGGAGGGGGGCCGCGCGGCCCCCCTCCTGGAGCCCTTGATGGCCCTGGGGACCGCCACCCCCCAGGGCCGGCTCCTGCAATGTCCCGGGGTGCCTACCCCGGGACACTGTAGTTTGCTATGACAGGACGGGAGCCTTGCGGCTCCCGTCCTGTCATAGCAAACTGCTTTGGATTTTGGAAGAGAGAGCAGGAAACCTGCTCTCTTCCAAAATTCAAAGACAATTGCTTTTCCACATGGGGACCTGCATCTTAGCAGCTCCCCATGTGGAAAGCAATGCCGGCTCCCGAGGACGCGGGGAACCGGCGGGACCGTGGGAGGATTGGGGACCCCCACGGTCCCCAACGGAGAGGGCCAGCCCCGGGGGATGGGGTCCCGGGGCTAGTAGTGGCCCGGGAGGGGGCCACGCGGCCCCCTCCCCAAATGTTAATTTAAAAAAAAAAAAAAAAAGTCCGGCCTCGGGGATGGGGTCCCGGGGCCACAAGTGGCCTAAGGAGGGGTCAACACAGCCCCCTCCATAACTTAAAAAAAAAAAAAAGAAGGCCATGCCCCGGGGATGGGGTCCCGGGGCTGATTAAGGCCTGGGGAGGGGGCCACGCGGCCCCCTTTCAATTTTAAAAAATAAATAAATATTAGGGGCAGGCCCTGGGGGATGGGGTCCCCAGGGCCAAAAATTAGAAAGAAGGGGGGCCACGCAGCCCCCTTCTTAAAAGAAAATAAAAAAAAATACCGGCATCGCGCCGGAGGCCACGCCCTCCTTGGAGCACTGTGCAAACACGCCCCTGGCGCGTTTGCAGATGGGGAACGAATTCCCCTTGAATACTGGAGGTCCCTGGGGGCCAGCTAGCCCACCAGGAACCTCCAGTATGCGCCAGGGGCTGCGTTGCACAGAGGTGTACAGAGGCCACGCCCCTTTTACACCTCTCTGCAACGCAGCTCTGTGGCGCTTTTGGAGGTACCTGGTGGGCTAGTTGGACCCCAGGGACCCTCAGGATTCAAGGGGACTTAATCCCCCAACTTAAAACGCGCCACTGGGCGCGTTTGCACAGTGGTGAAGGGAGGGGGCGGTGCTTCAGGTGACATGTGTGCAAACAGGCCCCGTGGCGCGTTTTAAGATGGGGAATTAAATCCCCTTCAATCCTGAGGGTCCCAACTAGCCCACCTGGTACGTCCAGAAAGCGACACAGAGCTGCGTTGCAGAGAGGTGCAAAAAGGGGCGTGGCCTCTGAACACCTCTCTGCAACGCAGCTCCCTGGCGCATACTGGAGGTACAGGGTGGGCTAGTTGGACCCCAGGGACCCTCATGATTCAAGGGGACTTAATCCCCCAACTTAAAACGCGCCACGGGGCGCGTTTGCACAGATGTCACCTCAGGCCCCGCCCCCTCCCTTCAACATTGTGCAAATATTCCTCTAAAAGCAGCCGAACTACAAATTCCAATTTACTCACCTGTTATCAGGAGAGACCTCAGTGCTGCATCTTTGAGCCCAGTACTGATCCTGAAAAGTAATTTTAACCGTACTTACCAGTAACTTAAATTTCCTTCCATAGGATATCATTGCTTGCTTTTTGCTGAAAAAGTTTCTAAGTGTCAATTTTTGAAACTTACAAATATTCCTCTAAAATCAGCCGAACTACGAATTCCGATTTACTCACCTGTTATCAGGAGAGACCTCAGTGCTGCATCTTTGAGCCCAGTACTGATCCTGAAAAGTAATTTTAACCGTACTTACCAGTAACTTGAATTTCCTTCCATAGGCTAACATTGACTGGTTTCACTTGGAAATTCTTCTAAGTGTGGAGTTTTGGAACTTTATAATATTCCTCTAAAATCAGCCGAATTCCGAATTCCGATTTACTCACCTGTTATCAGGAGAGACCTCAGTGCTGCATCTTTGAGCCCAGTACTGATCCTGAAAAGTAATTTTAACCGTACTTACCAGTAACTTGAATTTCCTTCCATAGGATATCATTGCCTGCTTTTTGCTGAAAAAGTTTCTAAGTGTCGATTTTTGAAACTTACAAATATTCCTCTAAAATCAGCAGAACTACGAATTCCGATTTACTCACCTGTTATCAGGAGAGACCTCAGTGCTGCATCTTTGAGCCCAGTACAGATCCTGAAAAGTAATTCTAACCGTACTTACCAGTAACTTGTATTTCCTTCCATAGGATATCATTGCCTGCTTTTTGCTGAAAAAGTTTCAAAGTGTCGATTTTTGAAACATACAAATATTCCTCTAAAATCATCAGAACTACGAATTCTGATTTACTCACCTGTTATCAGGAGAGACCTCAGTGCTGCATCTTTGAGCCCAGTACAGATCCTGAAAAGTAATTCTAACCGTACTTACCAGTAACTTGAATTTCCTTCCATAGGCTAACATTGACTGGTTTCACTTGGAAATTCTTCTAAGTGTGGAGTTTTGGAACTTTATAATATTCCTCTAAAATCAGCCGAACTACGAATTCCGATTTACTCACCTGTTATCAGGAGAGAACCCAGTGCTGCATCTTTTAGCCCAGCACTCACCCTGAAAAGTAATTCTAACCGTACTTACCAGTAACTTATATTTCCTTCCATAGGAATCCATTGTCTGGTTTTCAGCAGAAATGTTTCAGTGTCGATTTTCACAAACTACAAATATTCCTTAAAAATCGCCTGTATGACTTAAACGCATTCTTTCAACTGTTTACAGGAGATGCACCAGTGCTGGATCCAGGATCTAACACTGAGTAAGAAAAAGTAACGATAACACTACTTACCTGCTAAGTAAATTTCCTCCCATAGGATAACATTGGTGATTCTATGTGAAAAAGTTTCTAAGTGTCAACTTTTAAAATACAATAATATTCCTTAAAAATCACTACTGTAACCAAAACGCTTTTACTCAACTGTTTACCACAGGATCCAGTCCTGTGGTTAGAAAAGTAATCCATAAAGTAACTAATTGCATTTAACTTGAAATCCATAATGTAACTAATTGCATTTAACTTGAAATTCACATTGAGCTCAATGTTGCATTGTGTTTGAAATTGTGTTGCCCATTGCAACAACTGTAACTACTGTACTTAAAAGTCTATTGCCTATTTGCAAAGTATTTAAACTAAAGTAATTCATTCAGAGAAAGTATATTTTGTAATGTAATGTATAATGTAATTACAATGTAATTTAAAAAATAAAATATGTAAAAATAAATAGTTTAAAAAAATGTAGTAAATCAGTATCAAAAAAATAAATATAACAATTAATACATTTAAAAATTGTCATTTACAAAACCTTTGAAATTCACTGAAAAAACCATAGGTTTTAGGGGCGTTATAGTTAGAAATTAGCATTTAAAAAACCTTTTAAATTCACTGAAAAAACCATAGGTTTCAGGCACGTTATAGTTAGAAATTAGCATTTAAAAAACCTTTGAAATTCACTGAAAAAACCATAGGTTTCAGACACGTTATAGTTAGAAATTAGCATTTAAAAACCTTTGAAATTCACTGAAAAAACCATAGGTTTTAGGGACAGTTATAGTTAGTTGGACATTGCACTCGTACAAAACCCGTGAAATTCCCCCGTTATAGTTAGTTCAGCTAACTATAACTCGCGCCCCGCAATGCACTGCTGATGACGTCACATATTACATCACTCATGACATGGTCAGTGACATCACTGATGACATCACTGATGACATCACTGATGACATCACTGATGACCTCATCCACGTGATAATCTGATGCACCTCCTCACACCCTAATATAACCTTTGATACACCCACTCTAAATTACAGACTGCCATTCGCAAAACCATAGACACTCCAACACCAATAACTACATACCCACTCACTGATTCTTAGGTCTACACACACATCCACTCACTCACCCGTACAGTCACTCATACTTACGGTCACTCAGTACAGGACTATCATATGCACTCATACTCCTATATAGACACTCAAACACCGCCACTCATCCAGAGGTACTCACACACCTAGTCAGTCATGCAAATAATTAAACACACTGCCCTTTACTCACCTACACAGTTATACACACACCAGCTCACTTACTCATACAAATACTAGCACATTCTTACGCTCTTATACAATCACTGATGCAAGCACACACTCATCCATACAGTCACTCTCACAATCACACACTCTCGCTTATAGCTATTTATATACTCCAACACACATATATACTGCCTTTCACATATGTAGTTACTCACACATGTACCACTGGGACATACATTCACTCACTAATACACTCTTACACACACTTACCCACCCATACAGTCTATCACAGATGCACTCTTGAAACCATCCACCCAGTGAATCACCCACTCACACATCTATGCACAGAGTCACACCCACCCCACCCACACAAACACTCAGGCACCCATACAGATACTCAGACAACCAATCAATAACTCATATAGACACTCATGTAGCTATTCACAAACCCATGCAGCCACTTACACAGCAACAGACAGACGGATACAGACATTCACCCAGTTTAGTCACTAACCCATGCATTCAGTAAGATACGTTTAATCACTCACTTATAGAGTTAGTCACGCACCTACTAAATCATCCATACAGACACTTATACACCCACTCATTCTTCAATACGCCTTTCCCTATATATATTAAACATATTTAAACTTTACAGAAACACACAGTCACTGGATAATGTCATCAGTGATGTCATTTGAGATGTCATCAGTGATGTCATCAGTGATGTCACTGACCATGTCATGAGTGATGTAATATGTGACGTCATCAGCAGTGCATTGCGGGCGCGAGTTATAGTTAGCTGAACTAACTATAACGGGGGAATTTCACGGGTTTTGTACGAGTGCAATGTCCAACTAACTATAACTGTCCCTAAAACCTATGTTTTTTTCAGTGAATTTCAAAGGTTTTTTAAATGCTAATTTCGAACTATAACGTGTCTGAAACCTATGGTTTTTTCAGTGAATAAATATATATATATATATATATATACACCTAGATCTATATATCTATCGGTATGTGGAGAAGTGTGGCTCAATGGTTAGAGCGGCAGACCCTGATGCAGAGATCTAGCCCGGGACCAGGGTTCAATTCCCGCCTCGGCGGGTCTTGGGCTCAATTTCCTCGGACCTGATAATTCTCGCCTCGGTGCCTATTCTAATCATGGGTCCCACTCTGCAACTCTGGGCAATAGCTTGCTTAATCTCCACAACGGCCCCAACAGCGCTGGGATGCCTGGCTTCACCCTGGGGGAGCCCAGGAGTGGACATTTCACAGGGAAAAGCCAGGAAGGGTTCCACAGCGGTATGCGTACAGCGCCAGGACACCTCTTTGGGGGTATAAGTGCGCTTTACAAGTACGAATTTCATTATATCTATCTCTATCATCATCTCGATCTATCTATATGATCCCTGTTGGCCTATGACAACAAAAATTAGCATTAGTGATCCAGACATCACTACACTTGGGCACTCAGGGAGGACTTACCCACTGAGTGTGAGGTTGTGTAGTTGTGTATGTGGAGTTGTGTGGAGGGGTGTGCTTGGCCGTGTGTGCATGTGAATGTGTGTGTGTATGGTTTTGTGAGTATGTGAGTTTGTGTGTGTGGTTGTGTGAGAATGTGTAGGGATGGTATGTGTATGTGTGGCAGTTGTGTGGGTATGCATGAATGTGGTTAATGTGTGGAGCGTGTATGTGTGAGTATAAGTGTGTGTCTGAGTTTCTGTGGTTGTGTGAATATGAGGTTGTGTGTGAGAGAGTGTGGGGTTGTTTGGGTGTGTGCGGTGTCTGTATGAGTGTGTGTTAGGATGGGTTTTTGTGGGTGTGTGTTAGACTGTGTGGTTGAGCCTGTGAGTGGGTTTGTGTGTGTGTGTGTGTGTGTATCAGTGTGGAGTTGTGGTCGTGAGTGAGTCTATGAGTTTGCAAGTGTGTATGCAACTGTGTGTAAATGAGTGATTGTGTAGGCATGTGTGCTTGTGGGTGTGTGTATGTATGTATTTGTGGTATTGTGTGGGTGTGTGGGGGGTTGTAGGAGTATTTGTATTAGTGTGTAGGTATGTGTGAGATTGTATGTGTTCCTGTGGGTTGAGGGGTTTTTGTGGGTGTGTTTGTGTGCAGGGTTGTGAGTGTTATTATGTGGTTGTGTTTTTGTGGGGTTGTGCGTCAGGATGTTTTTGTGGGATTTTTATGTATCTTACAATGGGGTTTTGTGGGAGTTTGGTAGGGGTGTGAGGGGTTGTATAGGTCGGTGTGGGGGTTGAGTGGGTGTGTGTCAGTATGTGTGCGTGTGGGACTGTATGTTTGTTAGGATGGGGCTTTGTGAGTGTGTGGGGTTGTGTGGCTGTGAGTGTGTGGGGGGTTGTGTGAGTGTGTGAGGGGGTTGTGTGAGGGGGTTGTGTGTGTGTGGGGCGCTGTGAGTGTGTGTATCCGTGTGGAGCTGTGTGAGTCAGTGTGTGAGGATGCAAGAGTATGTATGTGATTGTGTGTAAATGAGTGATGGTGTATCTATACCTGAAGAGGGAAAAGACATCTTAGACCATAATAACGTTCAGCCCATCTCGCTAATCAACACTGATTGTAAGACATATGCAAACGTTTCAGCAACCGTACATCCTTTATGAACATAGGTAAGTAAGCAATAATTCAAGACAAGTCATAATTAAAAAGACCAAGTTGCTGAAATGACCAACAATTACCATGGTGCTAGAAGCAAAAAAGGCTTCTTAAAAACTATCTCAGGTCTTTTGATGGGCTGTTCCCTTTAGATTCTAGGTGAGAAATTAATTGGTATAGTCCATCCAATATGGCAACTGCATAAATGAACACTCTTCTCAAAGCTTCCTACCCTATCAAGGAACAAGAATGGGTTGTACTCTTTCCCATTGTTGTTTTTACTTGCCACAGAACTCCTTATCTCTATCAGGGAGACTGCAAACATATATGGCATTCCCTTTGGATCTGACCTATGATAGTGTCTCAGACCACTCTCTAAAGAAAAACAAGCATTGGCATAGCCAATAGGTCTCGCCTTTGGGACCTTATAAGTGTTTAGCCATGCAACAGTTAATGTTGTTGCAGTAAGGATATTGTGCTGCATAACTAAATACTTATAAGGTCCCAAAGGCGAGACCTATTGGCTATGCCAGAAGCTGTGGCCACGTCCTTAAACACCTTGCCCTGCAGAGCAATTATAAGTACTTGGTGGGCATCACCGCCTCCACCAGGCCTAGTTTGGTGTCTGCTGAATGATTATAGTATACATCTGCATAGCAAAGCAACTGGGAATTTCAGAAAAACTTCAATCAAACCACCTTTATCACATCATACAAAGGGCATTTTCAACGGACACAACACTCACAGAGATTCATTTTCTACAAACCACTAAGGACTGTCATCAGAAGCCTGTAAACAATCACACATAGTACCCATCTTAGCAGGAAACGCCAGCATGCCCCCTCTTACGTTTTAACAACTTAGATCAACTGAGTAATTCATCCCAAGCCAATCCAGCTATTGTGGCCTCAATCAACGCACTCGCTGCATACAGAACATCCTCAGTGCACACTGATCACACAATATATCAATTGCACAGTGTTCCCCAAAAACAACAGTTTCACAATGGTGGCAATAAACAACCACTGCATATTGATTTCCAAAAGACCCCTATCAAGTACTGCCTCCAAAAAATTCCCTTTGCTTAAACAGGGCCATCATGCAGTGCTCCACAAAATAGGCACATTGGTTTAAAAATATTTTTATATCACAAGTTACATCTAAAAAAACATTAAGTCAGAGTCAAAAAATTCTACGGGGTTCAGGATTTCAGAGTGGGCTTGAGCAACTGGCTAGAACTACAGATCTAGATGCATGGCGGATTTGAGGGATCAAAGAGACCTCAAACACATTAGGAATGAAAGTAAGGAAAATGCGGCCTTCATCAGATAAATGCTCTCTTTCTTGATAAAATTAATTGCAAGTGCTCCTAAAGGATGATACCTTCATGAGACAGGTGTGTATTGTGGTTACCAGCTTTCCTGACACCAGAGATCTTTTCATGACGGCAAAACAGTTAATAAGGGGGGGGGGGGGAGGGCGCTACCAGCCTTACGAGGCCTTTTTATAAAACGTAAATAAATAAGACAAGCACACTACAAACATCTGGGATAATCGTGCACATAACTGCGTGGAGCAACTACAGCGATTTCACGAGGCTCCGGCAGGCGAGCGAGGGCTGTTCACAAGGTCCCCGGTAGCTTTCAATGGCCACTTCATGCGGCTCTTATGGGTGACCACTACTCCTCAAGGAAGATGGGGGGAGAGGGGGTTCAATGCACACTCACCTAACAATGCAGCTTCACGGCGCTGACAGGGTAGGGCGAAAGCACGTTCATTGCACTGCTAGTGGTTTCACAGGCTCCGACGGTGCCTCTTCAGGCAGAATGACGGAGGTTCAGTCGTACAAAGCCCTGCTGTCAGATTGAATTAGGCAGAACACGGGATTGGTGCTTAAAGCTGCCTGTAACAGATTATGCACTTTACAGGGGACACCCGCATCCGTTGCCCCTAGGGAATTCCCACGCCGGAAGCATGTGCCCAAGAATCTGTTTTAGGCGGGCTCTATCACCGGCGAGACACTACCGAGAGCCAGCTAACCTCAAGCACGTGACCCAGGGCACAATTACAAGGCTGGTTAGGGTAAGGACTGTAACACGACAGAATGGGCAGGCAGAGACGTGTGGGCAGGAAATCCAAAACAAATAGCAAGTAAAAAAAAAAAAGTGAAAGCGCGAGCTGGGAGCAGGGCCGTGGGCCAACAGGAGTACCAAGCATCGGAAAAGGGAAATACCAGAAGCATGCAAGGCAGCGAAGACAGGAGAGAAATGGAGAGGAAGTAATGTGGGAGCGAGGAGCGGCGCGCGCAGTTGCCAGGGGCTGAAAGTTGAAAGACGCGCTCTGTGGTGGGGGAGGGGGAGGGAGTTGAAGCGCGAGCAAAACAGAGAGGCAGAGCGAGGCGCGCGCGCCTGGGAGAGCGAGAGGAAAGCCAGATGGCGCCTCTACTCGTACCTGTGCGTGTAACCGCACGCTCTATGCCACCCAAAAGCTGTGGTCGGCTTTTAAAGCCCACTCACTAAATGTCTCGCCAGAGCAGCGCATGCACTGGCTCAGGCGAGACCTTAAAACTATTACCATTCAACAATGTTGGCAATTCTCTCTTGTGGAACATAAGGTCAAAGATGGGAGCCTCTAGAATTAAGCAAATTAAATACCTAGGTATCTGGTTCGAAAAAAGTATAATTAACTCAGTAGGATATAATGAGAAGGTGACACCAAATAACATACTAGACTCGGCGACTCCCAGGTATATTACTTAGTGGGACAGGATTGAACCCGTAAAACTAATAATCTCCCCATCCCTAACTTCTTGATAGGAACGCTCCCTGTATAATTATCTGACAACTTCTTTAGGATACTAGATACCCTTATCCGAGACTTTATATGGAACTCCAAGGGTAGAATCTTTTAACTTAAAAAGAGTGTCCCCAAAAATGTGGGAGGACTCAATCTGCATTCTTAGGTAAACAGGGTAAGCATTGGTTCAACCAAAACATCTAATAAAAAACTAAAACGATTCCCTGGCTTAAATGTGAGTAAGACAATATAGCCCCTTTGCTTGATTTAAACCATCATCATGAAACAAACCAAACTGGTCCACTAAACAAACATAATCAACTGTAAAGTGATAGCATTATACAAGTTAGAAAACAAAGCAATGCAACAAAATGAGGCATTCATCATAATAGAATAATCAGCAAGAGAAAATAGATGGGGAAACCCTATATTAGAAGACTGGGCCATAAGTGGTCCATCTTTGCAGGAGCTAGGCTCTAAAAGCCACCCTTTACCATTCCCTGAATTACAATCCATATATCTATCAAACAAAATTGGCCTCTATAAATTTTTAAAAGTAAAAGTTCTCCTTTTGAAATATAGACCCACGCATGTCCCTCCATGGCTTAGATAAAAAAGTTACTTACCTGTAATCCTCTTCACGGTCATAAGCACTGAATGGTTCTGCCCATGTGTGGGGATCCTGGAGTGAAAAATAAATAAATAAATATAAATATATATATATATATATCAAAACACAAAGGTTCGGTGCACTCACGGGGTATGTATAGGCTTTGTAGTATCCGCAGACGCGTTTCTGGCTTTTGCCTTCATCAGTGCGGAAAAGCCGTCGATGTAAAAGCACAGTCTTTTAAACAGTTATATCGTTATGTTATCTAGCGGCAGGCGAGGGGACTTATAGTCACAGTAATCACGGCTGTCATTTGATTTTAGCGATGGGAGCGCCATAGATGGCAACGAACAACTGAAATGGAGACGCCCCATTGCTGGCCTCTCATTGGCCAAGGATCCACCTATCAAATGGCAGGACTGTTTAAAAGACTGTGCTTTTACATCGACGGCTTTTCTGCACTGATGAAAGCAAAAGCCAGAAACGCGTCTGCGGATACTACAAAGCCTATACATACCCTGTGAGTGCACCGAACCTTTGTGTTTTGCTGTTTTAATAAGCGGGTTCCACCACCGCTTTTCGGTTGCACCCGCCGTGAGTTCGGCTGGCCACTGGTGGAATACTGGTTTTGAATGAATGAATATATATATATATATATATATATATATATATATATATATATATATATATATATATATATATATATATATATATATATATATATATATATATATATGTTACTTACCCTGTAAGCATCTGTTCTTGGCATGTAGAGCTGTAGATTCACATGCTTTGCATACTCCTGCCATCTAGTGTTGGGTCCGGATGTTTGCAAGTTGTTTTTCTTGGAAAAAGTGTTTTCCAGTCACAAGGTAAGGTGACGACTCCTTTCGGTGATAGTGCACTTGGGCATCAACTCCATAGTTAGATTGTTTTTCCGCAAGAGGGTGAGAATGGAGTAAGTGTAGTGTAGAGATGTCCATGCGTATGTAATGTAAATAATAAGAACTGCAACAACCACAGGTTTCAGAGGAGGAGGGAGGGCGAATGTGAATCTACAGCTCTACATGCCAAGAACAGATGCTTACAGGGTAACATAATCCATTTGAGGCATGTGAGCTGTAGATACACATGCTTTGCATAGATTGTACAGCAGTATCCTCCCAAAGCGGTGGCTAACCAGTGGGTATTGCAATTGTTTGAAAGAGTGTTTTTAACACTGCTTGTCCTACATTAGCTTGTTGACGAGCTAATACATCCACACAATAATGTTTGGTAAATGTGTGTGGTGTAGACCATGTAGCTGCCTTACATATGCCAGCTAAGGGAATGTTACCTAAAAAGGCCATAGATGCCCCTATTTTGTGCGTAGAATGTGCTCTAGGAGGTATAGTTAAAGTCCTTTTAGCTTTAACATAGCATGTTTGAATACATTTAACAATCCATCTAGAAATACCTGATTTAGAGATAGAATTTCCCCCACGAGGTGGAGCAAATGCAACAAAAAGTTGTTTTGTGAAACTCTTTTCTTCTATCAATATAGTATAATTCACTGAAAAAAACACAGGTTTCAGGGACGTTATAGTTAGGCTGACTTTTCACTTGTACAAAACCTGAGAAATTCAGTCGTTATAGTTAGATGAGGTAACTAACTCGTGCCCCCGCAATGCACTGCTGATGACGTCACACATTACATCACTCAAGACATGGTCAGTGACATCACTAATGACATCTCAAATGTGTTTTTTTCAGTTAATTTTAAGGTTTTTTAAAAGCTAATTTTTAACTATAACGTCCCTGAAACCTGTGGTTTTTTCAGTGAATTTCTAAGGTTATTTAAATGCTAATTTCTAACTATAACGCCCCTGGAACCTGTGGTTTTTTTTAGGGAATTTCTATGGTTTTTTAATTCTAATTTCTAACTACACCTACATAGGTAAGACATGTGCAGAAAGAGAAAGAAGGCGCAGAAAGAGGCAAGAGAGGTGCAGAAAGAGGCAAAAGGTGCAGAAAGAGGCAAGAGAGGTGCAGAACGAAGCAAGAGGTGCAGAAAGAAGAAAGAGGTGCAGAAAGAAGAGAGCGAAGTACAGAAAGAGGCAAGAGAGGTGCAGAAAGACGCAAGAGAGGTGCAGAAAGAGGCAAGAGAGGTGCAGAAAGAAGCAAGAGGTGCAGAAAGCAAGAGAGGTGCAGAAAGAAGCAAGAGAAGTGCAGAAAGAAGCAAGAGAGGCACAGAAAGAGGGAAGAGAGGCACAGAACGAGGGAAGAGGCACAGAACGAGGGAAGAGAGGCACAGAACGAGGCAAGAGAGGCACAGAATGAGGCAAGAGAGGCGCAGAAAGAGGAAGAAAGGCACAGAAAGAAGAGGTGCTCGAAGAGGCAAGATAAGTGCAGAAAGAAGCAAGAAAACTGCAGAAAGAGGAAGAAAGGCACAGAAAGAGGCAAGAGAGGCACAGAAAGAGGCAAGAGAGGCGCTGAAAGGCAAGAGAGGCGCTGAAAGAGGCAAGAGAGGCTCTGAAGGAGGCAAGAGAGGCTCTGAAGGAGGCAAGAGAGGCGCAGAAAGAAGAAGAAAGGCACAGAAAGAAGCAAGCAAGGTGCAGAAAGAGGCAAGAGAAGTGCAGAAAGAAGCAAGAAAACTGCAGAAAGAGGAAGAAAGGTGCAGGAAGAAAGGTGCAGAAAGAAGCGCAGAAAGAGGCAAGAGGACTGCAGAAAGAAGTAGAAAGGTGCAGAAAGAAGTAGAAAGGTGCAGAAAGAAGTAAGAGGACTGCAGAAAGAAGAAGAAAGGTGCAGAAAGAAGAAGAAAGGTGCAGAAAGAGGAAGAAAGCTGCAGAAAGAAGCAAGAGAAGTGCAGAAAGAAGAGAGCGAGGTGCAGAAAGAAGAGAGCGAGGTGCAGAAAGAAGAGAGCGAGGTGCAGAAAAAAGCGAGCGAGGTGCAGAAAGAAGCGAGAGAAATGCAGACAGAAGCAAGAGAGGTGCAGAAAGAAGCAAGAGAGGCGCAGAAAGAAGCAAGAGAGGTGCAGAAAGAAGAGAGGTGCAGAAAGAAGAGAGCGAAGTGCAGAAAGAGGCAAGAGGTGCAGAAAGAGGCAAGAGAGGTGCAGAAAGAGGCAAGAGAGGTGCAGAAAGACGTAAGAGATGTGCAGAAAGAAGAAAGAGAGGTGCAGAAAGAAGCAAGAGGTGCAGAAAGAAGCAAGAGGTGCAGAAAGAAGCAAGAGAAGTGCAGAAAGAGGCAAGTGAGGTGCAGAAAGAGGCAAGAGAGGCACAGAAAGGCAAGAGAGGCACGGAACGAGGCAAGTGAGGCGCAGAAAGAGGAAGAAAGCCACAGAAAGAAGTAAGAGGTGCAGAAAGAGGCAAGAGAGGCGTAGAAAGAAGTAAGAAAACTGCAGAAAGAGGAAGAAAGGTGCAGAAAGAGGCAAGAGAGGCGCTGAAGGAGGCAAGAGAGGCGCAGAAAGAAGAAGAAAGGCACAGAAAGAAGCAAGCGAGGTGCAGAAAGAGGCAAGAAAACTGCAGAAAGAGGAAGAAAGGTGCAGGAAGAAGAAAGGTGCAGAAAGAAGCAAGAGGACTGCAGAAAGAAGAAGAAAGGTGCAGGAAGAAGAAAGGTGCAGAAAGAAGCAAGAGGACTGCAGAAAGAAGAAGAAAGGTGCAGAAAGAAGAAGGTGCAGAAAGAAGCAATAAGTGCAGAAGAAGAGAGTGTGGTGCAGAAAGAGGCAAGAGAGGTGCAGAAAGAGGAAGAAAGCTGCAGAAAGAAGCAAGAGAAGTGCAGAAAGAAGAGAGCGAGGTGCAGAAAGAAGAGAGCGAGGTGCAGAAAGAAGAGAGCGAGGTGCAGAAAGAAGAGAGCGAGGTGCAGAAAGAAGAGAGCAAGGTGCAGAAAGAAGAGAGCGAGGTGCAGGAAGAGAGCGAGGTGCAAAAAGAAGAGAGCGAGGTGCAGAAAGAAGAGAGCGAGGTGCAGAAAGAGAGCGAGGTGCAGAAAGAAGAGAGCGAGGTGCAGAAAGAAGAGAGCGAGGTGCAGAAAGAAGAGTGAGGTGCAGAAAGGAGAGTGAGGTGCAGAAAAAAAGAGAGGTGCAGAAAGAAGCAAGAGAAGTGCAGACAGAAGCAAGAGAAATGCAGACAGAAGCAAGAGAAATGCAGACAGAAGCAAGAGAAATGAGGCAAGAGAAGTGCAGACAGAGTCAAGAAAAGTGCAGAAAGAGTCAAGAGAAGAGCAGAAAGAAGCGAGAGAAGTGCAGAAGAGGCAAGAGAAGTACAGAAAGGCGAGAGAGGTGCAGAAAGAGGCAAGAGAGGTACAGAAAGAGGCAAGAGGGGTGCAGAAAGAGGAAAGAGGGGTGCAGAAAGAGGAAAGAGGGGTGAGAAAGAGGAGTGCACAAACAGGCAAGAGGGGTGCAGAAAGAAGCAAGGGGTGCAAAAAGAGGCAAGGGTTGCAGAAAGAGGCAAGAGAGGCACTGAAAGCAACAGAGGTGCAGAAAGAGGCAAGAGAGGTGCAGAAAGAGGAAGAAAGGCACAAAAAGAGGAAGAAAGGCACAGAAAGAGGAATAAAGGTGCAGAAAGAAGCAAGAGAAGTGCAGAAAAATGCAAGAGGTACAGAAAGAAGCAAGAGGTGAAGAAAGAAGAGAGTGAGGTGCAGAAAGAGTCAAGGAAGGAGCAGAAAGAGGCAAGAGAGGTGTAGAAAGAAGCAAGAGAGGTGTAGAAAGAAGCAAGAGAGGTGCAGAGAGGCAAGAGAGGTGCAGAGAGGCAAGAGAGGTGCAGAGAAGCAAGAGAGGTGCAGAAAGAGGCAAGAGAAGTGAAGAAAGGAATAAAGGTGCAGAAAGAGGCAAGAGAGGTGCAGAAAGAGGAAGAAAGCTGCAGAAAGAAGCAAGAGAAGTGCAGAAAGAAGAGAGCGAGGTGCAGAAAGAAGAGAGCGAGGTGCAGAAAGAAGAGAGCGAGGTGCAGAAAGAAGAGAGCGAGGTGCAGAAAGAAGAGAGCGAGGTGCAGGAAGAAGAGAGCGAGGTGCAGAAAGAAGAGAGCGAGGTGCAGAAAGAAGAGAGCGAGGTGCAGAAAGAAGAGAGTGAGGTGCAGAAAGGAGAGTGAGGTGCAGAAAAAAAGAGAGGTGCAGAAAGAAGCAAGAGAAGTGCAGACAGAAGCAAGAGAAATGCAGACAGAAGCAAGAGAAATGAGGCAAGAGAAGTGCAGACAGTCAAGAAAAGTGCAGAAAGAGTCAAGAGAAGAGCAGAAAGAAGCGAGAGAAGTGCAGAAGAGGCAAGAGAAGTACAGAAAGGCGAGAGAGGTGCAGAAAGAGGCAAGAGAGGTACAGAAAGAGGCAAGAGGGGTGCAGAAAGAGGAAAGAGGGGTGCAGAAAGAGGAAAGAGGGGTGCAGAAAGAGGAGTGCACAAACAGGCAAGAGAGGTGCAGAAAGAAGCAAGAGAGGTGCAGAAAGAGGCAAGGGTTGCAGAAAGAGGCAAGAGAGGCACTGAAAGCAACAGAGGTGCAGAAAGAGGCAAGAGAGGTGCAGAAAGAGGAAGAAAGGCACAAAAAGAGGAAGAAAGGCACAGAAAGAGGAATAAAGGTGCAGAAAGAAGCAAGAGAAGTGCAGAAAAAATGCAAGAGGTACAGAAAGAAGCAAGAGGTGCAGAAAGAAGAGAGTGAGGTGCAGAAAGAGGCAAGGAAGGAGCAGAAAGAGGCAAGAGAGGTGTAGAAAGAAGCAAGAGAGGTGCAGAGAGAAGCAAGAGAGGTGCAGAGAGGCAAGAGAAGTGAAGAAAGGAATAAAGGTGCAGAAAGAAGCAAGAGAGGTGAAGAAAGAGGCGAGAAAGATGCAGAAAGAACAAGAAAGGTGCAGAAAGAAGCAAGAGAAGTGCAGAAAGAAGCAAGAGAAGTGCAGAAAAAAAGAGGTGCAGAAAGAATAGAGGGAAGTACAGAAAGAGGCGAGAGGTACAGAAAGAGGCAGGAGAGGTGCAGAAAGAGGCAGGAGAGGGGCAGAAAGAGGCAGGAGAGGGGCAGAAAGAGGCAGGAGAGGTGCAGAAAGAGGCAAGTGAGGTGCAGAAAGAAGAAGAAAGGTGCAGAAAGAGGAAGAAAGCTGCAGAAAGCAAGAGAAGTGCAGAAAGAAGAGAGTGAGGTGCAGAAAGAAGAGAGTGAGGTGCAGAAAGAAGAGAGTGAGGTGCAGAAAGAAGAGAGCGAGGTGCAGAAAGAAACGAGCGAGGTGCAGAAAGAAGCGAGCAGTGCAGAAAGAATAGAGTGAGGTGCAGAAAGAAGAGTGAGGTGCAGAAAGAAGCGAGAAATGCAGACAGAAGCAAGAGAGGCGCAGAAAGAAGCAAAAGAGGTGCAGAAAGAAGAGAGGTGCAGAAAGAGAGCGAAGTACAGAAAGAGGCAAGAGAGGTGCAGAAAGAGGCAAGATAAGTGTAGAAAGAAGCAAGAAAACTGCAGAAAGAGGAAGGAATGTGCAGAACAGAAGAAAGGTGCAGGAAGAAGAAAGGTGCAGAAAGAAGCAAGAGGTGCAGAAAGAGGCAAGAGATGTGCAAAAAGAAGAGAGGTGCAGAGAAAGGCAAGAGAGGTGCAGAAAGAAGCAAGAGAAGTGCAGAAAGAAGAAAGGCGCAGAAAGAAGAAAGGCGCAGAAAGAAGCAAGAGAGGTGCAGAAAGAAGCAAGAGAAGTGCAGAAAGAGGCAAGTGAGGCACAGAAAGAGGCAAGAGAGGCACAGAACGAGGGAAGAGAGGCACAGAACGAGGGAAGAGAGGCACAGAAAGAGGCAAGAGGCACAGAACGAGGCAAGAGAGGCGCAGAAAGAGGAAGAAAGGCACAGAAAGAAGAGGTGCAAAAAGAGGCAAGATAAGTGCAGAAAGAGGCAAGAAAACTGCAGAAAGAGGAAGAAAGGCACAGAAAGAGGCAAGAGAGGCACAGAAAGAAGCAAGAGAGGCGCTAAAGGAGGCAAGAGAGGCGCAGAAAGAAGAAGAAAGGCACAGAAAGAAGCAAGCGAGGTGCAGAAAGAGGCAAGAGAAGTGCAGAAAGAAGCAAGAAAACTGCAGAAAGAGGAAGAAAGGTGCAGGAAGAAGAAAGGTGCAGAAAGAAGCGCAGAAAGAAGCAAGAGGACTGCAGAAAGAAGAAAGGTGCAGAAAGAAGAAGAAAGGTGCAGAAAGAAGTAGAAAGGTGCAGAAAGAAGCAAGAGGACTGCAGAAAGAAGAAGAAAGGTGCAGAAAGAAGAAGAAAGCTGCAGAAAGAAGCAAGAGAAGTGCAGAAAGAAGAGAGCGAGGTGCAGAAAGAAGAGAGCGAGGTGCAGAAAGAAGAGAGCGAGGTGCAGAAAGAAGCGAGCGAGGTGCAGAAAAAAGCGAGCGAGGTGCAGAAAAAAGCGAGCGAGGTGCAGAAAGAAGCGAGAGAAATGCAGACAGAAGCAAGAGAAATGCAGACAGAAGCAAGAGAGGTGCAGAAAGAAGCAAGAGAGGTGCAGAAAGAAGAGAGGTGCAGAAAGAAGAGAGCGAAGTGCAGAAAGAGGCAAGAGGTGCAGAAAGAGGCAAGAGGTGCAGAAAGAGGCAAGAGAGGTGCAGAAAGACGCAAGATGTGCAGAAAGACGCAAGAGATGTGCAGAAAGACGCAAGAGGTGCAGAAAGACGCAAGAGAGGTGCAGAAAGACGCAAGAGAGGTGCAGAAAGAAGCAAGAGGTGCAGAAAGAAGCAAGAGGTGCAGAAAGAAGCAAGAGGTGCAGAAAGAAGCAAGAGGTGCAGAAAGAAGCAAGAGAAGTGCAGAAAGAGGCAAGAGAGGCACAGAAAGGCAAGAGAGGCACAGAAAGGCAAGAGAGGCACGGAACGAGGCAAGTGAGGCGCAGAAAGAGGAAGAAAGGCACAGAAAGAAGTAAGAGGTGCAGAAAGAGGCAAGAGAAGTGCAGAAAGAAGCAAGAAAACTGCAGAAAGAGGAAGAAAGGTGCAGAAAGAGGCAAGAGAGGCGCTGAAGGAGGCAAGAGAGGCGCAGAAAGAAGAAGAAAGGCACAGAAAGAGGCAAGAGAAGCGCAGAAAGAAGCAAGAGGACTGCAGAAAGAAGAAAGGTGCAGAAAGAAGAAAGGTGCAGAAAGAAGAAAGGTGCAGAAAGAAGAAAGGTGCAGAAAGAAGCAAGAGGACTGCAGAAAGAAGAAGAAAGGTGCAGAAAGGTGCAGAAAGGTGCAGAAAGAAGTAGAAAGGTGCAGAAAGAAGCAAGAGGACTGCAGAAAGAAGCAAGAGGACTGCAGAAAGAAGAAGAAAGGTGCAGAAAGAAGAAGAAAGGTGCAGAAAGAGGAAGAAAGATGCAGAAAGAAGCAAGAGAAGTGCAGAAAGAAGAGAGCGAGGTGCAGAAAGAAGAGAGCGAGGTGCAGAAAGAAGAGAGCGAGGTGCAGAAAAAAGCGAGCGAGGTGCAGAAAGAAGCGAGAGAAATGCAGACAGAAGCAAGAGAGGCGCAGAAAGAAGCAAGAGAGGTGCAGAAAGAAGAGAGGTGCAGAAAGAAGAGAGCGAAGTGCAGAAAGAGGCAAGAGGTGCAGAAAGAGGCAAGAGGTGCAGAAAGAGCCAAGAGAGGTGCAGAAAGAGGCAAGAGATGTGCAGAAAGACGCAAGAGAGGTGCAGAAAGAAGCAAGAGAGGTGCAGAAAGAAGCAAGAAAGAGGTACAGAAAGAAGTAAGAGGTGCAGAAAGAAGCAAGAGAAGTGCAGAAAGAGGCAAGTGAGGTGCAGAAAGAGGCAAGAGAGACACAGAAAGGCAAGAGAGGCACGGAACGAGGCAAGTGAGGCGCAGAAAGAGGAAGAAAGGCACAGAAAGGAGTAAGAGGTGCAGAAAGAGGCAAGAGAAGTGCAGAAAGAAGCAAGAAAACTGCAGAAAGAGGAAGAAAGGTGCAGAAAGAGGCAAGAGAGGCGCTGAAGGAGGCAAGAGAGGCGCAGAAAGAAGAAGAAAGGCACAGAAAGAAGCAAGCGAGGTGCAGAAAGAGGCAAGAGAAGTCTAGAAAGAAGCAAGAAAACTGCAGAAAGAGGAAGAAAGGTGCAGGAAGAATAAAGGTGTAGGAAGAAGAAAGGTGCAGAAAGAAGCAAGAGGACTGCAGAAAGAAGAAGAAAGCTGCAGAAAGAAGAAGAAAGCTGCAGGAAAAGGCAAGAGAAGTGCAGAAAGAAGCAAGAGGACTGCAGAAAGAGGAAGAAAGGTGCAGAAAGAAGCAATAAGTGCAGAAGAAGAGAGTGTGGTGCAGAAAGAGGCAAGAGAGGTGCAGAAAGAGGAAGAAAGCTGCAGAAAGAAGCAAGAGAAGTGCAGAAAGAAGAGAGTGAGGTGCAGAAAGAAGAGAGCGAGGTGCAGAAAGAAGAGAGCGAGGTGCAGAAAGAAGAGAGCGAGGTGCAGAAAGAAGAGAGCGAGGTGCAGAAAAAAGAGAGCGAGGTGCAGAAAGAAGAGAGTGAGGTGCAGAAAGAAGAGTGAGGTGCAGAAAGAAGAGAGTGAGGTGCAGAAAGAAGAGAGTGAGGTGCAGAAAGAAGAGAGTGAGGTGCAGAAAGGAGAGTGAGGTGCAGAAAGGAGAGTGAGGTGCAGAAAAAAAGAGAGGTGCAGAAAGAAGAGAGCGAGGTGCAGAAAGAAGAGAGCGAGGTGCAGAAAGGAGAGTGGTGCAGAAAGGAGAGTGAGGTGCAGAAAAAAAGAGAGGTGCAGAAAGAAGAGAGCGAGGTGCAGAAAAAAGAGAGGTGCAGAAAAAAGAGAGGTGCAGAAAGAGTCAAGAGAAGTGCAGAAAGAAGCGAGAGAAGTGCAGAAGAGGCAAGAGAAGTACAGAAAGGCGAGAGAGGTGCAGATAGAGGCAAGAGGGGTGCAGAAAGAGGCAAGAGGGGTGCAGAAAGAGGAAAGAGGGGTGCAGAAAGAGGAAAGAGAGGGGTGCAGAAAGAGGAGTGCACAAACAGGCAAGAGGGGTGCAGAAAGAAGCAAGGGGTGCAAAAAGAGGCAAGGGTTGCAGAAAGAGGCAAGAGAGGCACTGAAAGCAACAGAGGTGCAGAAAGAGGCAAGAGAGGTGCAGAAAGAGGAAGAAAGGCACAAAAAGAGAAACAAAAGCGCAGAAAGAAGAAAGAGAAGTGCAGAAAAAAGCAAGAGGTACAGAAAGAAGAAGAGGTGCAGAAAGAAGAGAGTGAGGTGCAGAAAGAGGCAAGGAAGGAGCAGAAAGAGGCAAGAGAGGTTTAGAAAGAAGCAAGAGAGGTGCAGAGAGAAGCAAGAGAGATGCAAAGAGGCAAGAGAGGTGCAGAGAAGCAAGAGAGGTGCAGAAAGAGGCAAGAGAAGTGAAGAAAGAGGAATAAAGGTGCAGAAAGAAGCAAGAGAGGCGCAGAAAGAGGCAAGAGAGGTGAAGAAAGAGGCAAGAAAGACGCGGAAAGAACAAGAAAGGTGCAGAAAGAAGCAAGAGAAGTGCAGAAAGAAGCAAGAGAGGTGCAGAAAAAAAGAGGTGCAGAAAGAATAGAGGGAAGTACAGAAAGAGGCGAGAGGTACAGAAAGAGACAAGAGAGGTGCAGAAAGAGGCAGGAGAGGGGCAGAAAGAGGCAGGAGAGGGGCAGAAAGAGGCAAGAGAAGGGCAGAAAGAGGCAAGAGAGGTGCAGAAAGAGGCAAGAGAGGTGCAGAAAGAGGCAGGAGAGGTGCAGAAAGAGGCAGGAGAGGGGCAGAAAGAGGCAGGAGAGGGGCAGAAAGAGGCAAGAGAGGTGCAGAAAGAGGCAAGAGAGGTACAGAAAGAGGCAAGAGAGGTACAGAAAGAGGCAAGAGAGGTGCAGAAAGAGGCAAGAGAGGTGCAGAAAGAAGCAAGAGAGGTGCAGAAAGAAGCAAGAGAGGTGCAGAAAGAAGGAGAAAGGCACAGAAAGCGAGAGAAGTGCAGAAAGAGGCAAGTGAGGTGCAGAAAGAGGCAAGTGAGGTGCAGAAAGAGGCAAGATAAGTGCAGAAAGAAGCAAGAAAACTGCAGAAAGAGGAAGGAATGTGCAGAACAGAAGAAAGGTGCAGGAAGAAGAAAGGTGCAGAAAGAAGCAAGATGTGCAGAAAGAGGCAAGAGATGTGCAAAAAGAAGCAAGAGAGGTGCAGAGAAAGGCAAGAGAAGTGCAGAAAGAAGCAAGAGGTGCAGAAAGAAGAAAGAGGTGCAGAAAGAAGAGAGCGAAGTACAGAAAGAGGCAAGAGAGGTGCAGAAAGAGGCAAGAGAGGTGCAGAAAGAGGCGAGAGATGCAGAAAGAGGCAAGAGAGGTGCAGAAAGAGGCAAGAGAGGCACAGAAAGAGGCAAGAGAGGCACAGAACGAGGGAAGAGAGGCATCGAACGAGGGAAGAGAGGCACAGAACGAGGCAAGAGAGGCGCAGAAAGAGGAAGAAAGGCACAGAAAGAAGAGGTGCAAAAAGAGGCAAGATAAGTGCAGAAAGAAGCAAGAAAACTGCAGAAAGAGGAAGAAAGGTGCAGAAAGAGGCAAGAGAGGCACAGAAAGAGGCAAGAGAGGCGCTGAAGGAGGCAAGAGAGGCACAGAAAGAGGGAAGAGAGGCACAGAACGAGGGAAGAGAGGCATCGAACGAGGGAAGAGAGGCACAGAACGAGGCAAGAGAGGCGCAGAAAGAGGAAGAAAGGCACAGAAAGAAGAGGTGCAAAAAGAAGCAAGAAAACTGCAGAAAGAAGAAGAAAGGCACAGAAAGAAGCAAGCGAGGTGCAGAAAGAGGCAAGAAAACTGCAGAAAGAGGAAGAAAGGTGCAGGAAGAAGAAAGGGGCAGAAAGAAGCGCAGAAAGAAGCAAGAGGACTACAGAAAGAAGAAGAAAGGTGCAGAAAGAAGTAGAAAGGTGCAGAAAGAAGCAAGAGGACTGCAGAAAGAAGAAGAAAGGTGCAGAAAGAAGAAAGGTGCAGAAAGAGGAAGAAAGCTGCAGAAAGAAGCAAGAGAAGTGCAGAAAGAAGAGAGCGAGGTGCAGAAAGAAGAGAGCGAGGTGCAGAAAGAAGAGAGCGAGGTGCAGAAAGAAGAGAGCGAGGTGCAGAAAGAAGAGAGCGAGGTGCAGAAAGAAGCGAGAGAAATGCAGACAGAAGCAAGAGAGGCGCAGAAAGAAGCAAGAGGTGCAGAAAGAGGCAAGAGAGGTGCAGAAAGACGCAAGAGATGTGCAGAAAGACGCAAGAGAGGTGCAGAAAGAAGCAAGAGAGGTGCAGAAAGAAGCAAGAGGTGCAGAAAGAAGCAAGAGGTGCAGAAAGAAGCAAGAGAAGTGCAGAAAGAGGCAAGTGAGGTGCAGAAAGAGGCAAGAGAGGCACAGAAAGGCAAGAGAGGCACGGAACGAGGCAAGTGAGGCGCAGAAAGAGGAAGAAAGGCACAGAAAGAAGTAAGAGGTGCAGAAAGAGGCAAGAGAAGTGCAGAAAGAAGCAAGAAAACTGCAGAAAGGTGCAGAAAGAGGCAAGAGAGGCGCTGAAGGAGGCAAGAGAGGCGCAGAAAGAAGGCACAGAAAGAAGCAAGCGAGGTGCAGAAAGAGGCAAGAGAAGTCCAGAAAGAAGCAAGAAAACTGCAGAAAGAGGAAGAAAGGCGCAGGAAGAAGAAAGGTGCAGAAAGAAGCAAGAGGACTGCAGAAAGAAGAAGAAAGGTGCAGAAAGAAGAAGAAAGGTGCAGAAAGAAGCAAGAGGACTGCAGAAAGAAGAAGAAAGGTGCAGAAAGAGGAAGAAAGGTGCAGAAAGAAGCAATAAGTGCAGAAGAAGAGAGTGTGGTGCAGAAAGAGGCAAGAGGTGCAGAAAGAGGAAGAAAGCTGCAGAAAGAAGCAAGAGAAGTGCAGAAAGAAGAGAGCGAGGTGCAGAAAGAAGAGAGCGAGGTGCAGAAAGAAGAGAGCGAGGTGCAGAAAGAAGAGAGCGAGGTGCAGAAAGAAGAGAGCGAGGTGCAGGAAGAAGAGAGCGAGGTGCAGGAAGAAGAGAGCGAGGTACAGAAAGAAGAGAGCGAGGTACAGAAAGAAGAGAGCGAGGTGCAGAAAGAAGAGAGCGAGGTGCAGAAAGAAGAGAGTGAGGTGCAGAAAAAAAGAGAGGTGCAGAAAGAAGCAAGAGAAGTGCAGACAGAAGCAAGAGAAATGAGGCAAGAGAAGTGCAGACAGAGTCAAGAAAAGTGCAGAAAGAGTCAAGAGAAGTGCAGAAAGAGTCAAGAGAAGTGCAGAAAGAGTCAAGAGAAGTGCAGAAAGAAGCGAGAGAAGTACAGAAAGGCGAGAGAGGTGCAGAAAGAGGCAAGAGAGGTACAGAAAGAGGCAAGAGGGGTGCAGAAAGAGGAAAGAGGGGTGCAGAAAGAGGAAAGAGGGGTGCAGAAAGGAATGTACAAACAGGCAAGAGGGGTGCAGAAAGAAGCAAGGGGTGCAAAAAGAGGCAAGGGTTGCAGAAAGAGGCAAGAGAGGTACTGAAAGCAAGAGAGGTGCAGAAAGAGGCAAGAGAGGTGCAGAAAGAGGAAGAAAGGCACAAAAAGAGGAAGAAAGGCACAGAAAGAGGAATAAAGGTGCAGAAAGAAGCAAGAGGTACAGAAAGAAGCAAGAGGTGCAGAAAGAAGAGAGTGAGGTGCAGAAAGAGGCAAGGAAGGAGCAGAAAGAGGCAAGAAAGGTGAAGAAAGAAGCAAGAGAGGTGCGGAAAGAGGTAAGAGAGGTGTGGAAAGAGGTACAGAAAGAGGAAAGAGAGGTGCAGAAATAGGTAGTGCTGATTACTTACAGTGCTACTTATCCTACATAATAAGGAATAATCTTTTCTTCTTGCTGATTTTGTAAATTTAGAGTACCAAATCTTATATGTATGCATTGCTCCCAAAGGGAGCGATAATGAATGGATGGATTCTAAATCCAGGAATTCATTGCTATTACATAGCACTGCAGGGATCTGAGTGACATCATAACCACTCGAGCTTTGCTCTCGGTGTATAATTGATGACACTTAGAATCCCTCAGTGAAAAACATCCCCTGGCACTAATTGTCTTGTCCTGAAGATGATTCCAGTACTGTGTTAAAGGGATCGAAACGTCATCGATTTCTTGCACTCTGACAAAACCTTATACTTCTCATTAGTATGTGCTAGGGTGCTCTAGTGTATTTGTTGCTGGCCTAACTGATGTATTGTTTTTTGGCCACGCTTCTTGTAATGCCAGAGTTCTTCTCTTTTTAATGTTGTACATGTTCCCACTTGTATGTTGTTCTTTTAAATCCTTACATTAAAACAATCACGTCCAGTTGGACACTTAAATATAGACATTATTGTATTTCTATATATACAAAATTGCTTCCTTGTTAGGGACAGCTGTTCCTGTAAAACATTCTGCACCCAAGGTCCCTGACCACAATTTGGGTTCCCTTGTTTTTGTAAAACACATTTTGAATCTGGTGGCATAGCGAGCACGGGACCCACGTCTGGACATACCCTTACCAGACAAATTTAAAAAGAACAGATGATGGACGGAATGTTGAACTAATCAAACATTCACCCAAGTCACAGATCTGGGTTAAATCCAGCAATTTTTTGCTTGCAATGCCATTTCAGTTTGGACCCAGCCATATGCAAATCAGTCTTGACCCTGCTACCCATGGGAACAGTCCAGTCCGAACTGCCAGTCCCTCCCTGGACCGGAAACAAGCATCCTGGGACCATCATTTGTTGTTTTTACGTTTGACAGGTGAAATAGGCTGGTTTCCACCGTTGCCAGGGGCACTTCTGAGCAATGAGGATCATCCTTGCTTTAAAATGTCAATTTTATGACCAAGGAAAGTATCAGGGGGCTTGGAGCAAAGCCTTATCAAAACTTCCCTGACCAATCGATCAAAAAGGCATTCCCTTTTGCCCAAGGTTGATCATATCTAAAGGAAGTCTGGGAATTTGCGTCGTTTGGACCTGTGAAGACATCTGTTTTCAGAAATCGACACTCCTAGAAATTTTGTTTAGCACATTGTTGTTTGAGACACGTATGTGGGTCTGCTCGAGCATTTCACACACTTGAGAATTAAACTGTTACTAATCGCAGGTATGGCAATGTCCTTAATGTATTCTAAGAATTTAAGCCTATCCATGGGTGGGAAAAGCTGTGCTATTGCATTTTTATCAAATACTCTACTAAGAATCTGGGCACTGTTGTTCATAACTCTTTTAAATTCTTTCTGGCTAATAGTCTGGTTCCATATTTCCTCTGCATGCAGGTGCTCCAAACTTTCTTATAGATGCCAGACATGGGCCATTAATCCCCCGGGGCTTGTTAAGTCGTTCCATATAACATTATCTAACATATTAGGATTTAATGCTCTTAGTTTATGGTAGAGCTTAAGAAACCTGCATTCCCTGGCCACAGATTGTTTAAGGAGGCCAAAATTAATAAGGACCTGTGCCAGATTAGAAGCCATTTCTGGTAGTAGGAAGATGCATTCGTATTTTCTTGTCACTAATTGTAGGGAACTGTGCTTGTGTTGCTCGTATTAATGAACCCACACTGATGCCAGTGTTGGATTTATTAATACATGCACACAGAGGGCACCTTAGAGGTGCCCCCTGAAAACCTACTAGTTTATGTAGTGTTGACTGACTGGCGGCAGGCTGGCAAGAACCAAAGACAAATTTCTGACCCCCAAGGGTGAGTGCCTTTGCTCTCAGGAGGTCAGAAACAAAGCCTGCTCGGGAAGAGGGTGTTCACACCCCCTCTTACAGGAGGACCTGCTGATTAGCATTCCAAGGCAGGGGAGCTTTAAAGAAGCCACTGCCTTTGAAATAAGAGTCTGGTTTCCCTCACAGGAGAGGAAGTAGACTCCCTTTGTCCAGAGCCCTTTGGCACCTGGACAGGTGGAAAGATTAGCTAGTCAGGGAGGCGTGCCCACCCACAGTCTAGTACCACCCCTAAGATGGGCTACTTTAAGTGGACACAACTTTTTAGAGTTGACCCTCTGATGATGGTAAACGTAGGGATTCTTAGACAGGGTTATGCATACTTCGCACAGGAAGTGGTTAGATCAGGGGCGTAGTGACCCCGGGGGTAAGTGGCCCATTGGCTGCTACCCATCAGTCCCCTTAACGCCCATATAATGAGTATTTAGGGAACCCCACCCTCCCCACTTGATACCAGATCTTCAGATTTTTATGGAAATAAAAGAAGTGGACTGAAGACTGCTGACCCGAGAACCGAGGAGCACGACTGACTTGGAGCCAACCCTGGAAGCCTGCCTGCTGCACCTGACCCTCGTGGAGCTCCTGACTCATCCTGCTGCTGTGCAAGAAACCCAGAGGTTCTGACATCTGCCAGATAAACTCCCTTGGAGTAGAGGAGCTACTCCCCTGCAGCCACAGCAACCAAAGAAGCAAGACCCGGTACACCGACCTGCCGTCTACAGGGACTACAGATGCAGCAGCCACCCAGTAAGAGACAGTCGAGCTCCCACAGGCCAGATCCGTCCTGCCTCCAAGTGCGGGGACGCCAGTACCCACTGCAGTTGCATAGTACTAATCCCTGGGGTATTGGACCCCTTGCAGCAGCCAAGGCTTGTTGTGCCAGACCTGACACCAACACAGAGGAAGACCGACCTGAACGTCGAGGGATTTCAGGGACAGTGAGACCCACTTTGTGGCCCAGCTGTCCTGTGTTACCCTCCTGCAGAAAACAAAGACAAAAGTGAGTCTGCGACCTATGTTACCTGAAGCCTCAAAGCTCCCATGCACCCGTGCTCCAGAGCCCGAGTCAAAGGGCGGTGATGGTGCCAACAGGGTCCTCAGACCCACAAGAGCTAAGCCCAAACTTGGGTTTGCCCAGACTTGACTTCCAGTCACCGCCTGCAGCTTCTTTCTGTAGGCCCTCTCCAACTGAGAGAAACTCCTGCACCGGAATCCGACTCCAAAAGACACCACAGCACCAGAGCCTCACAACCCAAGGAGAAGTGGACCAAAGGTGTCCCTATCTGCTCTTTAATCTCAAGGGTCGAGCTCCCCTGTGGGACCGGACCGTTTTCTTATAGAAGTGAATGGGACATCCAACGTAGTAACACACATCTGCACCCAAACGCCCCAGAGCCTACCGAGGTGACTTTTGGTGTGGCCTTGGACCTTGTCCCATACTCACCCTAAGTCCTGAAGAACAGCCCTGTAAGTCATTGTCAAGTACCCAAATGCAATACATGTTTTTCCTCCATAAGATAACCGGTCCCGAATATATACTGTGTCCGATTCAGATGATCTTGGTATCTAAATTTATATAAAAGATGTGTTTTTATAAATTGATGTCAGATTTCTTTACTGAGTGTGTGTCTCATTTACTGCTTTTGTGTGTGTAATAAATGCTTAGCACTAGCCTCTGATATGCCTAACTGCTCGCCCACACTACCGCAAAAGAGAGCATTTGGGGTGTCATTTGTGCCTCTGAAGTTCCTTTGGGGTTTGCCTGGACTTTTTACACAGTGTACCTCTTTTTGGTTTATTATATAAAGAGCTAGCTTCCTACACGAAGGCATCCAGTTGCTTTGCATCTGTGTCCAGCATTATTTCACTTCCATATGGGAGTGTTGGAATGAGTTTTGTCCACATAACCCAGAGGATTGGGTCTAGGCTGGTGCCCAAAAGGTATTTTTTGCTCAGGTTATCAAAGTGGCTTGGAAGGCGTAGGCTTGTTTTTTGATTAATTGATTTTGCCAGTGGCAGTTGCCTCTTGAGGCTAGCCGGACATCTAGGTATCAGCATTCCAGAACTTTATTAATATAGTTGCCATCCATCGGCCATGTGCTAAGTTTATTAAACCTTTTCCCAAAGATAATGATTTTTGTCAAATTATCCTCCAGTTTATTTAGCGTAATGTATTCCTTAAGTTTGGTTATCTGTCTCTACAGGCCCACTCTTGTTTGACTCAACATCACCAGTTCATCTGCAAACAATAAGTCAGATAATTGTTTCTTTCCTAGCTTTGGGGTGTGCATTTACAGAGTCCAATGCCTCTGTGAGATCAGAAATATATAAAAGCAAAGGCACCAAAACGCATCCTTGTTTTAGACCAGCTGTGGTTTTGATTTTCCTAGAGAGGGAACTTCCATCCCCCAGTTTTATTCTTGTGCACGTGTCTGTGTACAAGAGTTCTATATCTCTCAGGAGCTTTGATGGAACTCCCCATATTCATAGTTTTCCCCCAGAGTAACTTATTCAGGACCCAGTCAAAAGCTGCCTTTAGTCAACAAAGCACATGCACAGGAGTGAGTGCGTTCAAATGGTGCGATCCAGGAGCATGGTCGTTGCCATCAGTTTCGATATACAGCCTTGCTTTTGCGGGATCCTGTTTGGTTCAGGAGAATAATCCTTTGCTGACTGGCCCAACTCTTGAGGTGTTCTAACATTAGGCCTGCAAAGTAGTTGTCTAGAAGAGCTATTAGCCAATAGCTGCAGGGCAGCACTGAATCCCTACCTTTATGGATTGGGTGAATAATTGATCCCCTCCAGGACTTGGGAAGTTCTTCCATTTCAAGTAAATGCCTCTAACATTAAGAGCTTATCGGCCCACAATAAATAATTATTTTTAAAAAAAGCCTGGGGTTATCCCATTTGGGCCTGGCACACAGTCATCCTGCGATTTAACAATTATTTTTTGATGTCGGCACGGATATGGTCTAATACTTTACTGGCATTGGTATCGCGTGGGTTTAACCTCCGGTTGTTAAGTCTCTCATGTTGGAATCAGACCTCACTTGAAACTAGGAAGGTAGTGCATGGGAGATCAGAGTTCCCATTAGAACTGCCTGTAGAGGTCATTGTGATGTATCGTGGTTTATGTTGGGCTCGAGGAGGTTCCACCAACCGAAAAGTGGTTTGTTAAATAGCTCACCCATTCCGGTTTGTTTATATTTACGTTGTTTGCTTTGCACGGCCCGTGCTCTTTGTTATTAACTATCAGCCACAACATTGCTGTGTTCTTATGTTAGCTGGCAGATAAAAGAGTGGCCCAGTACTTGTCATAGTGGGATTTCATAATTGCCCAAAGTTCATTTTTGATTTTTTTCCTATTGGATTTCACTGTCGCTTTTAATGCTCTGCTCTTTGGGCAGGTTCGTAGCTGCAGAAGATGTTTATTCGATACGTCTTGCTTCATGAAGTCCATTTTTGCCTCACACCTTCGTAATGTAGCCATTGTTAAACTGCTTCCGAGGAAATTTTGATGTAATGTACGCTATAAACATCTCCCAGCTAGTTCTTGGGTCTTCTTTTCCTGTTTTGGTTGAAAAAAGGCTATACAGCAGTCAAGGATTTCTGGCAGTATTTCCTCACCCCAACTTAGTCTCTTCAGTTTGGTGGTGTGAGCTTCAGCCAGAAGTGTCCGTGCAACGTCAGAAAATCTGTGTCCTTGAGGTCAGCATGATAAGCTGGGGGTGATGATCGCTTTCTGGACGTTGTTCTATTATGAATTGTTGAATGACTGAACAAGGTGGTGTTGGCCAACATGTAGTCAAGATATGAAATACACTCCTCAGTTTTCCTGGTCCATGATGGTGGAATGTCACCTGAGAACCTGCCATTTAGGACCCTAAGCCCTACTGAAGTGCAGAAGTCAAAAAGGCTTTTCTCTAATTTGTCTGTACTCATTCTGGGAGGGATGACCTGTTCAGGAATTACACAGGGTTGCCCATCTCATAATGATCTGCTTCTGTTTCTTGACTATGAAAGCTATTAAGGATGAAGTCCCCAGTTATATGATGTCAGCATTGTTATAATCTATTTTCCAGTCCATTACAGTTTGCCGGAGTTTCAATCATTAACCTTTTTTCCTTTGATATGGGGCTGAGGTAGGAGTTTATAATAATTAGAGATGAACTGCGTTCCTGGGACCAGCCTTCCAAGAGTACTGCAAGATCCCAGGCTCCTTTATCGGGAGCAGTGAAGTGTGAACATTCAGGCGGGAGCCTACATAGATTGAGTCCACTCCTGGGGCAGCCATGCTGCGTGGCTTTAATTGCCGGGATGAAATATTAGATGTATCCTTTTAGGATTGTTCATATTGTATTTGCTGGCCATGT
The DNA here is from genome assembly GCA_963921515.1 of Calotriton arnoldi. NCBI lineage: Eukaryota > Metazoa > Chordata > Amphibia > Caudata > Salamandridae > Calotriton > Calotriton arnoldi. Next base: position 283,228 of record CAWUFW010012101.1, on the reverse strand, counting down.
CCTGCACTCCTGCATTTACCTTCTCATTCTGTATGGTTACAGTTCATATTTTACGCACTAGACTTTGTTTTAAAAAATAACCACTTTCAATTTTCACCCTGTGTTTCTTAATGCTATTTTGATTATGTTATTCATTAATGAAACAGGGTGTGGAATTCCGCTGTGGCTGTGAACTCATCTTACAGAATGAACATTGATCAGAAAATACCACCCGCACAGCATTCCTTAGTGAGATGTGTAGGGGTCATAGTCCAAACAGGATTTGTAATTCGTGCTTGCTGCACTGAACAAAGTCCTTGCACCGGGGGTTAGAAACCTGACCCCCTACAGCCCTGAGGGTCCCTCTAGATCGTGACTAACAAGTTACTTACTTTCAGTAACAATATATCTGTAAGAGACATAGATTGCTTATAGATTTCTTGTCTTTGAATTACCCTCAGGCGTCAGACTGGATCCGGAGAATTTTTTCGTCAGCAGTACCCCTGCGCGTCGAAAGGTGGCGTCGGTCAGCTCCACGTTAGTCGTTGGCGTCGTGGTCGCCGGGATGACGTCGCGGTAGCTACTTAGACGCCCCCCTCGCGCACGGACGTCAGTTCTTTTACACGACATTCCACGCCAGAAGCGCAGAGCCATGCAAGACACTGACCACTGGTGCACAAATCTTGCGCCCTGAAAGGGATTCCCTGACCCTAGAAGTTAGTTCGCAGAACGGGGATGGGTGGGGCGGTAAGGAATCTATAACTAATCTATGTCTCTTAGAGATATATCGTTACCGAAGGTAAGTAACTTGTTCATCTGAAAGAGACACTTAGTTATAGATTCCTTACCTTTGAATAGATACCCCAGCAATACCAACCCCGGAGGTGGGTCTGCGAACCAAGTTCACACCAGAAAGTCCTGGAGAACAGAACGGCCAAAGAAGCCGTCTCTCCGGACTTGGCTGTCCAGGCAGTAGTGTTTTGTGAGCGTGTGCAGAGATGCCTACGTAGCTGCCTGACAGATGTCATTGAGGGGAACTCCCCATCCCAAAGCACTGGTAGCTGCCGTCGCCCTGGTGGAATGGGCGCAAAGTCCCACTGGAGGCTCCTCCTTTGCCAAAGAGTAGCAAGCTTTGATGCACAAAACGACCCACCTGGAGATGGTCTGTTTGTGCACGGGCCGACCTTTTTGGGCGCCCACGTCGCCAACAAAGAGCTGGACATCCACCCGGAATTGCTTGGTGCGATCCAAATAAAAGGAAAGCGCACGTTTTGGATCCAGACGGTGGAGCCTCTCCTCCTCCTTAGAAGGATGCGGAGGCGGAAAAATGTGGGCAAAGTGATTGTTTGACCAATGTGGAAAGCAGTAACCACTCTGGGAAGAAAAGAGGGTCGAGTGCGAAGGACAACCTTGTCCGGATGAACCGCCAGAAAAGGAGGTTTCGAGGAAAGAGCCTGGAGCTCACTCACTCTGCGAGCAGAAGTGATGGCCACCTGAAAGGCAGTCTTTAAAGTGAGAAGTCTGAGAGGACAGTTATGGAGCGGCTCAAAAGGAACGCACTTAAGAAAAGTAAGAACCAAGTTCAAGTGCCACTGAGGCATTACGAAGGGAACAGGAGGAAAAAGATGAGTAATGCCCTTAAGAAAACGATTTACAACAGGGGACTTGAAAAGAGAAGGTTGCTCAGGAAGCCTAAGAAAGGCTGAAATGGCTGAGAGGTAGCCCTTAAGAGTGCCCAGAGCAGAGCCCTGCTGGGCCAAAGAAAGGAGGAACAAGAGAACCTCAGATAGAGGGGCAGAAAGGGGATCCACAGCCTTTGCTGCGCACCATGCCACAAATTTGTTCCATCTGCAGGCGTATACCATTTTAGTGGAGGGACACCTGGCTGCCAAGAGAACGTCAGACTTTGGGAGGAAGGTCGAAGGCTGTCAACTGTCGCCGCTCAATCTCCACGCAAGGAGGTGGAGGCTGGACAGGGTCGGGTGGAGGACCGTCCCCTGCTGCTGAGACAGAAGATCCTCCCGAAGAGGCAGTCTGAGCGGAGGATCGATGGCCATGTCTAATAGCTCGGGATACCAGACTCTTCGTGCCCAATCTGGAGCCACAAGAATGACTTGGGCCCGGTCGCGCTTGTTCTTCTTCAGCACTCTGGGCAGAAGTGGTATAGGCGGAAAGGCATATAGAAGACCGCAACTCCACTCTCAACAAAAAGCGTCGCCTAGCGAGTGCCGCCTTGGAAATTCCAAAGCGCAGAATTGCTGACATTGCGCGTTCTCTTCGGGGGTGATCAGATCGAACGAAGGCTCTCCCCACTGCCGAAAGAGACCTCGCACCACCTCTGAGTGAAGATGCCATTCGTGATCCATCATGCACCTGCGGCTGAGTTCGTCCGCCCTGGCGTTCAGTGAGCCTGCCAGGTGTTGAACCACCAGGGATATGCCCTGATGTTCCAGTCATGTCCAGAGATGGAGAGCCTCTTGACACAGGGTCCACGACCCCACCCCGCCCTGTTTGTTGCAGAACCACATGGCGGAGGTGTTGTCCGTGAACACCTGCACTACTCTTCCCCGGACAGAGGGAAGGAATGCTTTTAGTGCAAGACGGATCGCCCGGAGCTCCAGAAGGTTGATGTGGAGCCCAGACTCTGCCGGAGACCAGAGGCCTCTGATCTCCGCCTCTCCCATGTGGCCGCCCCACCCCAGAAGTGACGCATCCGTCACCACTGTGAACTCCGGTTGGTGAAGGGAGAGGGATCTGCCGTTGACCCAATACTGGTTTGTTTGCCCACCACTGCAATTGTCGTGCAGTGCCCCCGAGATCTGAACGCAATCAGACAGATTTCCCTGATGCTGTGCCCACTGGAACTTCAGGTCCCACTGCAGAGCTCGCATATGTCACCTGGCATGATCCACCAGCAGGATGCAGGAGGCCATGAGGCCCAGCAGCCTCAGGGTCATTCTGACCGAAACCCGGGATAGAGGCTGAAAGATCGGAATCATAGCCCGAATATCCCGGACTCGCTGCTCGGGAGGATAGGCTCGAAACTGCGCCGTGTCCAGAACCGCTCTGATGAAAAGGAGATTCTGAGAGGGAGTCAGGTGTGACTTCGGGACATTGATAGTGAACCCCAGCGAATGCAGGAGGTCCGCCGTAGTCTGGAGGTGGGAGACGACTGCCTGGGACGAGCCCGCCTTCAACAGCCAGTCGCCGAAATAGGGGAAGACTGGAACCCCTGATCTGCGCAGATGAGCTGCGACCACCGCCATCACTTTCGTGAACACCCGAGGGGCACTTGTAAGGCCAAAGGGGAGCACGGTAAACTGAAAGTGCTCGTGGCCTACCATGAACCGCAGGTAACGCCGGTGGGCGGGCAGGACGGGAATGTGAAAGTAAGCGTCCTGCAAGTCCAACGCTACCATCCAGTCTCCAGGGTCGAGGGCAGACAGGACCTGAGCTAGCGTCAACATTTTGAACTTCTCCTCCTGGAGGAAGCGGTTGACGTTCCTGAGCTACAAGATTGGACGCAGGCCTTTGTCCTTCTTGGGCACCAGAAAGTAGTGGGAATAGCAACCACGACCTACTTCTGGGGCAGGAACTCGCTTGATGGCTCCCTTGGCCAAGAGAGCCGTAACTTCCTGTTGGAGAAGGGCCAGATGATCCACCGACATTCGATGGTACTGAGGTGGCATGGCGGGGGGGGGTAGTCTCGAAGGGGAGGGAGTAGCCTCTTCGGACTATCTGCAAAACGTGATGGTGCGCCAGTGGGGGAGGTGATGGCGGATCCTGCCGCCCACTGGCGATCGGTGGCCCTGAAAAGTCGGACTAGGAGGGTTTGGAGGCTGCTGCAGAGGGGGCACTGGAGGACTGACCCGCTCGCTGGCCCCCAGACCCACGACGGTGGGTCCCACGTCCCCGGCCGCGCAGGGGCTGAACAGCTTGCGCCGGCCTGTGGCTCTGGGTGGATGGTGGAGAGGCCCAAGGACTTGGCCGTAGCCAGAGAGTCCTTGAAGCTCTCTAGCGCGGTGTCTGCTTTGTCGCTGAAGAGGCGACGGCCATCAAAGGGCATGTCCATCAGGGTAGCCTGGACATTCCCGGAAAAGCCAGTCGACCTCAGCCAGGCGTAGCGTCGAAGGGCTACCGACGTGGAAATCGTCCTACCTAGCGAGGCGGCGGTGTCCAGCCCACATCGTATGGAAAACTTGGTTGCGTCTCTCCCCTCGGCGACTGCACGGGGAGAGCACGGCCCGGGCCTCTTCCGGGCATTGGGGCAGCACCTGCGCTACCGTATCCCACACAGAGTGGGTGTAACGGGCCAACAGAGATGCAGTGTTTACCGACCGCAGTCCCAAGCTGGAGGAAGAAAACATCTTCCCAAGATGGTCCAGCTTCTTGGATTCCCTATCAGGTGGAGCGTTAGGGAATGCGCCTTTGGACGTCGAGGCTTGGACCACCAAGCTCTCAGGGGTGGGTTGTTGGGAGAGGAAAGTGGGGTCGTCCGGAGCCGGGCAATCATCCTATCCACAGGAGCCCCTGTTTTCGGCCTGGACCAGGTGCCCAAAATGATGTCGGTTAGGGCTTCATTAAACGGCAGCAGGGGCTCCGAAGAGCTCGCTGCCGGTTGAAGCACCTCTGTCAGGAGGTTAGTCCTGACCGCCACCGTAGGTAGCTCGAGGTTGAGAGCCTCGGCCGCCCTACGCAACACCACTGCGTAAGAAGCTCCCTAATCCGTAGCCGTGGTAGGAGGAGACGACATGCCAAGATCTGGGGAGGTATCCAGACCACTGGCATCCCCCAACTCCTCTCTCCAGTCCGGATCATACTCCAACTGGTCAGTTAAAGGGTCTGCAGAACCCTCCCAGTCCTCCTCACCCTCCTCTGGTTGCCAATCTGGCCTGAAAGAACCAGGGTGGAACAGGGGTACAAAAGTACCCGTCAGCGCCGGATCCGGCGTCGGTCCGTCTCCGTGTCCACATCGGGGTGGAGGCCGTGGTCAACGCCGGCTGGGGACACAACAGACGTCGGCTGCGGGCGTGGTGCCGGTGGAAGCGGCGCCGGTGGGTGTTACGAGGTCGACCGGCGCAGATCCCGATCCAGGCCTGGATCCAAGGGGACCCTGCAGTGCCGAGGGCGAAGCCGCCAGCGTCGAAGGCCCAGGGCCCCCAGCCGAGACCGCGGGCCCGAAGGCACGCCAGCGGAGTCGGGCTGCTCAAAGATGGCATGCATCGTGTCGTAAAAACTTCAAAGCTGGACAATGGTCGCTCCGGGACCCGGAAAGGGAGGGAAACTCGGATCCGACACTTCGGGCTCCATACGCAGAGCCGCAGGAGGGGCACCACCCGCATCCCTCATCGCGTTGGGCGACGGACGGGGAGAAGCCGAAGAGCGACGATGCTTCTTCGACTTCTTCTTGTGCTTCGATCTACCTGAGGAGTGCGAAGACTTCAAAGACGAATGGTGGTGGTGGCTCCGCGACCGGTCCCTCGAACGGCACGGATCGGACTGCCGGGCCTCGAGAAGCTTTCGGGACCGCTCCCGCAAAGACTTCGGATTCATGGTCCGGCAGTCGGAACACGACTTGGGGTCGTGGTCACGTTCCATGCACCACAGGCACACGCGGTGCGGATCCGTCACAGACATCAGTTTTCGGCAGGAACCGCAAGCCTTGAAACCGGGCATCCCTAATGTGCGTCTAAACAATGAGAGAGCAAGGGAAAAAAAGGGGGGTGCGTCCGTATCCCCGGTATAATGATATCTGAAACAAAAAGGACGAACCCTCAATGTGGATGTGGTACAATCACTGGTTACGTTAGTACAAGGACCCACTAGGTTTGTTTAAAAGACCCCTCACACACCATATCTCTGAGAATCCTTGCCTGTAAACTTTTATTAGTGGCGGCTCAGGATATGGTTAAAAATAAGTGTGGTGCAACTAGAATTGTTATCCCTAGTTGACTAAGTGTGTGGTCAACTAGGGATAACAATTTTTAATTTACATCACATCTCACATATACACCAACCAGCTCCGCTGTAATCAGGCGTCGTAGCACAACCGGGCGGCATTCGGCCACCCGGTTGGGACCCCAATGATGAAGCATGACACCAACCAGGTTGGTGTGTGAGGGGTCTTTTAAACAAACCTAGTGGGTCCTTGTACTAACGTAACCAGTGATTGTACCACACCCTAATGTGCACCATGAGTCGAAAGACTCAAAAAACGGTGTCGGCAAAAGTTGGCAAAAAAGTCAGTCAAAAAGTGACTGGAGGTACCGCTCTCTCCAGATCTGCGCTGGCTGGCGCGGAAAAAGAAAGAACGGACGTCAGCGTGCGAGGTCGACGTCTAAGTAGCTACTGCGACGTCATCCTGGCGACCACGACGCCAACGGCGAACGCGGAGACGACCGACGCCACCTTTCAACACGCAGGGGTACTGCTTACAAAAAAATTCTCCGGATCCAGTCTGACGCCTGGGGGTAATTCAAAGGAAAGGAATCTATAACTAATTGTCTCTTTCAGATATGATATTTGGCACACTAATGGGTGCTTTTTTTTTGTTGTTTTTTTTTTTTTAGAAGAGTGGCATTTCAGACAGCTAAGACTTCGTCTCTACATGGAAGGAAACATTCAGGGCTTTTCAGTATTTAACAAAGCTTCCAGGTCATTAATGGATTGACCTGGGATGGATATTGACTTTGCTTGGTTGATATATAGGCCCATGCGGCCTGCCAGTTGGTAATGGTATGAGGCCTCTTGTGGAGAAAAGGCTTGGATGAGTCATTCCTCGAGGTACAGACAAATATATTGTTCTTGCTCAAGTGGGTGGCAACTAGCTACCACTTCATTTGAGTCCAAAGGGAAGGAAATTGTACCAAAAGTGATCCTTCCCTACCACAACCTCAGTAATTTGCAGGGCATGATATACTTCCAGTCCCCTCAAGAGCAGAAAGTAGATCTGATAAAGTGCCACTATTCTGAATCATTCCTTTCCTTTCGTCTCCATATGTATGCTGTCTATAAGTTCAGAAGGGGTCCGAAATCTTTTGGCTCTTTCTCTGAAAATAGAAAGTAAGAGGAGTAATAAAATAAGTTACTTACCTGTAACTGTAGTTCTTCAGTATTGGAAACTTTTATACATTCACAAGCTTCGTCGTCGAGATGGGAGTCCCCAGTACCTTATGAAAGCAATGTCACATTAGATATAGAACATAAAGCCCTAAGGTCTTTTGTTTAGTAACATGTCATTGTCCTTAATAAAAAAGGACCAAACTTAAAAGTCAACCAATCAGATGATACTATCCTTTGGGGCCCTCCTGAGAGAAGCTGCAGTGCCTCAGATTTTCAAAGCATTAGTACGTACAATAGATATAATACTGAGAGAAATAAAGGCAAGCTTTTCTGTGGAGGTGGGTGGGTCGCATGTGAATCTATAAAAGTTTCCAATACTGGAGAACTACAGTTACAGGTAAGTAACTTATTTTCTTACTCAAGTATTGGAACTTTCATAGATTCACATGCTTGAATCCGAATAGCAAACATAATATGCACATTTTGTAGAGACTATATATATATATATATATATATATATATATATATATATATATATATATATTATCTACTGGCGGTCGCCAGTAGATAGTTATAGTTAGGACCTATTTTCCATAGGAAATTCACAACATTCTATTTCCAATAGCTTTGGCGCCGGTCGACGAATCTTCGTGAAATTTTCAAAACTTATGGCCCGATCCGGTCCGCTCCTATCCTGAAAGTCTCGGGGTGATTCATCAAGTGGGGGCCGAGAAAAAAGGGGGGTCCCAAAACGTGTTTTCCCCATGCAATTTTCCATAAGAACCTTTAGTCGCAGCTACAGCCCGAACTGCTGAACGGAATTACACCAAATTTGGCAAAAAGGTAGCCCTTGGTTCAGAGTCGTGCCTTTTGGTTAAATGGTGTAAATCCGTTCAGTAGTTCCTGAGAAAATCAAAAGTAAAATCACATATATATCTGGGCGGAGCCTAACCACACATGTCATTGTGAGATCTGATTGGCTGTCAGCACTTCATCCTGGAATTGCTGGCAGCCATCTTGGGACCAATATACATGATAGTACCCCATTGAAATGCATTGTAGTGAATCAAAGATTTTGAGGGTTACCAAAAGGAGAACTATAAAGGGTGATAACAGACTTTAGTTACATTAGAATTCATTTGTTGATGGTACCATACTAATTTCAGGAATTGTGGTGTGTTCTAAGGTGATTTTACCCTGTGAAAAACCTTCTGCTGGAATATCATGAATCATGTTTGAGAGAAAACTATTTTCACATGCTTGTCCCATAGAGTTTTGGAAGGTGCTCCAGAAGCTAAAATGAGAGCATATTTTCTGTAAATTCACATTATCTTTCTCAGTCATGTGAGAATGAAGTCTGACATTCTCAGTAAAACATGTACATCCAACAAGGGCAGAGACTGTCAGTTGATTCCTTTGTGTTCTACTGCAGCTTCCCAGAGTGTTCTAAAGAACAACTAGAGTGCTAACAGCCTTACTTATGACAAAATTATGGCACACCTGAAGCCATCTTGATTGGAATAAACTGGTAACTCTTAAAACATTTAATTTAAAAAGGAACAAAATGAGGGGGTTCATTTTGTCATAGAAATTATGGTTAGTGCTGTAGAAAGAAAAATTAGGACATGTTTCAAGTGAGATCTCAACTATCTTCCTGTTATATTTCAACAGGAGCAGCCTGTCAGTTGATGCCTTTGTGTTCTACTGCAGCTTTCCAGAGTGTTCTAAAGAACAACTAGAGAGCTAACAGTCTTACTTATGACAAAATTATGGCACACCTGAAGCCATCTTGATTGGAATAAACTGGTAACACTTAAAACATTTAATTTAAAAAGGAACAAAATGAGGGGGTTCATTTTGCCATAGAAATGAACAACATTCCCAGCACGACCCCCTACACTACACAAGCACCACTGCAGTACCCTAAACCCTAAAACACTACCCCCAGCACGACCCCCTACAGTACCTAAACACCACTGCACTAACATAAACCATAAAACACTACCCCCAGCGTGAACCCCTACACTACCCAAACACCACTGCACCACCCTAAACCCTAAAACACTACCCCCAGCACTACACCCTACACTACACAAACACCACTGCACTACCCTAAACCTAAAACACTACCCCCAGCACTACCCCCTACACTACCCAAACACCACTGCACTAACATAAACCCTAAAACACTACCCCAGCACAACCCCCTACACTACACAAACACTGCACTACCCTAAACCCTAAAACACTACCCCCAGCACGACTCCCTACACTACCCAAACACCACTGCACTACCCTAAACCCTAAATCTACCCCCAGCACGACCCCCTACACTACCCAAACTACCACTGCACTACCCTAAACAATAAAACACTACCCCCAGCATGACCCCCTACACTACACAAACACCACTGCACTACCCTAAACCCTAAAACACTACCCCAGCACGACCCCCTACACCACCCAAACACCACTGCACTACCCTAAATCCAAAAACACTACACCCAACACGACCCCTACACTACCCAAACACCACTGCACCGACCCTAAACCCTAAAAACACGACCCCCTACACTACACAAACACCACTGCACTACCCTAAAACCTAAAAGACTAGAACCCAGCACGACCCCCTACAGTACACCAACACCACTGCACTACCCTAAACCCTAAAACACTAACCCCTACACTACACAAACACCACTGCACTAAACCCTAAAACACTACCCCCAGCACGACCCCCTACAATACACAAACACCACTGCACTACTGTAAACCCAAAACACTACCCCAGCACTACCCCCTATACTACCCAAACACCACTGCACTACCCTAAACCCTAAAAACACTACCCCCAGCATGACCCCCTACACTACACAAACACCACTGCACTAACCTAAACCCTAAAACACTACCCCCAGCATGACCCCTACACTACCCAAACACCACTGCACTACCCTAAACCCTAAAACACTACCCCCAGCACGACTCCCTATACTACACAAACACCACTGGACTACCCTAAACCCTAAAACACTACCCCCAGCATGACTCCCTACACTACCCAAACACCACTGCACTACACTAAACCCTAAATCTACCCCCAGCATGACCTCCCACACTACACAAACACCACTGCACTACCCTAACCCCTAAAACACTACCCCCAGCACGACCCCCTACACTACCCAAACACCACTGCACTACCCTAAACCCTAAAACACTAACCCCAGCATGACCCCCTACACTAACCAAACACCACTGCACTACCCTATACCCTAAAACACGACCCCTACACTACACAAACACGACTGCACTACCCTAAACCCTAAAACACTACCCACAGCATGACCCCCTACACTACACAAACACCACTGCACTACACTAAACCCTAAATCTACCCCCAGCATGACCTCCCACACTACACAAACACCACTGCACTACCCTAACCCCTAAAACACTACCCCCAGCACGACCCCTACACTACCCAAACACCACTGCACTACCCTAAACCCTAAAACACTAACCCCAGCATGACCCCCTACACTACCCAAACCCCACTGCACTACCCTATACCCTAAAACACGACCCCCTACACTACACAAACACGACTGCACTACCCTAAGCCCTAAAACACTACCCACAACATGACCCCCTACACTACACAAACACCACTGCACTACCCTAAACCCTAAAACACTACCCCCTACAGTACACAAACACAACTGCACTACCCTAAACCCTAAAACACTACCCCCAGCATGACCCCCTACACTACACAAACACCACTGCACTACCCTAAACCCCCCTACACTATACAAACACCACTGCACTACTCTAAACCCTAAAAGACTACCCCCAGCACGACCCCCTCACAACACAAACACCACTGCACTACCCTAAACCCTAAATCTACCCCCAGCATGACCTCCTACACTACCCAAACACCACTGCCATACCCTAAACCCTAAAACACTACCCCCAGCATGAACCCCTACACTACCCAAACACCACTGCACTACCCTAAACCCTAAAACACTACCCCCAGCACTAACCCCTACACTACACAAACACCACTGCACTACAATAAACCCTAAAACACTACCCCAGCACTACCCCCTACACTACCCAAACACCACTGCACTAACATAAACCCTAAACCCTACCCCAGCACAACCGCCTACTCTACCCAAACACCACTGCACTACCCTAAACCCTAAATCTACCCCCAGCACGACCCCCTACACTACCCAACCACTGCACTACCCTAAACCATAAATCACTACCCCCAGCATGACCCCCTACACTACACAAACACCACTGCACTACCCTAAACCCTAAAACACTACCCCAGCACGACCCCCTACACTACCCCTACACTACTGCACTACCTTAAACCCTAAAACACTTCTCCCAGCATGACCCCCTACACTACCCAAACACCACTGCACAAACCCTAAAACACTACCCCAGCTCGACCCCCTACACCACCCAAACACCACTGCACTACCCTAAACCCTAGAAAAGAAACCCCCACCCCATGCCCAATCCCCCTTACCTCTCACTCCTCGTGGGTCCTCTCTCCTTGTGGTTCCTGCTTCACGTCGTCTCTGAGGGGCGGTGCACGTCGTTGTGAGGAAACGGACCAGCCTCGGTTTCCTTACAACGACGTGGATCATCTACATGTTTTTAGAACGCATGGTCATTTACCATACATACCTTTACAACAAAATTCGTTGTAAAGGCATGCGTGGTAAATGACCATGCGTTCTAAAAATGCGTAGTAATGACTTTGCGATGTACAACGCATGCGTGGTAATGCATGCGTTGTAATGGTATCGCGAAGTAAAAAGTCGTTGTAACGGCTGCTTACCGATCGAAGCTGGCCCCTGTTCTTCAGTGAGACGTTTATTTGATTAATTAGGAGGAAGAAATGTGTTTTTTTTACCGAAAAGTGCATTCCCGGCTGTTGTATTGTGAAAGTGTCCGCGTGGCCTGGTTTCACTTCCGGTGAGAGAGTGAAAGAGTCTGTTTGGATCTAAAGGAGTTCTGTTGTTGGACGGGGCCGGTGCGAAACGTCATCAGAAAACATAGCTAATGGAAAGCGTCCTCCCTGAAGTGTGGAGCAGTGCCATGAGAGGTCAACGAGAGTGCGTCCCAGCGCAGTATGACCGTACCGCGTGACCCATGTGCCGCCTCCAAGGTACGGGAGGCAGAAGCGGCATCGCAGGTCCTCTTGAAGGCCGTTGTAGCACTAATTCTACATTTTGGTACTAGGGCATTTTAACTTCGTTGTTCCTGCCAGATACAAAGAGAAGATCCTGTGTTATTCAGTGCCCTCGTTACCTTTTTTGTGGGTTGTGGTGCTTGTCACTTCGCTGCCCCGCCGGTGCACACGACTGGGCACCCCACCTCGTGTGCCATCTGCAGGGCCTCTGCCCTCTGATCACTGGTTTTGGTTTCTGAAGTGGCAACATAAACAGTTGCTCCCAAAGGACTAGTCTGAACACTTAGGTGAATATCCTCTGCACCAGCATTCCACGGAAATTCTTTCCTAGCTCTCCCACGTCAACGAGGACGTCATAATAGCACGGCTCCGCTCGCGACACCGTATGATGTCATCGGAGCCATAAGAGGACCTCGTCAGCGTGCTGACGTCAGTTCCACCCATTTTTTCCGTGCCACCGAGGCAAACAGGCGGACTGAGACATTTTCACATGTATACATAGTATAATAAATATATATATATATTCACTGAAAAAACCATAGGTTTCAGGCACGTTAGAAATTAGCATTTAAAAAACCTTAGAAATTCACTGAAAAAACCATAGGTTTCAGGCACGTTATAGTTAGAAATTAGCATTTAAAAAACCTTAGAAATTCACTAAAAAAACCATAGGTTTCAGGGGCGTTATAGTTAGTTGGACATTTCACTCGTACAAAACCATAGAAATTCCCCCGTTATAGTTAGTTCAGCTAACTATAACTCGTGCGCCCGCAATGCACTGCTGATAACGTCACATATTACATCAATTTCTAACTATAACGTGCCTGAAACCTATGGTTTTTTCAGTGAATATATATATATACATACATATATACACATACTTATACACACACATCTATAACAGGTTGAAAACCCATAGAAGAGAATATAAATACAGCATAGCAAATGTGCATTAACAATGTAAGCAGATGGTGGGAACAGTAAAATAGCTCACCTTTATTGAAACAGATGTCGAACGGCTTGTCCCACTGCTGCGTCTCTGAGGACGTCTGAATCCACAAAGTAATGTTGCATGAAGGTGTGTGCACTTTTACAGGTTGCTGCCCAGCAGATATCTAGCAACAACACCCCCAATCCCATGGATGTTGAAATGGCTCTTGTGGAAAGAGCCCATACTTAGAATTCATAGGCTGCCCTGCCTTTTGATGGCAGAAAAGAATGGTTCTTGATATCCATCTAGATATGCACAGCTTGGTTAGCGGAAGACCTTTCCTTGGTGTGCTGAAGGAGACAAAGAGCTGGTTTGTTTTTCGGAAAGATTTAGTTCTGTCCAAGTAAAACTTCAGACACCTTTTGATGTCTAGCGAGTGAAGCGCTCGCTCAGCCACTGTTTGAGGATTTGGGAAGAATGATTTGAGAAATACAGGTTCACCGATGTGAAAGTCCGAAGGGACCTTAGGAATGAATTTTAGGTTAGTACGTAGGATAACTATCTTCTCTGAACTGAAGAAATGCCTCTTGGATGGTAAAAGGTAATCGCACTTACTCAATGTGTAGAGGTGAGAGCAAGAAGGAGGGCTACCTTCCAGGAGAGGTATTTAATGTCTGCTTTATGTATTGCCTCAAAAGGAGATTTCATTAATTGCCCCAATACTGTGCTGAGATGCCGTTCAGGAGGAGACGGTCGAAATGGTGGATATGCCCTGAACAATCTTTTGAGGAACTGTTTAATGAGTCTTTCAGACCACAGAGTTGGTACGTTGGCTGATCTCTGGAAACGAGAAATGGCAGCAAGATGTACCTTAATAGAGGTATGAGCTAGGCCGGATTGTGCAAGGTGTTAAGGTACAGTAAAATCTGTTCCGGAGAAGATGAAATGGGATGAAAGTTAGCACTTCGACACCAAATGCAGTAGATATTTGTACTGTACACCCTTTCTTTAGCAAGTATTCTTCTGCGGTCAGAGGGAATGTTCACAGGCCAAATTCTCAAAATTCAAGAGTCAAGCTGACAATTTGACTGATCTGGGATCCGGATGGAGAACTTGTCCATGGCTCATTGTTAGCAGTGAGGGAATCGGTTTGTGCCGAATGGGAGGGCACACTGCGAGTAGGAGCAGCTCTGTGTACCAGTGCTGACGCCGTCACGCAGGGGATTTCAGGATGATCTGACAGGGCTCGGCCTTCATCTTCCTGAGGACCTTTGGAAGGAGGGGAATCGGTGGAAAGGCTTAGGCAAATATGCCCTACCATGCAATTAAAAAGGCATTCCCCCAAGCCCCCTGATGGAGTTGCCAGCTTGCGAAGAACTGGCATTTGGTATGGGGGGAGAGGGAGGGAGGGGTCGCAAAGAGATCCAGCTTCGGTTTGCCCAACTGGAGAAAGTTGAGATCCAGCATGCGCTGGTCCAGTTCCCACTCGTGGCAGGAAGTTTTGAGCCTGCTTAAAGTGTCCACTATGGTGTTTAGTATTCCTGGTACATGCTCCGCAGTTAAGTGCACCTTGTGTTGGATGCACCATTGCCAGATTAGTTGCGTTTCCTGGGACAGCAAGCGAGATCTGGTGCCTCCTTTTAGTACATTGTTGTGGTGCTGCCCGTCCGCACGAGTACTGGCGATTACCGAATTCTGGGAAGGAAGGCTTGTAGAGCAAGGAATACTGTTCTTAGTTCCAGCAGATTGATGTGCAGACTGTGATGTTAAGATGGCCATTTGCCGCTGACCTGAAGGTCTTGGAGGTAAGCTCCCCACCCATCCAGGGAGGCGTCTGATGTAATTACCAGCGGAGATGGCTGGGGAAGAAACAGGAGACGTGCAGAGAGATTGGCTGGCTGAGTCTACCAGTCGAGCGACTTGATCATGATCAACTTGAATGATATCTTCGAATGATCCTGTCGCTTGAGACCATTGGGCGTCCAATGCTTCCTGAAGTGGACGCATATGTAGACAGCAGTGCGGTATGAGGTGATCATACCGAGGAAAGACTTGTAGAGGCGAACTCTAAATGACCTTTTTTGGTATTGAGTGTGCCAGGTAGAGCAATTTCCGTTGCCTCTTGATGGTTGGGTATGCCATACTGAGGTCCAGTATGGCTCCTAGGAATATTATCCGCTGCGAAGGCTGGAGTATTGATTTGTCCGGGTTGAGATGAGTCCGAACTCGTTGAATAAGCGTAAGCAGGCTTTGGAGTATGCTTTCACTGACTGGTGTGTATGTTCTTTGACCAACCAGTCGTCGAGCTATGGAAAGACCTGATGGCGCTGCTGTCTGAGATAAGCTGCGATGGGTGCCAGGCAGTTTGTAAAAATGTAGGTAGCCAATTTGAAACCAAATGGTAACACCCGGAATTGAAAGTGGCTACCGGCTACTGTGAACCTGAGGAGCTTTCTGTGTTTGGGATGGATCGGTGCATGAAAGTAGGAGTCTTTGAAATCTAGGGAGGACATGTAATCTCGGTTGCTGAGGTTGCATTATGTCTTATAGCGTAATCAAGCGAAAGGGTTGTTTCTTGAGAAATTTGTTGAGCTCCCTCAAATCGAGAATTGGTCTCCACTGCTTTTTCTTCTTGCGTATTAAGAAGAAATGGGTGCAGAATCCTTTCCCTTTTTGGGAACTCTCTCCATCGCCCTTTTTTGCAGCATCGTTTTGATCCCTGATCAGAGGATGGGTAAATGTTTCTGGATATACGGATGAGGTGGAGCTGGGGGAGGAATGTGCATAAATTCTAACAGGTGTCGGAAAAGGATGAGGTCTAGGACCCATTGATCCGTTGTGATGTGACTCCAATGATGAAGGGGTTTGGTAATTTTTGCTGGTACTTTGAAAGGAGCGAAAAGAGGAGTATCTGGCGACTGATGGAAGTCATTGTCTACGATTGGTATCTTTACTCTGTTGTCCTGACTTTCCTCTGAGGGGAGGGTGGTGATATGCCGCTGGCGGTGGTTGCCACTGCTGATATTGTGAGCTGAATTGTTGCAAGGTTGCACATATCTTTAGGCCTTCACTCCATTCATAGTCTAAGATGGCTATGGCTTTTACTGTCTTGTGAAAGGGCTCCTTAAAATCATACAGGAAGCAATCATGTTACGTGGCAGGCATAGCCAGGTCAAAGTGAGTGGCCGCCCTTTCTAGGAGGCAGTGGACACCTCCTATGTCCTCAGGAGGTGAATCAATAATTTGAGGTGATGGAGATGCTGGTGTCGGCAGGACATAGTTGTCCCATTCATCATGGTGCTCCGGAAGGTCACCCTCTTCCCTGTCCTCATCAGATGAGGTTGCGTAGCTTAATGGTAGCACAGACTGAGATTGGTGCACTGGTGGAGGAAGAGGTAGAGTGACAGATGGCTGAGGAGTGACAGGCTGAGAAGGCACAGAAGCTACCGCGGCAGGAGCCTCTTGACCTGAGTAAAGACTGGAGGGAAGCAAGTTTTGTAGCCCAATAACATGGCCTGTAAATCTGTCAGGAGAGTGGACGCCACATATACCATATCTTATTGGTATTGCTGATGGTGACAGTCCTGCGAGTAGTAGCCCGGCTCATAATATTGTCCCTCACCCGAGTAATCCTGGCATTTTACATGAAGCTCAGAGGGGCTCTGAGCTGCTTAATAAAGGCTGTCTTCCTCAGAGTCTTCCTGGTCCAGAAGGTGTGATGGAAGCAGTGAGGACACCTTACTTGGGGAGGTAAGTGATAGTGTAATCAGTTTTGAAAACTTTTTTAACCTGAACCATTGATGATGTCATTGATGATGTCGTCGACGATGAAAGAGGCAATGTAGACAGTCTGTTGATTGTCGACAGTGGAATCGTCGGCAGGTTAGGCTCTGTAGACTGGAAGGCACCGGTGGTCAGAGGACCCGTCATCAGTTTCTGCGTCATCGACGGTGAAGTCTTCGACAAGTGCTCCATCGATGGAGGTTCCACCGTCAACTAAATCAATAAGTTTGCCATCAACAGCGCTGGAGCCGTTGACAAAATCATCGTCACCGCTACCACGGACACAGTGATGGTGTTAACTGTAGACATCATTGAAGATGATTAGGAAGGCGTCGTCGATGGAGATGCCGTCGACGAGCCATCCATCGGGTGGTGCTGACGCTGGTTTTTTGAAAGCGTGCTGCATTACAGGCGGAGGAGTTGGGGGCTCTGAAGTAGACTTCTGAAGTGATTTTGAAGAGAAGTCTGACCTCTTCTTTTTAGATGTAAGTAAAGCACTTTTGTGAGGCGATTTGGAGGGGATTCTGTGCTTATGGGCACCTCAGAAGTATTTTGTGACGCCTTTTTGGGCGGTTCTAGAGAGGCATGAGCTTTTGTATCCTCTCTAGCTCTTTTAACAGGCGTTTTAGAAGATGACAGAGGAGGTGTTGCTTTCTGCATCAGAGAGAGGGTTGTCCCTGGATTTAAGTTTTTGCAGCAAGAGAAGAGACGTCCTTTTCTATCCTTTAAGGTCTTATTTGAAAATGTGTGACATACCTTACAGTCTCAGGTTTTGTGCTCTGGATAGAGGCAGTAGATACGGTCTTTATGAGGGTCCTCAATGTAGAGCCTCTTCTTCTGACAAGTTCCACAGGATCAGAAGAGTCCCTTTTTTGGTGTCTCTGGCATGGTGGAAACCAGTTTCAAGCACCAAAAGACCAAGAGTAGGCAGTTGTGGAGGGAAACCACTGATGTAGAGTAGAAAACGCTGTGAAAATCTTCTTTAGATAGTTGTGACTGAAGACTGAAGAAAACTGAGCAGAACTCAGTGCAGACTCCCTAGCACGACGTGCGGCAGAAAATCTGAGGCACTGCAGCTTCTCTCAGGAAGGTTCCAAAGGGTGGTATCATCTGATTGGTTGACTTTAAGTTTGGTCTTTTTTCAATAAGGATAGTGACATAGAACATAGAGGTCTAAGGCCTTTTGTTTAACATGTCTATTGCACCATTGCTTTTATAAAGTACCGGGGACTCGCATCTCGACTACGGGGAATTATTCAAGCGTGTGAATCTATGAAAGTTCAAATACTTAGTAAATTCCCATTCCTTTCTGGGATGTTGGGACCTTTTTCACAGCTTGCTTCTCTATGAGAATATTGATATCCCAAGGTAATTCTCCTAGATGGCTTTGAGAAGAATTCTTCGGTGCAATCACTGGTAGAGGTGACTAACTTGAGCAAAGAGAAAACAATTCAGCAGACTGAGCACAATGTTAAGCACCCGGATGCTTTGAGGTGTTGCCCCTAAGGGAGAGGCTGAAGGATAAAGGGAAAGAGAGGAACCCCCGCCCCCCTACCCCACCCTTCACCCCCACCCCTCACCCCCAGCACAAGTGAGTAACCACTTCTTCCTCTATTTGGTCATCTCGGTTGCAAAGATTGCCTCTGTTGTTGTGGAGGATAATATTGCAGCCTGTGAGGGGTTGAAATGCCACACTCGTGAGTCCGTCTCTCTTTTCCAGTCCTACCAGCTCAGTTTTCATAATCAGTGTCCAATTTAAGCAAGGTTGTTCATAAAATGGCAAATTAAAAATACAATTTTGGGCTTCAGTATTGAAGCCTGTGAATCAGCTGACCTCCTCAAGGTATGACCATGGTAATAACTAGGAGTGGCTAGACTCACTCCTCCGATCGGCTCACTGTTGTGGTCGGAGGCTCCAGTCATTGCATCACTACATTGATACTTGCCGGTAAGTGTTACTCTATGTTCCCCGGTTAGTGAGGACATTGTTTTTCCCCCTTTCTAAGCCATGTGCCTCCTCCTGTAGAGTTCCCGACCACGGGATTGAGGATTACTCTCCGTGGGACCTTTCCCCGTGAAGGCTACATACTTCTCTGCATTGTGGATTGCGCTTATATTTGCCTATGTTAATACTACCTTGGTACGTTTTAATGCTCACTACCGGCTTACTTGTATACCGTCTGATTGTTAAGGTGCGTGACTTGTCTTTGCTATTTTGGATTCAGAATTTCTACCTCTGTTTGGCCACATGTATTAAACTCCGTCATGTTGTCCTTCCGACGCTATGATAGGTACGTTGATACATAAGTTTCTTATTGCATGGTATTATCAGTTCCTCAATGCACAGTGCATGACAGTATAACAATTTTGGTATACCTAGGACACGGTCTATTCTCCTTCTCGTCTGGTTTTGGTGCGGTTAATTGGGTTTTTCACTGCCTATAGGGCAATTACACCATTATAGGCATGTTTATCCCATATCACGGTTTACCTTGGTACAACTGCATTTGCTTGCTCAAAGTGGTACAAACTTCTGATTTCTGTTTTTTCTATTTTTCCCCTTTTCTTCTTCCCATTTTTCTCAACGGGTGTTAACTATACATAAGTTGGCATGTATTCTTTGCACACCAATAAATGTAATCGGGCATGTATTTTGAAGTCCTAATGATGATCATGCATTAATCACGAATGGAACTACATTGACCTTAAACACTCTGACCCTTTAAATATGTGTATGTGACTTCTGGGTGCAGTAGTGTTCTCCGGATATAAACGAGTGATCCCCACTGTTGATACAACTTATGGTCATTTAATGTCTCATGCCGGTTTGTTTCCATATTTTTAACACCCTTTGAGGATTACCCCAGCTGAGTTAATCTTCCACACATATATGTGTGATTAAAGGTGTACTACATATCCATTTTTGATTACTTCTGGACATTATTCTGGTCTCCAGAGCATTGCCATCTATTCAATGACTGTAGGGACCTTTGTTCCTGAAAATATTTATGCAACAGGTGGCATGATCTCTCTGGTTGGTGAATAGAACCCTGAATAATCAGAACAGGCATGGTTTTAAACTTCTTCAGCCACTCTGCCAACAGATGCAGAAAAGAAGAGTTTTGCTTTGCTATCCAACTGTGACTCAACGGCAAAATTTCTTTTGACATCAACATCCTGGGTACATGATGTAAAGTGGTTTTGCGAGGACAAGTCACTCCTCGATGGTGAACAGGTTGCTACCACAGCTGTTCTCTACGACATAGTCAGGACTGTGAAGATCTGATGCGATGGTGCTCTTCCTGAATCTCCCTCTGTCAAAGTCCTTAGGAAATCTAGGTTCAGCAGAGGTATAGGAAGCTTGTCCTTCAAAAAAAAAAACAACTGATGTTTCTGGTGTCTCAATTTGTACTCTCTCTTCTCCTGGCCATGGAGACTGAGACGCTCTCCGACCTTTAGGGTCTTCTGGATAAGGTAAGACAGTGCTTGCACTTATCAGAGAGATGAGAATCTGGCACGCACACAATACATCAGTTGAGTAGATCTGTGAAAGCCTTTTTTTCTACACAAGTGAAGGCATTTGTCAAACAACAGAAATATATTTTCAGACAGGATGTGGCTTAAAACCAAATTTGTTGAGTGTTTCTTTTTTTATCATCATCATCAATGTTTATTTTGGAATCGAAAAAAATCCATAAAATATGTACAAATGTGAAAAAATCAAAATAGAGAACAAGGACAGGCAAATACAATCAATCCAATAAATATTAGAATGCCTACACCAAAATTGCAAATGCAGATTAGTTAGTAAAAGTGCAACAGTTCACAAGAGCTCAAAACTGCAGAAGTCCTTTAGTATAGTTGAAGCATTTTTCTGCATTGCCAGGCCCTGCATTGCCCCCAGATATGAAGAGAAAAAAAACATTAAAGTTATATCAGGTTGCCTGCACAGTTAAAATGCTTTTTTACTTTATTTCATGTTCATTGATTTAACAAAACAGGTTTCAACCAAACAGCTGTAAACCTCGAATAAAAGGGAAAGATCATCAAAAATGCAGTTTCGTCCTCATGGCCCATATTGGGCATACAACACCCTAAATTGATCTGAGATGCTCTGGCTGCAAAGCCAACCAAAGGTCATATTGCTAATTGAAACTCAATGCAAAACTTTCCTTTAGCAGCCACTTGTATCCAATTTAAATTATCCTCTCTACCTTGAGAAATTTAACACGAGATATAGACAGTGCCCATTGAGGTGTTGGATATTAAGAAGCCAAATGCGGACTTATCTGATCCTAACAACTTCCGACCAATTTCTAATATCATGACTTTAGCCAAACGACTTAAGAAATGCGTATACACACAACTCTGTAATCACATCGAACAGTTTCAGCTCCTTGAACAATTCCAATCGGGCTTCAGTACTGTACAGTACTGAAACTGCTCTAACACACATTGTTGATGACGCCCTGAGAATACTTGACCAGAACAAACCTTGCCTACCTATACTTCTTGATCTACCTCGGCGTTTGACATGGTCAAACATGACAACCTGATTGATCTTCTTGAAAAAAGGATGGGTTATCGGGTCTAGTTTTAAACTGGTTTACTTTGTTCCTACATAATAGAACGCAAAGACTCAAAGTCAACCATTCCCTTTCTAACAGTACGCCGGTCTCAATTGGAGTGCCTCAAGGAACCACACTCTCATCCAGGCGTTTCAACTTGTTCTTGGAACCCCTAGCCGAAATTCTGAACTGCTCAAACATACACTTTCACATGTGCGCCGATAATACTCAACTGTACATGAAAATTTCTTGACCAGATGATATCAAAACTGTCCACTGCTGAAAACTCAACATTGGTTAACTCACGATCACCTTATACTAAATACACGGATTGCCCCCCCACAATCATTCTGTCCCATTCAAGATTGGCGCAAACAACTAATGGCTCTCAACTGTGCTACACATGGTGGCTTCACTAGATCATTAGGTATAACTCTGGACAAACATCTAAATATGCAAAACCACATCAATGCAACAACTAGAGGAGCCAATCACCAACTCACCACATTAAGGAAAATCAAACCATTCCTGCCTCCTGATGATATGCAGCTAGCAGTCCAATCCCTAATTATCTCCTGTTTAGATTACCGAATTGTGACCCTGGCAGGGCTACCAAAAGCTAGACAGGTCCCTTTAAGGGATACTCTGAACTCTGATGCCAGACTCATCACGGGATCAGGAAAACGTGAACACATCACACCAGATCTAATTCAACTCAATTGGCTTTCTCTCGAAGCAAGGATTCGGTTCAAGCTAGCCTGCTTGACGCACAAAGCGCTTCATTATAACACTCCTGTTCACCTGACAAAAAAACTTGAACTATCTGGTATGAATCCGGCCCTAAGAAGCTCTAACACTCTACTGTTGAAACCACAAAAACTCAAAAAGAAGAGAACTTATAACCGTGCCTTCTCCAGTCTTAACTTCAAGAATATGGAACGCTCTTCCTCCCGAAATCAGAGCTAACCCATTGACCGAAGTCAAAGGGTTGCTCCTGAATAGCTACCTGCACCAATAGACCTGAAGCCACCCAAACTAACATTTATTTCTTGTTTACAGCATTGGTCTACCATTCAACTATGCAATTTTTTGCTACTTTATATCTACTATGATGCTGGCTGTTCTATTAGCGCATCTTGTCTGTTTTACTTCTCATTTGTTTAGTATTGATACCTTTACCTGCTTATCTTGTCTGCTTCTTTGTACAGCGCTCTGGTACCCTGGCAGATCATGTTCGCGCTATTTAAAACTTTTCAAATAAATAAGTTAATATCTTCAAGCGTCCTCTTATTCCAGAATTTGCTTTAAGCGCTGCGCTAATAGCTTCCAGCATAATCCTCATTGGATCATGACTGACATCATTCAGGCATATTGCAAAATCAATATATGGACATGAACCACCTAGGTAAGTTTTAAGTCTTCTTCACTTCTCAAGAGATCTTCCAACTGGTAATACAGAAGGACTATTGGCTATGACCATAATTTAGCCTAAAACAAGAAGGCTCTCATAGTACCTCTATTTGTAACACAAAGTTCTACATGTAACCAAAGTATAGGCATAGATTTAGGGAGGTTGTAAATTCGCCTCAAGAAAACATTTTGAGGAAAACATATGGGCTACAAATTAGAGCTACTCCATACCATAGAGAGCACCTACCACTGTGTTTTCTCTAAAAACATTGAATGATGCAGACAGGAGTCAATTTTCTTGCTTAGACCCAACTGGTGCCGCCACATGAAACATATTAGCCATAAGATTAGCACTTCTCTGAATCAAAGCATCCCATATTCCCTTATGGCTGAATCTCAGAACAAGATAATCAAATTCATTCACCAACTGAAAAGATGAAAACCAAAAAAGTGGTGTTCCAGGATTAAAAAGAAATTATAAAAATACGTTCACTGTTCTTCTGTTTCAACTTCTTTCTGCAAATTTCAACATTTCCAGCACCATTCACTAACCACATTTTTCTGACTAACCTTTTTCTAATTGTGATGGCTTCAAGCCCTAGGGAGGCGAAAGAATGGCATCGGTCTATCAGAGGTTAACATTACTAAAAGTGAGACAAGCAAGGAATGGAAAATTGAAAGGGCTGCAGTCTCATACACTAGTTTTAAATGGAGGATTATGCCTTTAATAAAGCAGAAAAGGACATACATAAGAATCCAAATGGTTCGAAAAGAAACCCATTCAAACTTTTTTTGATTGGGAACAGTATATGTTCCCCTTAGCTAAAGAAAGAACAAGCATTTGAAATGCAATAGGTCTCGCATTTTTGCGAGTTTGAGCTATTGACATTGCAAATAACAATGCCTTTTATTTTTGTTTTCGTTTTAAAAACATAAATTAAATGCGTTGTCATTTACAATGCCAATAGCTTAAACTCGCATAAATGCGAGACCTATTGCATTGCAAATGCTTGTTTTAAGGACTGTCAAATAAAGGTACTACACGTCAGCGTGCAGGACATGTACGCATGGACAGGTTGGTGTGGACATATCCGGGAATATTTTTAATGCTGCAAGGCAAATGACTCTTGAGAAGATCCCAGATACAAGAACGGACAATGTAGGGTTGTAAGCCCTCGGTACAGTATTCCCTATTTTAACCACTCTTTCTGCAAATTTCAACATTTCCAGCACCATTCACTAACCACATTTTTCTGACTAACCTTTTTTCTAATTGTGATGGCTTCAAGCCCTAGGGAGGCGAAAGAATGGCATCGGTCTATCAGAGGTTAACATTACTAAAAGTGAGACAAGCAAGGAATGGAAAATTGAAAGGGCTGCAGTCTCATACACTAGTTTTAAATGGAGGATTATGCCTTTAATAAAGCAGAAAAGGACATACATAAGAATCCAAATGGTTCGAAAAGAAACCCATTCAAACTTTTTTTGATTGGGAACAGTATATGTTCCCCTTAGCTAAAGAAAGAACAAGCATTTGAAATGCAATAGGTCTCGCATTTTTGCGAGTTTGAGCTATTGACATTGCAAATAACAATGCCTTTTATTTTTGTTTTCGTTTTAAAAACATAAATTAAATGCGTTGTCATTTACAATGCCAATAGCTTAAACTCGCATAAATGCGAGACCTATTGCATTGCAAATGCTTGTTTTAAGGACTGTCAAATAAAGGTACTACACGTCAGCGTGCAGGACATGTACGCATGGACAGGTTGGTGTGGACATATCCGGGAATATTTTTAATGCTGCAAGGCAAATGACTCTTGAGAAGATCCCAGATACAAGAACGGACAATGTAGGGTTGTAAGCCCTCGGTACAGTATTCCCTATTTTAACCACTCTGGCAGACGAAAACTGTGTCTCGAGCCCTATTACCAGTGAGCTATGTGATTATGGCATGTCACGCCGACAAAATGCGAACTTCTGCTACTCTTTGCCTGGGCGAGTCAAGTCCACGTGCCAGGCTATGACACTAGTAATTGTTGAAGGCAGCTCGATCCATTTGTGAGATGCACGCCTTTTTACCTGAACCCCCAATCTGTTTCCTGAAGGATGGATCAGACGACCTCATTCTTGACAGGTAAATAATCTGAAATGAACTTGCTAAAGGGCTCATATTCGCCCTGGGATGCCCAGCGTACCACACCCACCCCGTCTAAAACACAACAATTACCAAGCCACACGTTGGAAACGAGATAAGTGAAACCCCAGCCTGTTTGTTCTCTTTGATATTTCTAGTAGAATTAAGATTACAAATTTTCTGTTTTACTCATTTTTACAAATGATTCAAATGTGTAATCATTTCCCATGGGTATTTCTTTATAAAAATGGAACAACCGGAAACCATATATTATTTAGGTTAGCTACACACACTACATCACTAAGCTCTCCAATACAGAGGCATACTGACAGCATAGAAAGAGCAAAACTTCCGGAAGTACCTACGTTTATAAACGGATGCTCGGCGATAGGTATTTAACAGAAATAAACATTGCATTATCGTTTTAACAACCCAGTAACAAAAATGTATTGTTTGTTTTGTAAAACGGCTCATTAACCCGCATAGAAATTCATGTGCGAGAATATATTTTTTGTACAAGTAAAAGCGAAAAACAGTTACAGGATTTTATTTTCAGGCACCAAAAATCAAACCGTATAACAAAAGATAAATTGAGGAAAAATAAATATATATAAATACGGACGGAAATGTTAAAAACAAATAAATATACTATAAAACCGGGAGCTTGAACTGTAATTTAAAGTAGATCACAGGACGAAAGTGGAATTATCAAAGTAAACACGCGTGGTTACAGCCCAATAGCGCGTCGTCAACATAAAAGCATAAGATTGACTGAAAATCCCTCCACGATTTCCGGATTAGCAGAATGTCTGAGAGGAAATGTTCTAATTAAATGCCCTGGGCGAGGGTGGCACGCGGGTTCTGTTCTTGGCCTTCCCCCCTACCCCCCTTAATTCTACGTCGAGTTTACTTACACTTCTGCCACCCTCCTGAGGAGGTCCGGGTGCCTCGCCGACTGTGCGCAGAGCAGGAAACGACCCTTCAGAGATCGCCTCCAAAAACATATCCGTTCGGCAACTTTATGAACACTAATGGGTGGTTAAGGCGAGGAGAGGGTTCGCTATAATGAGAGGTAATCTAGATTTGCAGCAGTTAAAAAAAAAAAAAAGACAATGAGCAGGAAATAACAAGCGCAGTCCCGAAAGTGAAAGAGGACCGCGCTTGAGCCGGAGCATGGGGATCTCGTCTTTATGGGGCCATGTGTTTCTAATTAGAAACACATGGCCCCATAAAGATAAGAAACTGCTTTGCGACAGCAGCAAAGCAGGCCACCGAGTCCGGCTCGGAGGCGAAAGGGCGTCCACCAAAAATCTCCATTTCCAATGGCAGGCCATCGTTTAGCATAAACGGTGACGCCAGCCAATGGAAATGAGGGGCGGGGCTTCAAGCCCCCTTTCAAAGTCCTCATTTACAATATATCTCGCCGGGCGAGCAGCGCATGCGCTGCCACGCCAAGCGAGACCTAAAAATGAAGAAAAAAGGGTGTAGAGAGTTAGCAAAGCCTCTGTGTGGGTGGAAGTATCTACGTGTAAGATTTTCCAAGTGGTATGTACCTGATGCACAAGTTACTAACTCGTGTAACGATATATCTGTAAGAGACAGTAGTTAGTGACAGATTCCTTACCTTAGAATATCCCCAGGCGTCAGGCTGGATCCGGAAAGTTTTTGCGTAGCAGTACCCTTGCGCGTCGGTAGGCGGCGTCGTGCGGCTCCGCGTCCGTCGTCGGGCGTCGTGATCGCCGGGATGACGTCGCGGGCAGTACTTAGGCGCCGCCCCTGCGCGCGGACGTCAGTTCTGTACACGACTTTCCGCGCCAGGAACGCAGAGCCATGCAAGAAGCTGACATAGGTGTCTGAAAAATACTAGGGCCCTGAAAGGGATGTCCTTAACCGTAGAAATCAGTTCGCAGAACGGGGAGGATGGGTGGGCGGTAGGAATCTGTCACTAACTACTGTCTCTTACAGATATATCGTTACACAAGTTAGTAACTTGTGCATCTGAAAGAGACAAGTTAGTGACAGATTCCTTACCTTAGAATAGATACCCCAGCAATACCAACCCCGGTGGTGGGTCTGCGAACAAAGATCAGACAAGGAAGTCCTGGAGGACAGAACGGCCAAAGAAGCCGTCCCTCCGGACCTGACTGTCAAGGCAGTAATGCTTTGTAAACGTGTGCAGCGAGGCCCACGTAGCTGCCTGACAGATAACCGGCAGCGGAACACCGCGGCCCAAGGCCGTGGTAGCAGCCGTTGCCCTGGTGGAATGGGCACGCAGCCCAACAGGAGGCTCCTTCTTAGCCAAAGAATAGCAGGTCTTGATGCACAAGGTAACCCAGCGGGAGATGGTCCTCTTGTGCACCGCCCGACCTTTTGGCGCCCACGTAGCCAACAAAGAGCTGGTCATCCACCCGGAAGTGTTTTGTGCGGTCAATATAGGAGAGCACACGTTTTGGGTCCAGACGGTGGAGCCTCTCTTCCTCTCTGGAAGGATGCGGAGGCGGAAAGAAGGTGGGCAAAGTGATGGTCTGCCCAATGTGGAAAGCAGTAACCACCTTTGGCAAGAAGGACGGACGCGTCCGAAGAACAACCTTGTCTGGATGAACAGACAGAAAGGGAGGTTTGCAAGACAGAGCCTGGAGCTCACTCACCCGCCGAGCGGAGGTGATGGCCACCAGAAAGGCTGTCTTCAGAGTCAGAAGACGAAGAGGACAGTTATGTAGAGGCTCAAAGGGAGCGCACATTAAAAAGGTAAGAACCAAGTTCAAGTCCCACTGAGGCATCACAAACGGAACAGGAGGGAAGAGGTGAGTAATGCCTTTTAAGAACCTGTTAACAACAGGGGACTTGAAAAGGGAGGGCTGATCAGGGAGCCTGAGGAAGGCCAAGATAGCACAAAGATAACCCTTGATGGTACCCAGGGCAGAACCCTGTTGGGCCAGAGAGAGAAGGAACAGAAGGACCTCAGAAAGAGGGGCAGAAAGGGGATTCACAGCCTTTGCTGTGCACCATGCCACAAATTTGTTCCACCTGCAGGCGTATACCACCTTAGTGGAGGGACGCCTGGCTGCCAGAATCACATCACAAACTTCGGGAGGCAAGTCGAAAGGAATCAACTGCCGCCGCTCAATCTCCACGCAAGCAGGTGTAGACTGGACAGGTTCGGGTGGAGGACCGTCCCCTGCTGCTGCGACAGAAGATCCTCCCGAAGAGGCAGACGGATCGGGGGATCTACGCTCATATTGAGTAGCTCGGGATACCAAACTCTTCGAGCCCAGTCCGGAGCCACAAGAATGACTTGGGCCCGGTCGTGCCGAATCTTCTTCAACACTCTGGGTAGAAGTGGTATAGGCGGAAAGGCGTACAATAGACCGCAACTCCACTCGTGACGAAAGCGCCGCCGAGCGAGTGCCGCCTTGGAAATTCCAACGCGCAGAACTGATGACATTGCGCGTTCTCTTCGGTGGCGAATAGATCTAACCAAGGCTCTTCCCACTGTAGAAAGAGTCCTTGCGCCACTTCCGAGTGAAGACGCCATTCGTGATCCATCATGCACCTGCGGCTGAGTTCGTCCGCCCTGGCGTTCAGCGAACCTGCCAGGTGTTGAACCATCAGGAACATGCCCTGATGTTCCAGCCATGTCCAGAGGCGCAGAGCCTCCTGACAAAGGGTCCACGACCCCACCCGCCTTGTTTGTTGCAGTACCACATGGCGGTGGTGTTGTCTGTGAACACCTGCACTACCTTCCCTTTGACAGAGGGAAGGAATGCCTTGAGTGCAAGTCGGATCGCCCGGAGCTCCAGAAGGTTGATATGGAGCCGGGACTCCGCCGGAGACCAGAGGCCTCTGATCTCCGCTCTCTCCCATGTGACCGCCCCATCCCAGAAGGGACGCGTCCGTCACAACTGTGTGCTCTGGCTGGGGAAGGGAGAGGGATCTGCCCATGACCCATTGCCGGTTCGAGAGCCACCACTGCAACTGTTGTGCAGTCCCCTCCGAGATCTGGACGTGATCGGACAGGTTGCCCTGGTGCTGCGCCCACTGGAACTTCAGGTCCCACTGCAGAGCCCGCATATGCCATCTGGCATGATTGACCAGCAGGATGCAGGAGGCCATGAGGCCCAGCAGCCTCAGGGTCATCCGTACCGAAACCCAGGATAAGGGCTGAAAGATTGGAATCATAGCCTGAATATCCTGGACTCGCCGTTCGGGAGGATAGGCCCGAAACTGCGTCGTGTCCAGAACTGCTCCGATGAAAAGGAGCTGTGGAGAAGGAATCAGATGCGACTTCGGCACATTGATGGAGAACCCCAGCGAGTGCAGGAGTTCGGCCGTAGTCTGGAGGTGGGAGACGACTGCCTGGGACGAGCCCGCCTTCAGCAGCCAGTCGTCGAGGTAGGGGAAGACTGAAACCCCTGCCCGGCGCAGATGAGCTGCGACCACCGCAATCACTTTCGTGAACACCCGAGGGGCACTGGTAAGGCCAAAGGGGAGCACGGTGAACTGAAAATGCTCGAGGCCTACCGTGAACCGAAGGTAACGCCGGTGGGCCGGCAGGACGGGGATGTGGAAATATGTGTCCTGCAAGTCCAACGCTACCAACCAGTCTCCAGGGTCGAGGGCAGTCAAGACCTGAGCTAGGGTGAGCATCTTGAACTTCTCCTTCCGGAGGAAGCGATTGACGTTCCGGAGGTCCAAGATAGGACGCATGTCCTCCTTGTCCTTTTTGGGCACCAGGAAGTAGTGGGAGTAGCAACCACGCCCTACTTCTGGGGTCGGAACATGCTCGATGGCCCTCTTGGCCAAGAGGGCCGTGACTTCCTTCTGCAGAAGTACCAAGTGATCCCCTGACATGCGGTGGAATTGAGGTGGCATGGCTGGGGGGTGGACTCGAAGGGGAGGGAGTAGCCCCTTCGGACAATGTCCAAGACCCACCTGTCCGAGGTGATGGTACGCCAGTGGGGAAGGTGATGGCGGACCCTGCCCCCTACTGGCGTGCTGTGCACCTGAAAGGAGGGACTAGGAGGGTTTGGAGGCCGCGGACGGGTTGGAGGTGGTGGCCTGACCCGCACGCTGGTTGCCCGATCCGCCACGGCGGAATCCACGTCCTCGGCCACGCGAAGACGCCTGCTGCGCGGGCCGGTGGCTGGGCTGCTGACGTGAAGAGGCGCCCTACCGTGGCCACGATAGGGGCGAAAAGCAGAAGTCAGCGGAGGGCGTGTAGCAGAAAGGCCCAGGGACTTTGCAGTAGCCCGTGAGTCCTTAAAGCGCTCCAACGTATGGTCTGCTTTGTACCCAAAAAGACCGACTCCATCAAAGGGCATGTCCATGAGAGTATTCTGGACATCCCCTGAAAAACCAGTGGTTCTCAGCCAGGCGTGGCGACGTGGCGCCACCGTCGTTGCAATAGACCTGCCCAGCGAGTCGGCGGTATCAAGGCCACATCGAATTGTGAATTTGGCCGCATCCCTTCCTTCCGCAATGGCGCGGGAAAGCAGTGTATGGACCTCCTCAGAACACTGGGGCAAAACATTCGCCACCGAATCCCACAAGGAGTGGGTATATCGGCCCAAAAGGCAAGCGGAGTTGATGGACCGCAAGCCAGCACTGGAGGAAGAAAAACCCTTCTTCCCAAATTGATCCAGGCGTTTGGATTCCCTATCCGGAGGGGCGGTAGGGAAGGCGGTTTGGGAAGCGGAGGCTTGGACAACCAAGCTCTCAGGGGTGGGGTGGACAGAGAGAAACAGGGGTCGCCCGGAGCTGGGCGATGGCGTCTGGACACGTTCCTATCCACAGGAGCCCCTGTGTTGGGCTTGGACCAGGCGCCCAAAGAACGTCAGTGAGGGCGTCGTTAAACGGCAGCACAGTCTCCGTAGAGGAGGCTGCCGGCTGAAGCACCTCTGTCCAGAGATTAACCTTGACCGCCACAGCAGGGAGTTGGAGATGTAAGGCTCCAGCCGCCCTACGCAACACCGTTGCAAAATTGGCTCCCTCCTCCGTAGCCACGGGAGGAGACAGCATGCCAGTGTCAGGGGAAGTATCTAGACCACTGGCATCCCCTAGACCCTCTGTCCAGTCCTCATCGTACTGACACTGTTGTGTCAGAGGGTCATCAGACCCCTCCCAGTCCTCCTGGTCCTCCTCAGGTTCAAAATAAGGGGGAGGAGGGACATTTGGGACCCAAGGTCTCATCGGCGCCGGAACCGGCGTCGAGCGACGTCGGTCCGGGTCCATGTCCGGAGCCGGAAGGAACTGGGAACGACGCCGCCCGGAGCCCCAGGCGGCGTCGAGAACGGCACCGGAGACATCGGCGCCGGCGGAGGTGTCGTTAGGTCGACCGGCGTCGATGGGGGTTGCGGAGCCGGGATCGAGGCCGGGGCCGGGATCGAGGCTGGAGGCACGGGCGACGCCGGGGCCGGAGCCGTCGGCGACGCCGGAGCAACCCCATCAGGGCCCGCGGGGCCCGAATGCGCACCGGAGGGACCTGGAGGCCCGAAGAGGCGGGCCATGGCCGACAGGAATTCCTGCACTTTGGCCGGATCCGCCCCCGAACCCGGGAAGGGCGGGTATTGCGGGGGCGACTCCACAGGCATGTCCGGGACCGCGGGGGCGGGGACGGTGCCGGGAGGGGCCTCAGCCGAGTCGCGAGACCGGCGAGGCGAAGTCCTAGAGCGATGATGCTTTTTGGACTTTTTATGTTTCGACTTACCGGACGAAGAAGACTTCGATGCCGACAACCGGTGTGGACTTCGCGATCGACCCCTGGACCTCTCACGCGACCGGGGCTTCCGCGGAGCCGAATGCCGGGCCTCGAGGAGCTTTCGAGACCGCTCTCGCAAAGCTTTCGGGTTGAGGGCCTGGCAGTCGGTACAAGACTCCGTGTCGTGGCCTCGGCCGAGGCAGAAGAGACACTCCCAATGCGGGTCGGTGACGGACATCATCCGAGCACAGGCGCCGCAACGTTTGAAACCGGGCATCCCTACGACACCTTGAAGAGAAAAACAGTGAAAAATTCACCAAAA
The DNA here is from genome assembly GCA_963921515.1 of Calotriton arnoldi. Classification (NCBI taxonomy): domain Eukaryota; kingdom Metazoa; phylum Chordata; class Amphibia; order Caudata; family Salamandridae; genus Calotriton; species Calotriton arnoldi. Next base: position 251,112 of record CAWUFW010012101.1, on the reverse strand, counting down.
AGTATGGTCAAAAAATGACCAGGGCACTGCTCTTCCCGGATCTGCGCTTGCTGGCGCGGAAAAAGAAGAACTGACGTCAGCGCGCAGGGGCGGCGCCTAAGTACTGCCCGCGACGTCATCCCGGCGATCACGACGCCGACGACGGACGCGGAGCCGCACGACGCCGCCTACCGACGCGCAAGGGTACTGCTACGCAAAAACTTTCCGGATCCAGCCTGACGCCTGGGGATATTCTAAGGTAAGGAATCTGTCACTAACGTGTCTCTTTCAGATCCTGGATTATCCAATGACATCAGTAGTCCCATAAGTAAGGCAGATAGAGCTGGAGGCCTGGAACGTAGAGGTACAGCACAACACTATATACAGTGAAAATAATAGCTTTCTAAATGATACACTCAAAGGTTTCTTTTAAGGTAATTGACTATGGTTAAAGAATTTAATTGCAAATGAGATGGCTGGATATGAAAACTGGGAAAACAAAATAAATATTTGTAAAACTGACAATGACTTAAGAGTTTGTATGTGTTCCCAAGCTACAAATAGAAAGTGAGCAGTAGGGAGATATCAAATGTTCACCATCAGATGGTGTGTCAAGTGGTTGAGGCAAAATGTAAATTTAAGATTAAATCCAAAGCTTCAACATCAAGATCACACCTCCTCATGAGTTAGTAGTACTAGTATTCTAAACACGAGGATTATTGTGCCTACTATAAACAAGGCAAATGAAGCCCCTTACCTGCAGTGACATAATCAGCCACAACCTCTGGCTCGACCACGGCAATAGACATGCTTTCAGTAGACTGGCGCTTTTCTTGGGTCATCTGGATGGGAACTGCCATTTGGCTGAGGTCAATGGTGGATGATCTAGGCTTCGACTCTTTGACTGCTTTGAATATTGAACAAAAGGACCTTCTTGAGTATCAAGTTTGAATGAGTTAAACAATAATAATGAAAGAAAAAAAATGTATGAACTTCCAAGACGTGACATGTTGGCTGGAAACCATTCGATGAAACTGGAACATAAATCTCCATTACAGAAATTAGGAAGTGATTTCATACTCAAAAATGGATTAGAAGTGCTGCTTCAGAATGAAGGAGGAGGAACTTATGTTGAATAGATTTTTTTAATAAAAGTTTCAAAATCACTTTCCTGCACTTTAAACGGCAACGGACTGATTCATTTCTGCAAAGGCAACACTAAGATAAGCGATCATGGACGTGTGCTTTTGATCACCAATGTGATTCAATGCCGGTGGTGCGACATTTTTCACACAGAAGACGCCATGTGCATGCTATTGCTGCTAAAGCTTCTGCACGTTACTAATTCAGCAGCTAGTTAAAATAATGATTACTTACCAGCTATCTTCATGGCTACAGTTTTACCCTTCCCCAGTACTTGCTGAACAGGTAGTTTTGGACGAAATGTAAAAATTGAATTTGAGACCAGCTCCCTTAATGTCTTTATTATTTATGATCTAAATATACCTCCCCTCCTCCAGGACTGTGCTCCTAGATCCCTGTTGTACTGGAGCGAGTGAATAATGTAAAGCTAATTGAACAAATGGCCCCAAAGGGGAAAAAGGTCTCCAAGGGATCTTTCAGCAATAGGCGTCCAACTAGAATGGATAACTTTACCTTTAAGATGGCCCCGTTTCTCTTAGAACAGAGGCTCTATACCAGCGGTTTTCAACCTGGGGGGCATGACACCTACTTAGAGGTCTGCGATTGCTTAGAAAATTAAGTTATATGAGTAAGTTAAAAATGTGTATACACATAAAAAAAAAAAAATTTAAACCCTCAAATGCGAAGGAGTTTGAAATTAGAGGCAAAAAATGTCATTGGTATCCTTATATTGATTTGGGGGAGCAGTGCAAGTACAGCAAATTGAATCTAGTATGGATGATTAGTAGCCTCGATTAAGGGGCTGGTATGCAGTGATAAAAAGAGAGCATGCATTATGTGCAAAAAAGGCAAAGTGATATTCTAGAGTCTAGCATATTGGTTTGTCTTTTAAATATAAAACACATCTGTGTTTGCCTGAGAAAAAAAAAAATCTGCATTAGGGATCCAGACAACAATACAGCTGGGCACTCAGAGCAGGGGCACATGTCTTTTACAATGCAGAGGACTTTCCTGTCCCAACAATATACCACTTATTTCTCTTCTTAAACAAGCAATTGCAAAGCCAATAGATATGGCTTCAAAATGAAAGTACTTCTTCGCTAATTGGTGAGCTTGTCAGTGTTTGGAAGAATGCATGGATGAGTGAGTGACTGAATGCATGAATTGATGGATGTATGTATAGATGGTGCAATGAAAGAGGAATGCATGAGTAGATGGATGGATGGGTGAGAGTGCATGGATGGACGAATGAGGATATGAGGCATCAGGAACAGATGATCCTGATATTTACAATCTAGTCACATCAATCTATTATATTGCTAACATCCGAGGTCCTAATTACAAATTCTTACCACGAAGAAGAGAAAACGAGGTGCTGAGGGATAGATAATATTGTGATAGATGGCCATAACCGTAGACTCCTACAACTCATCTAACTAAAGGGGATGGAGCAAGCAAGATCGAAGAACCTAGGCACGGAAGTCAGGGAAAAAGATAACCCAGAAAGATGAAGCATAGTACAGTCTGTAGGACACTGACCAGTTCATAAACTTTTGACTATTCAGGGACCAAGGATAGTGAGATAACCATGAAAGACAGAATACCATGACAAGGTGACCGCTATCTTGAAAAGGTGCAGCTGTTGCTTGAGCACCAACAGAGAATCACCTGCAAAAACCAAGCCTTGAATACCAATCCAGCATTAAAGAGGCAGGGAGCACATAGCCGCACTAGGAATTATATGCCTTGGTAATTACATTAAAACATGTTTTAATCTGGAGGCATCTCTTCCTATTCTTGAAGGAAAGTGCATTACCCTCAAAACCTGAAGGCACCAGTTGCTTTCCAACACCCACCCTCTCGTCTCCCCATTATGTGACACTGTATATCATCGTAGCCAGTTTTCATTCACAGAGCAAACAAAAGATAACTGACTCCAAAGTAAGTCTCATGGATTACAGTACGATTCATCACATTTGAATGCTTTCTTCACTCAAATCTGTCAGCTGAGCAGTGACAACATACTGCAGATTTGTCCAGACAACCACCTCAACAACTAGTTGAGAAAATGGCTTTTATACTTTGCTGCCAATTGCAGAACTAGTATGAACTTTGAAATAAAGTAAAACCATAGCAAGCTGCATTTGCCCTCATATAGATTCCTGACTGACCATGTGAACAAGATACCATACTCATATGATGCGCCCAGGAAAGATCTGGCAGACAAAGGTGAGAGGGTGTTGACGTCAACGTGAAAGTAACTTTGACATGTTCTGGCTCTTTCCCTTGTGGATGAATTCAACAGCACTGAAAATTGAAAAGGCAAAAGAGAAGGAAACACACGGCACCATAAGTCTAGGAGAACATGTTTTCAAGAACCTCCTGACCAAAATGTGTATATCACCACAGGAAACTTTTAGAGCTCTGTATCTGTAGAATCCCTGTGTTGAGCACACTTAGCTGACTGGTTTAGATCTCAGACTAGTACATGATTTATGAATGTAACAAAAACAACCTTAGCTGTGGTGAAGTGTATCTGAAGACTAGACTACATGGAGGGTTTGCCATGTGTAGAGTGCACCAATGTAGAACAATTAAGAGATCCATCTGCAAATGGTAGCCTTAACAACAGCTCAATCAGCATCATTGCCACTAACATTAAAATAAATGCAGAGCCCTGGCTCTGCCCATATAAAAATGTAAGATGCATATGAATTTCATGTTGTGCAGGGCCTACTCAGATTAGGAGGCATGGAAACAAACCACCTTGTGTCAATAGAACATAGTGTATACTTACAGAGTCACTAGGACTGTGTGCGCTTTGATGGATATTAAGCCAACAGGAAGGAAGTTGTCCATGACATATGCTTACTATCACTTAAGGCCCTCAAAGGCTTTGCACATTACTCTGGCAAGGACCAGTTTCATATCCCCAGAGATCTGTTGTGTGCTCGATCAGAGAAAATTATGGCTTAATTAAGTTAAGTCTCTAACTGGCATCTAAGTATGTTTTGCTAGTGTCTTCCTGCACCCTGGATTAGACCAGATATCTGGAACAGTTTACCAGACACCCAGTCAGTGAGTAGGTTGACTGTTATCTGAAATTCTAGTGTTAAAATCTAAGCAAAAGATTTCCATATAGTGTTCTGGTGGAATGCATCCTAGTAGCCATTAGGAAATCCAGGTTTTTAAAAGAGGCCAATATGGATGCAGGCTAGCTCCTCATTGATCTGAGATTAATAGTACAGAGGTACAACACCATTCTCCACACATGAACAGAAGATGCTAACTCAGAGCGAAGGAGATGTACTACTTCTAGAATAAATAGAGAAGGCCTGGAAACAGGGCTTGGAAGGGCCAAAACTGACTCACCAGCATGGCCATACACTTTGGGCTTCACCTGATCTTCCGTAGTGCTCTCTAGAGTCAGATGAAAGTATTTAAGAAAGTTCCTCTCCAATATTAGCATTCAACCTAGGGATTTGGAACCACTGCCTTTCCAGGGGGATTGTTTGTTCCCTTGACCTCTCGAAGTCCAGGTGCATTGACTGGGAACCCCCCTGGATTTAAAAGATTTAATTGAGGACTTCTTGGTGATTCTCCCAATCGCTAGGAGAATGGATATACCAGCCAATTTGTCTGCCCTTTAGCTGCTGAAATCTGTAATGACTAAGATGGCAGGAAAATACCTACAGCTCCACTGCCAGTGGAAAAGTTGCATCAAAAAAGTCCATTTTGCGTCTGGACACAGTAGTGGGACATGGTACTATCAGTGTGCACCACTGCCTCTCTGGATTTCACCACTAGAACGCAAGCTTTCAGGGCCTAGTAAATTCCTTTATGTATGATCTTAGCCTCTAGCGCATGCCAATATAAAATGTGTAAAGTCCATTCAGAATTGCTGAAATTGTACAATAGATATTGTGTCTATTTCTTTTGAGTGCTGTTTTCAGTCTACTGATCACCCGCAAGAGAGCATAAATTCCTTTATGATCCAACATATTTATTCAGAGGAATTAATCAGGCCTGTACCGTAAAACAGTGAAAGAGAAACACACATAGTGAGCTCAAGACCAGATCTCTAAAGAATCAGATATAACGTAAGCTGAAATTGTGGCAGGCAGAAGGGGCATAGCACTAAAGTTGGGAGTGTAAGCCCACAACCTACTAGATGGCCCCCTGGATGAGTGGACATGTTTAAACAAACTACCATGTAACTGAACCCAGTACTCTGCCAGGTTGAGCAGCAACAGTATATGGTACTAAGAATGGGGGGACCATCCTAATGCAGGATGCTTGTAACCCCATACGACTCTCAAACCACCAGGGGGTGGCTAACTTACTGTCCAGGAAGTAGTCCAGGGTCTGGACAATAGTATGTGTTCTGGCTGATGGCCTTTTTGAAACCAAAGTCCAGGAATGGAGTGAAAAATATGTACGTAAGCTCAAAATTTCAGGTGGAAGGATCGCTCTAGGGCATCACACCCTGCCTGGCCTTTGCAGTTGGTATGCGCACACTGATCATGGAATACCTCTAAAAATAAAACAGCCCCAAGTTACAATATTCAATAATACTTGATTGGCAACTCATTAGAAGAGTGAATACAGGGCCCAGAGTATAGCTAGACATGAGCAATCCCTATTGGCTTGCTAGAAATGACAGTACACAAAAACGGTATAATTTCACATCTATTTTTACCAGGCTGTTAACATTAGGAGTGAGACATTTCTTTGCCTGGGGTTTTCAAACAACTGGTTTACCAAGTAAAAAGATTAAGGTCGTCATTTGTGACTGGTTTAATTCTGCAGATAATTCACCCACTTATTCCCAAACACATACCTGTTGTCTGCTGCAACTCCAGCAGAGCTTTAATGGTTGAAGCAGCAGACTGGGATTCACCCGAGAGGTCCTGGTAAATTATGGTAGGGCTTGAGTCCATGGTAATTTCATGTTCTGACCAATCCTGACTTCTGGAAGCGATCACATGGACTACAGGCTGGGAATCTGCCACGTCAGCAAACACACACATTGACAAAACTGTTAATCAGCTTCACTAAAACTGTAAAAATTAATATGGTAGTGAATGACTGGTAAAACGTAATCAGGAATACAATTCTTTAAAGCGTGGCTCTCGTCAGATTTGGGGGGTGGGGGATTCTGCTTCCTATGAGAAAAGCCAGAGGGAAAGTCTAGGTGTCCTTTCTCAGCTTTAGAGGTTTTAAATATGTAATTATGTTTTCATTTTAAGCACACCCTTACAACTCTATAAACCCATCATGATTAGCACCCATGTCAAAATCACAGTATCCTGCAACTAGCCCAGTAGGCCTGAACATTTTATGGTTGGGATCTTGCCATGTGATAGCATTGGGTTTTCAAATTAAGTAGGAACAACATATTACGCTCAACCTCTTCACATGTTAGATGGCAGATGATGGAAAAATATATAAATGGCTAATGTCTGATCTAGAACATCAATATGATGAAGAGGAAGGCCAGCGCTGATGAGAACCATGCTTTAAGAGTCAATGCTTCTGTCCCTTGTGTAAAAGATCCCCCTCTGTCAAGTGAAACATTGGGTGTTAAGGCATCTCAGGCGTGCACTGAACTTCATCTCTTTCACCACCTTGTGATCTTACAGTTGGATGTGTTATGGCCAAATAAAAAAAAAATCTACCGCAATTTTCTGCTTTCACAGATAACCTCACTGACCTTTGGAGGCGTTTACTGTGCGGTACCAAGGATTATCCAGAAAATTTGACTTTGGAGGGACTGGGATCCAGAAAAAAAAAAAGACAAAAAAAACTTAACATGTAAACATTTCTTTGTTAAGCGATAAATGTCAATATTTTGAACGATGTGTAATGGGATCATCCTACAATGTAATCATGTGCATATGAATCAAAGTATACATTTTTCTTAGGACATCTTTCATTGAACCTTCCGAAGCATACAAAGGAGGATATTTATGCTGCACACATTACTTCCATCTACATCAGTATACAGCTGTCTGTTACAAATGACTATCACAACGTTTACATGAGTTTGCGAATGTATGAACTAAAATAAAAATTATGCTTAAGGGGTAAATTCCCAATGTATAAGAACACCCACTGTCCAAAACCAGTACAGAAACCTAAACGGTCAAACCCAGAGGTCAACACCACCTATGGTAACAGTGATCTGTACCCATTAACCCTCCCCATAAGAGTCCAATTAAAATGAATCCATATTGTATGGTAATGGGGTAGAATAAACCACTTTGCAGCATACGAGAGGGAAACATCAAACCCGATACAAAGTAAGCATGAATAACAAGTGGCTTGTAGGTACATTATATATTGGAACTGTGTAGAGAAATGTATGTCAAAATGTTGCTAATAGTTTCTCAATGATTGCTGGTTTATGTCACATACAGTACTATACATTCCAAAAGGCAGAATATAACATTATTTCTATTTTGTCTTGCTCAAGCCCACAAGTCTGGGGCTGGACCACTTGGACAAGCTGAATTTGTTTGTTTAATGGGAACATTTTTTTCTCCAAATTCTTCCCTTTTAATGAAAATCATAAGTTCCAGCACAAATAAATAGAACCTTTTGCTTCCACAAAATGGTGGTTACTGAAACAAAGAAATTGCATCTAAACCTTCTCAACCCTTCTACAGTCAATCACATTTGTTTTAGGAAGAAAAAAAAATCTAAAGTGATAGACAGGAGTTGCAATTTTTTTTATTGTGATTTTAAACAGCAGAGATACAAAAGATTTTACCCTTTCAAGCCCACCCATCAACTACTTTAAAGGGTTATACCTATCAAAATACTGAATGGATTTACCCCATCCAGTGAAAGCACGATTTCAGAGAAAAGCTCAACTTTCATGCTAAGTTTGGCATGAATGTTTTTTGCTGTAGGTGCGAACAGAAATTTCTATGGGGCTTAAAATGGGAAAATAAGACTTCCCCCTCCATTGCCTTATTTTTTTTTTATCCATGCACCGATCTTCACCACAATTGGCATGCCACACCTAAGCTGACAGGGCCAAGACCCTGCCAATTTTGGTGCACTCAGACATTACTACAGTGCTGAGGTCAAAGTCCAGTTTATTACCACAGTTCAGCAAAACTGCGATGAAAAACACCATTTCCTGTGCAACAGATTGCATTTAAGAATTACTTTCCTTACACAGCTAATAAATGCTCCTTATAGTCTCAAAGCCCTCTTCAGTGGGAGTTTAATCTACTGCATATTATTTAACCCTTGTGTACTGGTTTTGTTTAAATACATTTTGTTAAAACAAATAGACATGGAAAAAATTAAGTGGAATAAACCATATATACAGATATTCAGAATCAAATATGATATTACCATTATTGAGGGAGGAGAGGGGCAACATGACCCACTTGAGGCTTCACCTCCCTGGAGTTGTGCCCTCTCCCCACTCTAAACAAAGTACTACTTAGTATATTACACTTTATGCATCTGCATAGACAACACACAAACCATTAAAACATATAATTTAAGTAATGTTAAGTTCACAGTGCAAAATCAATATATAAAAAACACTAAAATTGCTCAGGTATGGTCAGCTGCACAACCATAACTCATGCCCCCGCCATACCCTTTTCATGACTTAGTGCTTGACATCAATGTCATGACTTGATTAAACTGGCATTAACTCGCCTTGAATTTTGCTGCAATTCTTATACTTTTGCAAGGTCCTGACATGTCCTCAAGTCGACATAATCCATTGCACAATGCCATTGATTGTATATTTGATAATGTGCTAGCATTGTGAATTTCTTTTGTTCTTACATGCTCAATAACCCCCAACACCATTAGTGTGCAGTGTGGGTTGGCTGGGCTCAGGATGCGGTCTTCGTCCAGGTACTCTGCCAACCTTCCTCTCACTAAACCAGTTACACTGAACCTTCCGCTGTGAGCAGCCCTCTCTGGGCACAGAGACCGGCACCTGTCCAACCTAACAATCTGTTCACAACAGGATTATTTTTTCAGGTTTCGCAGATAGATTTGGTCCACGAGTCGGACACAAAATGCTAATGGGTTAATAGGTAACATTTAAAATGGAATCGAGATATTGGAGTTCCGATTCCGTTTACAAACCATTTGGCCTCATAGTTTATCCCATGAGGCCAAAAATCAGAACATATTATACAACTTACCGGTTGCATATCACATGTTTGCTTTGGTGCAATTAGGAGTAAAACAATGCTTTTTTTGCAAATAGACAAAGGTTTGTTAAAAACAGAACATAAATACTTGGCCATAACGTTAATTTTTTTGTAGTAAAAACAGAGAAAGTTATTTAATTACATAGTTAAGAACAGAGTTTCAAATAATAAAGGCTTTGGTTTGTTGAAGACACGGTTTGACTATCGAAATTAGGTTGTTGAAGTTACTTCCAGCAATGAGAATGCCCATCATTCATGAACAGACTTTCCCATGTGTTTGGAAAAAAGCCACAAAGACGGCTCAGAAGGTTTGGATTGTGCTGAAAGCAACGTAAACAACCATGCTTCGTACACTGTGGTGTGCTTTCACAGAATACACTTCATTCTTAGAAGAGGAATGCATTGTGAAAGTTGTTTCTACGTCGATTTGTAGAGCACTGGACTCAAAATGGGGACAGGGCAATTTCAAGCAAACCCTGGTGCTTACCTTATTCTGCGGAACCATTCAAACACATTTTTACACACAGACATCTACTTTGCAGTTCGTACGTCATACTGTGCTAGCAGCCCAGGCAACTAAAATTGTTTGAATCAGATAGTGTGTAAGCAAATAGGTTACTGCAAGTTTCAAATATTGTCAAATGTAGACGTACACTTCAGGGGTTTTAACTATTTTGAAAGTGTTGCTTGGTGATCACCCTCCATATTATAAATGTGCTCTCACGGTCTCAGGATCACTTCCTGCTTCAAACAGATCTGTAATTAGTACCTCTGAGTCTCTACACAAGTCCTAACTTACATATATGTGAAACATATTTGACCCTACACCAAGATGAGACTTATCAAACAATGTACCTTGGGAACTCTGCGAGGATTCAGTGGACGACGAACTGCTGTCTGCATAGCCCTGTACGTCTTCCTTAACTTCTTGGATGGATGTGGTGCTAGCCTCAACCACCCTGGAGGCTTGCTGCAGGGTTTCGGTCACAAGTTGGCGGGTGTGCTCACTCATCATGGTAGTCTGGAATGTCACTGGCTTTGGCTTTATCAGAACCTAAAAAAAAAAAAAGAAAGAAAGATGCCTTTAAACATGAGATTAATGCATGTAACGGAAGTACCATGTAAAACCCCACTTCTAGTCTTAAGCAACTGTGACATGATGTTTAGACACAGTCTCAAATCACAAAATGCTAGACAACAATGGAGTTTCTAAAGTCTATCAGACAGACTGCTAAGATTGTTGGCACAGACTAATAAATGCTGGTCTTCTAAGCAAATTATCGTAAGCGTATTTCAAGATCGCCTTGCATTTCACCACTCCTGCCTGGACTCTTTCTGAAAAAGAATCACAAATACTCCAGTTGTGTACACCTGGCTCCTGCAGTACACGTTATTCATCGAAAGTATGCATCTGGAGAAGAGAGGGAGGGCTGCATTATGGACTGCGATCATCCCATCGGTAACTCCCTGAAAAGGCCACCATCTTGGATCACCAGTGGCTGCTGTTCAGCAGATGTTCTTTCTTGTAAAAAAACAAAAAAACAAATGCAACCACTGTGCACTGTTACAATCATACATGAAAGCACTCAATTCCTGGTGCACTAAAAGGACTTCTGGCACTGACCCTGACCAACACCTGCTCAAATTAAGCACCAATATCAGCAATGCTGAAACAGTATTCCCTGCACTAAAAATAGCTTTCAAAGACAGTGCCTTGAACCTTGATCTTTGGAAAAAATTAACATACTTAGTGACTATTATTATGTACTGTAATAGTCACTTTAACAAGTTTGACAGTTAAGTACCAGGCTTTTTGGGGTTCAATTTAAAAAAAGAAGTTGACCTGGTGTAGAGGGTGCCAAACCTGAAAACAGATGTGAGCAAGCACATTTCGAAGGCAGGAGTATGTTTAAAGACTACAATAGCTTAATAATAATGAGTGCAATATTGTTGGAAGATGCAATGTTTTTACCTGGTAACAGAGAATCGTAATGTGTATCCACTTTGTACTTTTTGAGAGCAAGAATGGTGCTAATGATCATTTCCTCTACCTAGAATACTAGGGTCTGCTGCAAGTTGAGGATCTGTAGACAGAACAGGGTCCGGAGTAAGTAAAAAACAATTACCATACACCTGACTTGCTGGTCATAAAAAGTGGAGGGTATCGGATGTTTTTCGACATATCAGCTAAAAACTAAAGCTGTCCCAACTCTTCTTCAGAAGTAAACTATGTGTTTTTTTTCCAGAGTCCCTTATAAGAGGAGGTGAGCAGTAGGCACCAAATTGACTGGAAGCAGTAATATTAATAGTGTGTTGACAACCTTACAAACAACAAGACTTGGCACCTTCAAGTTTGTTAAAAACAGAGATGGAGTTGTGCCCATAAAATGGTGGTGGAGAAAGAGGTTCCTGATCTGAAGCTACATAAGGGTCTTGATAAACAGCAGAATGAGGAGAAAACTTGAGAATAAGTAGTTAAAAAAACACTCAAGGCCGCATTCGTTAAGAAATTTGCACTCTATAAGTAACAACATAGCATTAGTGTAGATTTACTATTTTCAAGAATTCACAAAAAACATTTCCAGGTTAGACCTGGAAACCTTATCTACTTGTAGGTTAAAAGCATAATGCTTGAAAGGTTTATTGAATTGCCTTTACACATGAAAGAAATAATACACTTGAATGCTAAAACACAGGAAAGTACAAATGCATTCGATAACATCCACCATCCCATTCAAACCGTGAAGTAGACCACAAACTATCTCCAGGATTGGATGGGGTCAGAAAAATGGTTTCGTGAAAACACACAAAAGTGTCTGTTTGTCCAAGAGGAAAAACCTGCAGGAATTCCTTAATTCGAGAAGTAGATTTGCATTCACATAGGACTATTTGCACATTTAGGACTAACTCACACATGCACTACCTTCAAGAACGAGGGCATCAGTTTATAAAGAGCCCTAACACTCAAGCAGAACATCAGTTAAGAAATGTATTTTTGACTAATAAGAAAAACCACAAAACTACCATTGAAATATCAGAGACTGTCAAAGTGCAGCACATACCTGAGTTTTTCCTTGCTGCCCATAGACTATTTTAGTAGGGATGATTTTGGTTGCTGGCTGAACCGCTGACCCCATCCCTTTTGGCTGAGTGACAATCATTTTAGTGATTGGCCTTGTAGCAGTGATGATTGCAGGCTTTGTTCCTGTCTGCATTCCCTGCAGCGTCTTTTCCCCCTGTAATGTAGGCAAATGGAGACTTCTTAGCCTCCTATAATTTTGCATGAAAATATTGCCAAAACATGTTAAAGAAATTAAAAGCTGAGTAGGTCAATGAGATGAAAATGACAACCTTTCACCCATCATCATCCTGCATGGGTCCCACGATTTGCCCAAACAAGGAACAGATAAGTAAATGTAACTTACGTAAAGTGCGACGTTCGGGGAGAAGGGCTGTTACATGACAATGCAGACAGCTACTATTGTGATAACACCTATACTTCACAGATCACTAATGAAAAAAATACAACCTTTTTAGCTCCCACATTTCAACCATCAAAAAATCTATATTAACATTAATGATGACTTAACACTTCAGTTGCATGTGTGGATGAAGTTTCCCTAGTGCAGGTAACCTACTGTGCTAAAACGAACAAAACCCTCTTGCTAAGCCTTACAAATGACCCAATAAAATATTAGTTAACTAGGGTTACAAAGTAGCCCTAATGAATGATATTTTGAGGGGCTGATAGTGGTTATTGTTTATTAATCTCGGAGGAGAAGATGCTGAGTGAACTAGCAGGGACTTGAATGTTAGACCTTCAAGTTACAAAAAGATTATGGCATTAGCCCCCAAGTAATCACCAAGTCAGTGCCACATTTTTAGAACTTCCTTCACATATAGAAAATGATAAAAATGTACGTCACTTAAAAATTGGTTTTGGCCTCCATAAGGGTCATGGTTGTTCTGCAGCATATAGGCTATGGACCCAAAGATGACAGAATTTCAGTAATCTTCAGAAATCGCTCTGAACCCCTTCGATTTTCATGAAGATCCTGCTTTCTGCCATTTCGGATTCAACAGAGTAGTACCAAATAGGCAACACATCCTGCGTTTGCAGTTTTTAACTCTGCCTTCTTTGCACCTTCCGCAAACAAACACTCATTATCAGTTGAACGAAAATGTTCCATACCCGCTAACCATCGGTCCTTAGCATGTAGTGCTGTAGGTTCACATGCTCTCATTCTCCTGCCATCCAGTGTTGGTCCAAGACCTTTGTAACTTGTTTCTCTTCAAAGAAGTTCGAGTCGCAGGACCGGTTGTAAATCTGCTGTTTGCCCACAATGCAACAGCACACTGGCTTCACCTCAGATTGCTTTCTCACCAGAGTAGTAGTGTATGTGAAGTACAAAGTCAAAGACAGTGTGGAGTGCATACTATGATGAATTGTATATATACATTGGAAAAACCAGAATCATCTGCCACTTTGGCAGAGGTGGATGTGCGCGCATGTGAATCTACAGCACTACACAGAGATGGTTATTGGGTAAGCAATATTTTCTATTCATAGCATGCATGACTACAGTTACAAATGCTCTGCATCGACTATACAGCAGTCTCTCCTCAAAGCAGTAGCTAGCAAGTAGATGATGTAGATGCTTGAAAGAGGGTTCTGAAGACCGTTTTGCCAACTAAAGCTTGCTGACGCTGGAGGAGCTAAACAGACAAATGGTTAGTAAATGCATGTGGCGTTGAAAAAGTAGCAGCCTTGCATATATAAATTAAAGAGATGTTGCTCGTAGAATAAGCTCTAGGGGAAACTGGAAGTGTACCTTTAGCCTTTAGATAGCAAGTCTGGATACATGCAACTATCCACCTGGCAATGCCAGCTTCACAAATAGCAAAACCTCTGTGTGGTTTGGCAAAGGCCACAAAAAGTTAAGAAGACTTCCTAAATGACTTAGTTCTCTCAATGTAAAACATGAGTTTCCTTTTGGCATCCAGAGTCTGAGGGTTCCTTCTGCCGCTGACTGATTGAGAAAGAACACAGACAATTCATATGAAAGGGAGAAACCACTTTAAGCAGAAAACTGAAGTTGGCACGTAAACAACCCTGTCCCCATGAACCTGAATAAAGGGTTGCTGTACTGTGAGAGCTTGTAGCTCACTAACTCCCATAGGTGAAGTGCGATTAGAAAGGCAACTTTCCAAGAGAAACTGTAGTTGACACGATTGTAGAGGTTCGACAGGAGGATCCATGAGTCTTATAAGAGGAATATTATGGTTTCATCCTGGTGCTGGAGGCACTTTTGTAGGTACTACCCTCTTTAGACACTCCATAAAGTCTTTAAGCACTGGAATTTTAAACACTGAAGCCTGCAGTCGGTTTTGAAGGTAAGCTTCAACGCTTGCTGGGTGCAGCTGTATAAAAGAGCCGCCAAGACCTGCTTTATAGAGGTGTAGGAGATATGAAACAATGTTCAGCACAAAGATATTAAGAGCTAGTTTATAGCTTGAGCTCCAGACAGATTATGTGGCACTTCTGTTGGTGCTGAATCCGCATTCACTGAATCTTTTCTTGGCAGTGAGCTTCTCTCCCATGGAAGACAAGTCTGTGGGGATGGTCATTTGCTGAAGTGGTTCACTGAAAAGTCTGACGAGCATGCTTTGCCTGTTAGCATAATGTTGACTGACCATAGAAAGGGCTGGATTTGCTGCTGCTGTAGATCCAATTTCTTTGCATTCATGGTGAAACCTGTGGAGTAAAGAGACTGCCTCTTGAGTGTGTGCTAAGCATTGTCTCTTGCTGCTGCTCTTGATCAGCCTGTCGTCTAGATATGGAAAGATGTGAAAAGCATTTCTACACAGGTGGGCTGCTACCACCACCAAACAGTTTGTTAATACCCTTGAAGGATCTGTAGTGACTCCAAGGGGTAGCGCCTACTGGTCTACGTACACAAGCTGCAAGTATTCTATTCTGGGAAGTTGTAAAGCGCATAGCTAACCGAAATATGCCTCCCAGGCTCTGGAACATAGTTCAAGGCCCGCCTCAGTCAGATTAAACAAATAGCCAGGATTTCAGCTCTTTCCTAAAACTCAGTTGGTTTTTCGTAACTTGATAAGCAGAGAATTCCATAACGTAGAGAAAAGATAAGAGAAGGAGCGCCCATCACTTCTGACTTTCTGCACTATTAGGGTCACAGTCAGATGTGAGATTGAGGATCTCAAGGTTCTAGTAGGCATATAGGATCGTATCAAGTGATGTAATAGCAAAGGGCCCTTTTTTGACAAATCGGATAAGCAATAGAGAGAGCTTTGAACTTGATCCTTTTATAGGTAGCCAGCGCAAAGAGGCCAATGAACTAGAAACAGGGTGATGCTTCGGTATCCTTAATAGGAGACAGGCCGGTGCAATTTGCACCACCTGCAATCTCCTTAACACATAGTGTTTGCATTCTAGCTAGAGAGAATTACTGTAGTTCAAGCGCAAAAAAACTAAAGTCTGGACCACGATCCTCCACAAAGAAGGTGGTACAAAATCTATGATCTTTCTGAGCATTCTCAGAATGCTGTAACAGCTAACCGCTAATTCCGTAACTGTGTTCCAAAAGTGAGTTTGTTGTCTAGCCAATTGCCTAGATTTTTTTGTGTCACTTTTAACACGAGATAGCTGCCTAAGGAATCAAGACAGCAAACCGTGGCCCATCAGTTAAAGTCATTGTCGACCACCGTCCGTATTGGTGGAATGCTGGGTGTATCATGGATCTGAAAGTAAACATCTTTCAGATCAAGAGCTGTCATGAAGTTTTCTTTCAGCAGTGGGATGATGTAGCAGGGTGATTGTAGGAAACTGGGTTTTTGTTGCAGTAGTCCCCCCCCCACCTTTTGCCTGGTATTTGATGCAACTTTGACTGAATAGCACTGGGTTCTTGCTAACCAGGTCGCAGTGCCAGTGTTATTTCCCCAAAATATGACAACTGGTCAATTGATTCCCCAACTGACCAGGCCTTTAGCACCTCTGTAAGTCCCCTAGAAAGTGGTGCCTCTGGTACCTAGGACATGGGTACTAAAGAAGGTCCCTTAGAGATGTAGCATAACTTGTGCAACTCTAATGGACCCAGGATCAAACTCAGACTGCCACTGCAAGCTGCGTGACAAGGTGCTCTAAAAAGTGAAAACACACATGGCACACACCTGTGTGCCATGTCCCATAACACTGCATATAATATTTGTAAGTCATCCCTACAGCAGGCCCTACAGCCTAAGGCAGGGTGCATTATATTACATGTGAGGACATATCTGCATGATCGGACATATCCCTGTGCTGGCCAGTTAAATTACTAACAGTACAAGTGAACAGTGAAGTCATCTTAAGGTATGTACTGGGCACTGATCAAAACGAGCTTCCCAGCTACATAATGGTTTCACTGAAACCTATGGTGTTTGGTATCAAACACCTTGTATTAATAAACCCACACTGATTCCAGTGATGGAATTATTAATACATAAATAACTAAAATGCTCGGATTTGTATAGCGCGGCTAATCATCCATGAGGGTATCCAGATGCTGTACATAGGCACGGGGAGAGCAAGTGATTTGCCTAGAATCACGGGATGTTGAGCGAATGCTGAGACTCGAACATGGATACCCAGCTCCATAGTCGGCAACTCTGGCCTTATAGCAGTGGTTCCCAAACTTTTTCGACCTGTGGCTCCCTTGACCTAATTGGCAGTTGGCCGTGGCTCCCCACCATTTTTTACCAGTGGGGGGATGTAAGCCCGACCTCAGGAGTACTTCCAGATTTCTCCCTGAAATTAATTGGAATGAAGCCGATGAAGGTATGTAAAAAAGACAAACTACAAGCCCAAGAATGCACTACTAAAAGCTCAAAAAAGAGCCAAAGAGCAGCTATATGCGTGCCTGTTCTGTGCATTAAAGGAAGCTTGCATTGTTGCAACCTCTGCTGTATCTGTTTTATGGTCAGTTAATGACGCTTTGTGAAACTTTCAATTATGAAAAAGCCTGCTAAAAGCATCTTCTATTGTTTCTCCACCTCTTGTTGCTGCATTTCCTCTTCAGACATTCTTTTGCTTCCCTCTCTCTGCCTTCATGTCCTGCTTTCCTTCTCTTCCCCTTTGATTCTTTCACACTTTGTTTTACCCCTGTGTATTCCTTCTTCCACCTGCTGCTTGCCCTTGTTTTCTCAGACTGAAAGTGTTGGTGTCACTTTTAGTTTCCTGTATTTCTCATCCCTCTGCGCACTCCTCTTCCCAGAAATAAAACACATGTGGCCCAGTCTGGGGTGATTTAGCAGCCTCTCGGATGCCCAGGTTGCTGCAGTCTGAGCTGAACTTATGTCAGCGCTGCGATGTCTCGTCTGAGGTAGTAAGGAAGCGCTAGCTAGTGTAAGAAATAGGTTAGTACCAGTTCCAGATAAGCGATAAGGTACTGATACTCATTTAATTTGGGAGGCCTCTTGTACACCATACCTGCACCAAGAAAGTGTTGAGCTATAAGACTGTCACAAGAGAACTACTACTTTTTGCAACTATTTTTATCTAAATGAATGTGAATGCAATTTGTTCATCTTTTATGCTGCATGGCTAACAAGATCAATAAGTATATATTGACATAAGTAGCACAATCTCTCTGAATAATTTATTGAACAGCTAGCAGCTAATCAGAGTAAACAGCTTCAAACATCACAGAGTTTTGAGATATAAAATAGAGCTTTGAAGTTCAGCCTTCCTTAAGCAATGAAGAGGGATTAAAAAATAATTTTCTTTGACTGAAGATTAGCACAGAGGAGCAGTCTCGCTTTGGAGCTGGTGACTACAGTCTCCAATTGTCACTAACCTGGAGAAATATACGGAGGGAAGAATGAGAAACGGCTTTCACTGAGGCTGAAAAGGAAACAGGTTATTTCAGTTTTATAACATGCTTCTTGTCCGGCCTTGGCAGAGGGTCACACTGGGGCCGGGCAATTAATCCTGGCTGCAATGCGGCCTATTTCCACAGCGAGTTTGCCCACTGAAATATCTGGCTTATAAAATCCAGTGCGCGTTTCTTCACACGAACAAAGTGCGGGAACAACAGTCAGCAATCTTTATCTCGATGAAAATGTCACGAGACCGTGTTTTCCCCCCTACATGACTCTTGTTCCCCAGGAAGCTTTACTGCACCAGAAATGTCATACATATGTACCTGTTTTCGTCATTTTTAGGTCTCGCGCCTAGAGTTGCAGTGCGCAGCACTGCTCGCGCAGCGCGAGTCCTTTAGAAAGGGCTTCTGGAAACGACCCACACGCTCGTGCGTGTGGTTTTGTTTTCAGAAGCCCTCATTGGCTGTAGCGTGCATTTTTTTTTTAAAAAACGGCACGCGATTGGTCAAAGGCGGGCGCATGTCCCGCCTTTGCCGCGCCCATTCCCGACGGTGGCCAGAACGCGCAGCAGCGCGCGTTCGTCTGCTGCCGCTGCCGTGCTCCCTCCCCCCGCTCCTATGTGGTGCGCGCGCACTACGTTTACTTTCGGAAGCTACACATTGTGAAGCTCTGACAGTCACATGACCAGAGATGCAACACGACCAGGACGCATCGTTACTCGACCCCAACGACTGATTGAGAAATAGAAAACCGACTGAAAGAGTCTCGGTGCCAGTCTAACAAGTGGGGAGGTGTGGAGTCGGGGAGACATAGAACCCTGAGTTCACCCGACGACCTCAGTCACTGACTAGTCTCTAAGGAGGTCAGGAGTTCAGGAAGTGACTGAGGTTTTTAGGGTCAGGAATACACACGGGCCCGAGGATGAGGAGAAAAGAGACAACATGGCGACGGGGGGTTTCTGCAAGCGATGTAGAACCAAATAAAGAGTCAACTTGGTACCTGGCCTCGTGTCCCTTTTATTATCCAGAGCACCGCCCAACACACACTATGTTACAGTGTGCAGCTCTTCTCAGCCGTAAATCCAGTCACCAATATCCGTATGAAGTACGAAGTACTTAAATACACGCCCACAAAATAAACATTCCTGTCTCCAATGAACTCTTGCTTGATGGCCTTCTGAAGGAAAAGGAGACTTGATGAGAAGCAAGACTAAAAAGTATTAGTGCAGTTTGAAATGAAACCACAATGAAAGTGGCAGCAACCGGGTACGTAGGTTCGGCACGTAGCCGCCGGGCACGGCCCAGCGGGCTCGCCTACTACTTTTAATGAGTCAGCCGCTCGCAGAGACGGGCAGGGTGTGTCCCTGTTCCTCCCGCCCATTTCTTAGAAAGGATTGTCAGGAGTGCTTGACGCATGCTTTGCGTTGCACAACATCTGGTTCCAGTCAGGTCGGTGCCATGGAAGTCCCATGATGTTTGAGGCGAAAGGCTGCTAATGAGTAGCTGTGCTTGTATGAGGAGGCAGCGGGCATCAGACAAGCAGGAAGAAGGTGCTTAGTTAAAAAGCTCCTTCACTCGGTGTATTATAGCGCTCCCTAGCCGCAGCGCCAAGTGGGGTGCTGCACGTTATTCTACCCCCCATTGCATAATTATATTGGAACAGAGCATCGTCATTCTTCTGATACGAAAGTGAGTATTGGCGCTTTCACTCTGTGCGTTTATTCCGTGTCGGGTTGTTGTGTTTTGTCTTTGTCATGATAATGTTGGTGCTTTCAGATCGCTTATGGCAGTGCCGTAAAATAGAGATGTGGCCAGGTAGATGCCTTCTTCACGAAGCAGCGCCTTTCTAAGGTGTACTTTAAGTGGACGTATAGCAGGTGTTAATGTTTCTGTGACATTCTGTTGCATTAAGTTTGAATATCACACTGCGCCTTCCGCTGTTCACGGACCCACTGGCGTAACGAAACTCGAGGGGGCCTCCCTGCAAGGCACGTGGAGGGGCCCCCTCCGGGCTCAATCAGGAGCTCTGCAGCCAGAGTGCTGGGCTGAGGGGGCCCCCTGGAGCTTGCCCTCCCCCCCCTCCGCGGGGGCCTGTGTTACGCCCCTGGGGACCTGTTGGTGTTAATGTTACTTCTTTGTTCATTCAGCGGCGGCTGATAGCTGCTCAATGCCTCTGGAAGCCGTGTGGAAAGCGCCACGGAGCAGATTAATCGTGTTTGTGCGCTGCACGCATCATGTTTATGGTCCGCCTACCACACAGCATTGGGACCTGCTCGTCTGAGGCGAACTGTTGAAATGCGTGCCTGCTAAGAACAGGACAGGACAGGACAAGAAGCAAACCTTATTTTGGAGGTGGGGGCGGAGATGGACTTTTTGCTGAAGCCTTCCTTCTAATCTTTATATCGCATTCCTTTCCTCCATTTTAAGCCCTTGGATCACGTTACCGTCCTCCGCTAGCTTGCAGGTGCAGAATGCACGGCCAGTAGCTCGCTGAGCACTCCAAGGAATGGGGCTGTGTTCCACCAGCAGAAATGGTGCAGTCAGTGGGCAGACTGCAGGCGCCTCCTTAGCAATGCACACATGGGGGTTGTTCCTTCCCGACGCCAAGCAAGAAAACTTTAGAAGGCCCGACCGATTCGCGAAAAGAAAATACAAACCCACCTGGCCTTCATTCTGGAAGACGATAAAACATGGCTGAGCAAGCAGCAGACTCTAACATGATCTTGGATTGTCAAAAAGCACCACTGACAAGTCCGACAGCATATAGATAGATCTACTTAATCCAATCTACAAGCTGCACCAAACAGCCACCATTGCCTTATAGCAGCAAGGACTCCCAAAGGATTCTTCCAGGAGACCACCTACCTGATTCTCCACACCGAGACGATTGAAAGGAACAACATGACGTACTATTTGTCCCATCTCGCGCGCCTCTGTAACATTAGCACACCTACTGACCGCAGCAGGTTCAAAACTACCGTGTGGCAGAATCTCACGCAACCCCTCCCTCAGCCATAGAACATACTAAAAGCACACCTTCCCATCAAACATTCGGGTCCACCAGTGTGTGTTCCGGATAGTTTCGAGTGCTTCCCTGGCGGCAGTGGTGCGCTCTAGAAATGTTGGATAACTGTCACAGCCGCTTGGAATTCGGTTGTCTTGACGTTTTTTTTTTTTAACATAATCTCACAAGGACTGTTTACAAAGTATAATACCTACCGAATTGTCGCCACACACTCAAACGTTCTGTTTTTTTTTTATGCCGCTCAGTGGTACTCCGGGCATTATCCCTTGGAGGATGAAAGGCGGAGTCAGCCTGCAGGGATTTGAGTTTGTGACTATTGATGATCTTGTCACATGCACTCGCGTCGAGCCGTAGCGCTACGAGGCAGATGTGGGCGACAGCACATGTACGCATGAACAGGTTGAGGATGCCGCACGAAGTGAAAGATAAGGGGCTCTCGCTTCAGGAATAACACTTTTTTATGGTTCCATTGTTTTCGGTGTTAATCTCAAGGCACACTTTTTCTTGATGTGAAACTCGGTTGCCCAAAACGTGCACCTGAGCATGCCTTTTTATAAAATATGCTGCATGCCTTCAAGGCCACTCATGGTTTGGGAGATGCAGAGTGACAAGAGCAGCCACTGCAGTGACGAACTTGGATTTCGCAAGCCAAGCATTTGAAGCGTGTTTACTCTTTTTCTGTTTGACCGAGTAGACCGAGTAGAATGCAGTAAAACCAGAAGTAAATTTGCATTTCGGAGGGTTAAGGCTGCTTTTCAAGCTTTTGTACAATAAAAAAAAATGCTGAACCCTCTTATTGCTAGTGATCTGCTGTCTTTGCCGGAGGTGAGCAGATGCGCTTGTTATTTGAAGAGTGATGCTCTGTAAAAACTTTGCATAAATATTCTGTTGGGTGGTTAGGATGTTGCCGAGCATTGCTTTGTTCTCTCAAAATTGCAATTTAGTTTTTTTCAGAAGACATCATTAACCATATGACGTGCTCATCTGAGTGTCTAGATTCTGATATACCAATCTTTTTTCAAAATAACTGAATTTTGTGTTCTGAAGTGTGCCTCAGATTTCAGATAATCATCTAAAAAATAAATCGGGTTAAACTTCCATCTCTCTGGTGCAGTTTTTCTGGTCTCAAATTCTGTGAAGATCATCAGTGGTTCTCGCTGTAATGCATCTTCGTGGTGGAGTCAGATTCTTGAATCTAGTCTTATGACCGCAGGGGTGTTCTCCGATTGGGCAGTAGGAGGATACTGGGCGTGCTAGCACCACCTCACTGTGGTTTCTTCCTTTAATCTAGGGACTGAGGTCACGTGGCCACAGCTAATTCATTGCCATTCAGTCTAATCTTACGACCCGGTGACCCCTGGGAATGGTTATAAAGTGTTTAATGGCCATGCCAGCACAAACTGCTGTAGACCACCACCATGCCTCGGTTTCCTCTTTCCAGCAGGTGGCTATGATCCTGTGGTCGTGGTTCTGTCGTTGATGTTAGGGTTAATTTTTTTTATTTATTTCCCCCCTAAGCCATTCAGTAAGTGTTTGCAAAACTCTTTCTCTACAAATAGAGCAGGTTGGTTAGTTAGTAAACTAGCGCTACTTTCGTTTAAAATGGAGAGTTATTTCTGTTTCTTTCTGTACAAGATATCAGTAGAAGGTTTGAGTCTCCTTTCTCTACAGCCATAACCTCTTAATTAAATTTGGGGACGCCCATATGAATCTAGACACAAGAGAATCAAGCCACCTATTAAGTAAGGACAGACAAAGTTTTGAGCCACAGATCATCCATCACTTGCTGTTGTTGATAGGAATCTTACAGTTCCTAAAACCTTGGTACAACAGTGAAACAAAGCAGACAGGCTACCTAACCAGGCTCAGGCCCTCACAAGTTAAAGGTGGGAGTTACCTCTCAACCCCCACCAACAGCCCCCCATCTTTATTGTGCTTTAAAAAAACGGAACATTCCAAAACCTGAATTTAGGAAACATATTGTATGTTTGTATATCTGTGAATGCCTGTAAGACCATCTGGCATGGCATAATTGTTGTTTTCCACAAAGAGTGGTTCTACTACGCAATAAGAAAACGAGCTTTTGCTATGCAATAGGTGTCGCATTTGCGAGAGTTTGAGCTATTGGCATTGTAAATACCAATGCCTTTTATTTCTGTATTTTAAAAAAAATGCAAGCGGTGCGTAAACAGGCACTTTGTACTTGCAGTCGTTGCTTACGAGAAGCAACGCTGGCAGTAACTATGCCTTTTTTACTGCCAGCCTTCCTTTTCGTGAGCAAGGACTATAAGTACAAAGGGCGTGTTTATGCACCGCATACAGCTTTTCGAAACACATAAATAAAAGGCATTGTCGTTTACAATGCCAATAGCTCAAACTTTAGTAATGCGAGACCTATTGCATTGTAAATGCTTGTTTCTGCGAGCCGCCGTGTTCATTAAGGATGCTGTCCTGTTTGGCAAGACTGCAGACCACTGCACGTTTTCAAACAGTAACCGTTCATTTTTGTCTCTTTCAAACTCGACATGTGAAAATAAATGAGTCAATGAGCGAGCAGTGTCAGCCCTCTTACCTACTTGTAGTGAAGAGGTTCCCTAGAGGCGCGGCAGAACACGCGTAGCAATAACGCTCGTCAATCATTGCTGCATATCCTGAGGCTACTACGTGAAAGCACGTACGCGCGTATGGCGGCAGTACGCTCTTGGGCCAAACCATGTTCCCGGATTATGCAGGAGGCATTTGTAACTCCCCCGTTTTGTGCTGCGGTTGGAATAAGCTTCACTTGCAGGCTTCAGGCTGAAAGGTAGGGTGTCAAAAGATGCATAATTTTTTACGGGCCCACATTCTCACAACAACATGATTCCAAGCTTCCTCAGCACATGGCCACATGCTATCTTTCCCACATCGTGCGCGGCGCCCCTGGCTACTCTTAACGGCGCACCAGGGCGCCGCGGCGCACAGTTTGGGAACCACTGCCTTAGAGGTACCCCCTGAACCCTACTAGCCCTCTTGTGTGCTGGCTGACTGGTCCAGTCCAGCCTTCCACCACAGTCGAGTTTCTGACCCCCTAGGAGGAGAGAGCAACGCTCTCAGAAGTCAGAAAGAATGCCTGCTATGTTGGGAGGTGTTTACACCTCTTCCTCCAGGTACGCTAGTAAATCAGCATATCAAGGCAGGAGGCTTCAAAGGCCTCTGCCGCCTTTGATATGTGACTCAAGGCTTCCCCAGAAAGGGGAAATGCCAACCCCCTGCCCTGGGACCATTTGACACCAGGACAGGTAGGAAAATGAGCTAGTCAGGAGATGTGTTGACCTTCAGGCTAGTACCACCCCTAAAGTGGGCTACCTAATGTGCTCACGGCTAGAAAAATTCCACTATCTTGGTTTTTGTTGGAATTAGGTCCTCTGGGTCAGGGTAATACCCACTTCCCACAGGAAGTGATCATATAGAGGGTGTAGTCACCCTAAAGGTCAGTAGACCATTGGCTACTACCCGATATTTCCTGTAATGCCCCTAAATACAGTATTTAGGTGGCACCCCTGATACCAGGACCTCTGATTTCAACGGACACAAAGAAAGAGTGGAAAAAGCTGACCCGAGAACAGAGGAGTAATGACTGACTTGGAGCCAACCCCGCCAGCCTGCCTGCTGCACCCGACCCTCGTGGAGACACTGATCTGTCCTGCCACTGTGCAGACTATAAGAAACCCAGAGGGCTGCCAGTGCTTCGCCAATTGCCAAAGAAACTCCCTTGGAGTAGAGAAGCTACTCCCCAGCAGCCGCAAGCACCAAAGAAGCAACATCTAGTACACCGATCTGCCACTCACTAGGACTACCAACGCAGCAGCCACCCAGAACGAGGTTGTCGTGCTCCTACAGGTCAGATCCATCCTCCCTCCAAGTGAGGTAACACCAGGACAGACCAAAGCCACACAAAACCAATACCTGGGGTACTGGACCCCTTGCAACAAACAAGTCTTGTTGTGCCCAGTCCGGACACCAATGCCGAGGAAGACCGACCTGCAGGTCGAGGGACTTCAGCGACAGTGAGACCGAGAGTGGCCCAGCTGACCTGTTTGTTCCTTTTCTGCAAAACTGAAAGCAAAGAGTGAGTAGGCGACCGCTGCCACCCCACACCTCAAAGCACCTTTACACCCTCACCCCAGAGTCCTGCGTCCGATCGAGGTGAAGGTGCCCACAGGGTCCTGAGACCCACAAGAACCGAGCCATCCTTGGGTCTGACCAGACTGGAGTTCCAGTCGCCGCCTGCAGCCTCTTTCTGCAGGCTCGCACACTCCCTCTAACCACGAGTGGTTTCCTGTACAGACCCAAGGACAAAAAAAAAACACTGCACCTGACCTCCACAGCCTGAGAAGTGGACCACCGGTGTCCCTAAGTGACCGAGCATCTAAAGGACTGAGCTCTCCTGTGGGTTCACCCAGACTGGCCCCCAGTCTGAGCATGTAGTTTCTTTTCGACTGGACCATTTCCCATTGAAGTGAGCGGAGCACCCAACACCGAAATACCTCTGCACCCGGCCGCCCCAGAGTCGCCCGAGGTGACCTGTTGGTGTGGCCTTAGACCTTGCCCCATACTCACCTTAAGTCCAGGAGAACAGTCCCATAAGTTGCTGGCAAGTACACGAATGCAGCACATGTTTTCCCCCCATAGGATATCCTTACCGCTTCAGAAAGTGCACTGCGTCAACATTTGAAACCTGTGTAAATTCATATCTCGAAAAGTACTTACCTGTTCCCGATGGTCTTGGTATCTAAATTCAGATAAAAATAAGTGCTATTTTTATAAATTGGTGTTGGATTTCTTTATTCAGTGTGTGTCTCACTTACTGCATTTGTGTGTGTGCAATACATGCTTAGCACTACCCTCTGATATGCCGGACTGCTCGCCCACACTACCACAAAAGAGAGCATTTGGGTTATCAATATGCCACTGAAAGCCAACTGGGGTTTGCCTGGACTCTTTACACAGTGTTCCTCTTTTTGGTGTACTATTTAAAGAGCCAGCTTCCTATAGTGACCATATGAAAAGGTTCTAAATGTATGAACCCATTTAGTGGCCGAAGGTCTAGGATCGGTCTGAGTGTGCCGTACTTTTTGGGAATCAAAAGGTACAGGGAGTACACTACCTGGTCATGTTGATGTGTTGGTAGTAGATGTATTGCCCCCTTTCAAAACATAGCTAGAACCTCCTGTAAAAAGTGAAGATGGACTAGCAGAGTAAGAGGTGGTATGTTGTGGCTGGAATAAAAGAAAGTCGAGACAACAGCCTTCCCATACAACGCACAGTAACCATTGACCGGCAGTAATGTCTTCCCAGTGAGGTAGGAGTGCCTCAACCTTCCCCCAACAGGTGTTGCGTCATCGTTGGGAAAAGAAGAGGAGTCACTGCTTTGGAAAAGCGGAGCCCCTAAAGGTACCTCCTCTGCCATGCTCATTGCCCAAGTATGCACCACTTTGAGGGGATGTGGGCTGCTCTGGGTCCTGAAACGACTGTGGGTATGTCTAGTAAGGAAGTCTGTGATTAGAGCATCCTGGCTTGGACACCCCTCTGAATTGCTGCTTTCTGTAAGTTGCCTTAGGACTGAGGGACTGCAGGGCACTCAGACTTAGCATTGTCTGTATCCTTCTTAATATTCAAACATATGGTCCACCTGAGGATGAACAAATACTCGACATTGAAGGGTACATTTAGGAGGGGCTGTTGCACCTTAGGCCTAAAACTTGTTACCCTAAGCCATGCAGTCCTTAGGGAGCCCTTAGTGAATGAGCACACAAGTGTTAGTGCCCCTGGCTGCCGTGGCATTGAGGGGACACCTGATATTAAAACTGCTAATAATCTCATTCCCCTCTTGCAGTAGGGTCTCTGGTCGGTGTTTCAACAGCTCCTTCATATCCTCCCAGTGATAACGATCAAACCTGTAGAGGAGACCTACCAGGTTACCAATACGTCATTGTGTGGCTGTTCCAAATGCTACCCGCTTGCCAGTCACATCAATTCTCTTGGATTCCTCATAAGGCAGGGAAGCCTCTCCCATACACTGAGCAGAACCTCCCCACCGCCCTTGAGGGCCTAAAGGAGCAAGTCCAGAATGATCTGCCTCCTAAAATAAGCTGTGACATCTGGAGCTGGCTTGTATTTTTTCCGACTCTTTGTGTGACCACCCTGTCCTTTAGTAGCTCCTTAAAAGTTTTCTGTGGCTGACCTCAAAATGCTGTACTGGCAAGTTTTCAAATAAAAGCAGTCCTCATACCCCCCACAGTACGAAGCATAACCTGATGGTGATGCACTGCCCTCTGAATTACTGCATGGTCTGCAGAGGTGTCATCAAGTGGAGATGGTTTGAGTGAGTATGGCTCCAAATCTTGGTTATCCTGAGGACTAGCTACATAGTCCTCCCATGGAACACCCCCCGTGGTCCAAAAGGTGCTCATAGGAGTCTTGGAGAAAATATGGACTAACAGGTTCCAAGTCCGTATCTTGATTTTCGTGTGGAGGTGAGTGATGTGGAAGCGGTGGAGGTGTGGGTGGCAGTGGTGGGAAAAAGTTAGGACTGGTGGCAGAATCTCAGACCCTATTCAGTGGCAAAGATGAATCCAGCAGTTCCTCCACGAAGTTTAAGTTTACCTTTTTCAGTAGGGACTCGATTACTGGTGTTGTGGTTTGGCAATAATCTCACCAGTTCCAGGTTGCACAAAAATCATCCAGCACATCTGCCAGCTTGTCAAAAACAGAATTGTCGGAGACCTCTGACCTCAGTGTAGAGTGTGCATCGCAGTCTGTCTTGTGCCGATGGCTGGGTACTTTTAGGTATCAGCTTTGGCTTGGAAAAGGGGTCTTTCAGCAGCTAGGTAACTCAGTAACAGGCATGAAACAACTTGGAAGTTGGAAAGCATATCCTTATGGGAGCATAGTTGAACAATTGGGAAGAATTCCCGACATCTAGAGACACTTTAAGACTGAGTAAACCTCTTTCTTTGCATGAAGAAGGATTTTTGAAGAACACAAACAAGGAAATAGGTAGATTTAAAAGAAACTAGAATAACACCTTACAAAGGAATGAATGGCGAGTCATTTCTTCCCTATCTCAATTAAACACGTTTTGCTGAGAGTCAGAATCTCACACATGCTAAATACAAGCCCAATCACAATTAAAAAGGCTGTGTTCTAACAGATGTTAGAACAAAGGTTTATGTATTGCTCATAGGGTGAAGGTACTAATTTGGAGGTAACACCACACTAAGCTGCCAAGGAGGTGAAGGTTTCCAAATTGGGGAAAACCTTTCTTCATCCCTTCTAAGACACCTTTTATGGCAAAGACAGTGAAAAAAGGTTTGCAACAGACTGTTCATGTACACCGAAAAAGAGGCCTTGATTTGTGGGTTATGTATTTAGTCTGGACAGCTGCTTTCTGCCTATGCTCTCTGAAAAATGCAGTAGATAGGTTTATCACTGATGTCTCTACCATTTTAGAATCATCCTGAACCTGGAACATTAGAGTTTCAGCAAAGTGGAAGGAATCAAAGGAAAAAGAGAGAAAGCATACAAAAAAATGTGTAAACAGTTCATGAAAAAGGGATTAGCCACTGGCCCTGGAGATGAAGTCTCTGCATTTTCACCATGGCCAAGAGGCACAAGTTACTAACTTGTGTAACGATATATCTGTAAGAGACAGTAGTTAGTGACAGATTCCTTACCTTAGAATATCCCCAGGCGTCAGGCTGGATCCGGAAAGTTTTTGCGTAGCAGTACCTTGCGCGTCGGTAGGCGTCGCCGTGCGGCTCCGCGTCCGCTCGCCGGCATCGCCGGATGACGCCGCGGCCAGTACTTAGACGCCGCCCATGCGCGCTGACGTCAGTTCTGTACACGACTTTCCGCGCCAGGAACTCAGAGCCATGCAAGAAGCTGACATTGGTGTCTGAAAAATACTAGGGCCCTGAAAGGGATGTCCTTGACCCTAGAAATCAGTTCGCAGAACGGGGAGGATGGGTGGGCGGTAGGAATCTGTCACTAACTATTGTCTCTTACAGATATATCGTTACACAAGTTAGTAACTTGTGCATCTGAAAGAGACACGTTAGTGACAGATTCCTTACCTTAGAATAGATACCCCAGCAATACCAACCCCGGTGGTGGGTCTGTGAACAAAGATCAGACGAGGAAGTCTCGGAGAACAGAACGGCCAAAGAAGCCGTCTCTCCGGACTTGGCTGTCAAGGCAGTAATGCTTTGTAAACGTGTGCAGCGAGGCCCACGTAGCTGCCTGACAAATGTCCTGCAATGGGACACCACGTCCCAAAGCCGTGGTGGCGGCTGTCGCCCTGGTGGAATGGGCACGCAGCCCAACAGGGGGCTCCTTCTTAGCCAAAGAATAGCAGGCCTTGATACACAAGACGACCCAGCGGGAGAGGGTCCGCTTGTGTACCGCCCGACCTTTTTTGGTGCCCACGTAGCCAACAAAGAGCTGGTCGTCCACCTGGAACTGCTGTGTGCGGTTGAGATAAAACGAAATCGCACGTTTTGGGTCCAGACGGTGGAGCCTCTCTTCCTCTCTAGAAGGATGCGGAGGCGGAAAGAAGGTGGGCAAAGTGATGGTCTGCCCAATGTGAAAAGCAGTAACCACCTTTGGCAAGAAGGACGGACGCGTCCTAAGAACAACCTTGTCTGGATGGACAGACAGAAAGGGAGACTTGCAAGAAAGAGCCTGGAGCTCACTCACCCGCCGAGCGGAGGTGATGGCCACCAGAAAGGCTGTCTTCAGAGTGAGAAGACGAAGAGGACAGTTATGTAGAGGCTCAAAGGGAGCGCACATTAAAAAGGTAAGAACCAAGTTCAAGTCCCACTGAGGCATTACAAACGGAACAGGAGGGAAGAGGTGTTTAATGCCTTTAAGAAACCTGTTAACAACAGGGGACTTGAAAAGGGAGGGCTGATCAGGAAGCCTGAGGAAGGCCGAGATTGCACAAAGATAGCCCTTGATGGTACCCAGGGCAGAACCCTGTTGGGCCAGAGAAAGAAGGAACAGAAGAACCTCAGAAAGAGGGGCAGAAAGGGGATTCACAGCCTTTGCTGTGCACCATGCCACAAACTTGTTCCACCTGCAGGCGTATACCACCTTAGTGGAGGGACGCCTGGCTGCCAGAATCACATCACAAACTTCGGGAGGCAAGTCGAAAGGAATCAACTGCCGCCGCTCAATCTCCACGCAAGGAGGTGTAGACTGGACAGGTTCGGGTGGAGTACTGTCCCCTGCTGCTGCGACAGAAGATCCTCCCGAAGAGGCAGACGGATCGGGGGATCGATGCTCATACTGAGTAGCTCGGAATACCAAACTCTTCGAGCCCAGTCCGGAGCCACAAGAATGACTTGGGCCCGGTCGCGCCGAATCTTCTTCAACACTCTGGGCAGAAGTGGTATAGGCGGAAAAGCGTACAACAGACCGCAACTCCACTCGCGACGAAAAGCGTCGCCGAGCGAGTGCCGCCTTGGAAATTCCAACGCGCAGAACTGATGACATTGCGCGTTCTCTTCGGTGGCGAATAGATCTAACCAAGGCTCTCCCCACTGTAGAAAGAGTCCTTGCGCCACCTCCGAGTGAAGACGCCATTCGTGATCCATCATGCAACTGCGGCTGAGTTCGTCCGCCCTGGCGTTCAGGGAACCTGCCAGGTGTTGAACCATCAGGCGCATGCCCTGATGTTCCAGCCATGTCCAGAGACGCAGAGCCTCCTGACATAGGGTCCACAACCCCACCCCGCCCTGTTTGTTGCAGTACCACATGGAGGTGGTGTTGTCTGTGAACACCTGCACTACCTGCCCCTTGACAGAGGGAAGGGATGCCTTGAGTGCAAGTCGGATCGCCCGGAGCTCCAGAAGGTTGATATGGAGCCGGGACTCCGCCGGAGACCAGAGGCCTCTGATCTCCGCCTCTCCCATGTGACCGCCCCATCCCAGAAGGGACGCGTCCGTCACAACTGTGTGCTCTGGCTGGGGAAGGGAGAGGGATCTGCCCATGACCCATTGCCGGTTCGAGAGCCACCACTGCAACTGTCTTGCAGTTCCCTCCGAGATCTGGACGTAATCGGACAGGTTCCCCTGATGCTGCGCCCACTGGAACTTCAGATCCCACTGCAGAGCCCGCATATGCCATCTGGCATGATCGACCAGCAGGATGCAGGAGGCCATGAGGCCCAGCAGCCTCAGGGTCATCCGTACCGAAACCCAGGATAGAGGCTGAAAGATCGGAATCATAGCCTGAATATCCTGGACTCGCCGTTCGGGAGGATAAGCCCGAAACTGCGTCGTGTCCAGAACTGCTCCGATGAAAAGGAGCTGTGGAGAAGGAATCAAGTGCGACTTCGGCACATTGATGGAGAACCCCAGCGAGTGCAGGAGTTCGGCCGTAGTCTGGAGGTGGGAGACGACTGCCTGGGACGAGCCCGCCTTCAGCAGCCAGTCGTCGAGGTAGGGGAAGACTGGAACCCCTGCCCAGCGCAGATGAGCTGCGACCACCGCCATCACTTTCGTGAACACCCGAGGGGCGCTTGTAAGGCCAAAGGGGAGCACGGTGAACTGAAAATGCTCGAGGCCTACCGTGAATCGCAGGTAAGGCCGGTGGGCCGGCAGGACGGGGATGTGAAAATATGCGTCCTGCAAGTCCAACGCTACCATCCAGTCTCCAGGGTCGAGGGCAGTCAAGACCTGAGCTAGGGTGAGCATCTTGAACTTCTCCTTCCGGAGGAAGCGATTGATGTTCCGGAGGTCCAAGATAGGACGCATGTCCTCCTTGTCCTTTTTGGGCACCAGAAAGTAGTGGGAGTAACAACCACGCCCTACTTCTGGGGTCGGAACGCGCTCAATGGCCCCCTTGGCCAAGAGGGCCGCAACTTCCTTAGGAAGAAGCACCAAATGATCCCCCGACATGCGGTGTAATTGAGGTGGCATGGCTGGGGGGGGGGGGGGAAGTCTCGAAGGGGAGGGAGTAACCCCTTCGGACAATGTCCAAGACCCACTTGTCCGAGGTGATGGCACGCCAGTGGGGAAGGTGATGGCGGACCCTGCCTCCTACTGGCGTGCCGTGGACTTGAAAGGAAGGACTAGGAGGGCTTGGAGGCCGCGGACGGGGTGGGGGTTGTGGCCTGACCCGCACGCTGGTTACCCGACCCGCCTCGGCGGGAGCCACGTCCCCGGCCACCCGTAGACGCCTGTTGCGCGGGCCGGTGGCTGGGCAGTGGACATGACTGGGCGCCCCTTCCGTGGCCACGAAAGGGGCGAAAAGCAGACTGTTGCGGAGGGCGCACAGCAGAAAGGCCCAGGGACTTGACTGTAGCCCGTGAGTCCTTAAAGCGCTCCAGCGCATGGTCTGCCTTGTTGCCGAAAAGGCCGACACCATCAAAGGGCATGTCCATAAGAGTGTTTTGGACATCACCCGAGAAACCAGTGGTTCGCAGCCAGGCGTAGCGGCGCAGCGCCACTGTCGATGCAAGCGATCGGCCCAGCGAATCGGCGGTATCTAGGCCACATCTGATGGTATACTTTGCCGCATCCCTTCCTTCCACAATGGCGCGGGAAAGCAGTGTCTGGACCTCCTCAGAACACTGGGGCAGAACCTGCGCCACCGAATCCCACAAACAGTGGGAATATTGGCCCAAGAGGCAAGCGGTGTTGACCGACCGCAAGCCAGCACTGGAGGAAGTAAAAACCTTCTTCCCAAATTGATCCAGTTTTTGGATTCCCTATCCGGGGAGCGGTAGGGAAGGCGCTCTGGGAAGCAGAGGCTTGGACAACCAAGCTCTCAGGGGTGGGATGTTGGGAGAGAAACAGGGGGTCGCCCGGAGCAGGGCGATGGCGTCGGGTTACGTTCCTATCCACAAGAGCCCCTGTGGTGGGCTTGGACCAGGCACCCAAAAGAACATCAGAAAGTGCCTCGTTGAAAGGCAGCAGTGGCTCCGAGGAGGTAGCCGCCGGCTGAAGCACTTCCGTCAGGATGTTAGTCCTGACAGCCACTGTAGGCAACTTGAGGCGCAGGGCCTCAGCTGCCCTACGCAACACCGTAGCAAAGTTTGCTCCCTCCTCTGTAGCCAGGGAAGGAGGAGACAGCATGCCAATGTCAGGAGAGGTGTCCAGACCACTGGCATCCCCAAGTTCCTCAGCCCAGTCCTGTTCGAACTCACATTGGGCAGTGAGAGGGTCCTCAGACCCCTCCCAGTCCTCTTCGTCCTCCAAAGCAGGTTCAAAGTAAGGAGGAGGGACCTGCGGGACCCAAGGCTGCAGCGGCGTCGGGGCCGGCGTCGACCGACGCCGGTCCGGAGAGAACCGGGGTACGACGCTGCCCGGAGCCCCGGGCGGCGTCGGAAGCGGCACCGGTGACATCGGCGCCGGTGGAGGTGTCGTTAGGTCAACCGGCGTCGATGGGGGTTGCGGCAACAGCGGAGCCGGGGTCGAGGCCGGAGCCGGGGCCGGGACTGGCGTCGCTGGCGGCGCCGGGACCGGAGTCGCCGGCGGCGCCGTAGGCACCCCAGAAGGGCCGGCGGGGCCCGAAGGCGCACTGGGGGGACCTTGAGGCCCGAAGAGGCGGGCCATGGCCGACAGGAACTCCTGTATCTCGGCCGGAGTCACCGCCGAACCCGGGAAGGGCGGATAATGCGACGGCGGCTCCACAGGCACTCCCGGAGCCGCGGGGACGGTGCCGACAGGACCCTCAGCCGAGTCGCGAGACCGACGAGGGGAAGTCGTGGAGCGATGACGCTTCTTAGACTTCTTATGCTTCGACTTACAGGAGGAGTGCGAAGACTTGGACCCCGACGACGGATGAGGACTCCGCGACCGGCCCCTCGACCTCTCACGTGACCGGGGCTTGGGTTGGCACGGAGCCGACTGCCGGACCTCGAGGAGCTTTCGAGACCGCTCTCGCAAAGCCTTCGGATGCAAGGCCCGGCAGTCGGGGCACGACTTGGAGTCGTGGTCGCGTCCGAGGCAGTAGAGACAGTCTCAATGCGGGTCCGTGATCAACATCATCCGACCACAGGCGTCGCATGGCTTGGAAGCCGGGCATGCCTAC
Source organism: Calotriton arnoldi (assembly GCA_963921515.1). Lineage (NCBI taxonomy): Eukaryota > Metazoa > Chordata > Amphibia > Caudata > Salamandridae > Calotriton > Calotriton arnoldi. Next base: position 216,814 of record CAWUFW010012101.1, on the reverse strand, counting down.
TGACACCGTCGGAGTCGAACGACTCGAGAAAAAACAGTGATAAAAATCACAAAAAACTTAGTCAAAAAATGACTAGGGCACTGCTCTTCCCGGATCTGCGCTTACTGGCGCGGAAAAAGAAGAACTGACGTCAGCGCGCATGGGCGGCGTCTAAGTACTGGCCGCGACGTCATCCGGCAATCCCAACGCCGACGACGGACGCGGAGCCGCACGACGCCGCCTACCGACGCGCAAGGGTACTGCTACGCAAAAACTTTCCGGATCCAGCCTGACGCCTGGGGATATTCGAAGGTAAGGAATCTGTCACTAACGTGTCTCTTTCAGATATCTACTGATGGCAGTTTCCCATCCCTAAAGACCTCTTGCAATATGTTATTTAAGACTGATTCATGGTTTTCTTTGCAAAGCCTGCAAAGGACTACTTTGTATTCCTGAGAGATGTGCTGCTTTGATCCACAAGCCCCTTGAAAAGAGATAGCTCCCAATGACTTGAGCTTCTATTGGCAAGATTCTGGACCTGGCCTCTTGTAGCTTCATAGACGTGTACATTCTAAGCATATGGTCTATTGCCTGCCATCAGAGAAATCAGAAAATACTGGAGGGGTAAGGGGACCAACCCCGACCTCCAGCAGGCTGATGGGATACTGAGACTCTTCTTGGACCAGGCGCCTTGAACTTTCAGATTGCCTAGGTTCCCCAACATGTGAACGATGCATCTGTGACAATAGATTGCATCATAGGGACCTGAAGGAAAGGAAGTCCTTAGGGAAGACTGTTTCGACACCACCACCATCACCACAGAAAAGACGGGATCACTGTCTTGGGATTGGGAAATTATATATTCAAAGCTCTCACTTCTGGCTCCACTAATTCTCTAAGCATAGTTGCAAGTGTGCCATGTTAAATCTGGAATTTGTTATTGTCAAGATGAATCAGGCCATGGATCTCAGAAGTGAGGAAATCTGTCTTTCTGTCACAGTCTGCACCCTTTGAAGGTAAAGACATTTTAGTTGTAAAGCAGCCACTCTCTCCTCTAAAAGAAACACTTTCCTTGAGTTGTATCTAGAACAGCATTCAGATATGCAAGTTTTTGAATTGGAATTGATGTTGATTTCTGTAAACACACTTTGCAGACGAAGTTGGGAGAATGTTTTTTTTCAGTGAAATGGAAGAAGCTACTCCCTTGGCTATTCGATGGTAGGGAGCTAATGCCTTGGAACCTGAACGTTCACAAGAAGCACAAGCACTGACAATTCGGAGTTGTTTCACTGGTCCCACTAAAGGAGGAAGAGTATTCCTTGGAGGAGGAGAGAAGCCTTGTTGAACTCATTTGTAGAAGCAGAGCGCGTCTTCTAGTAAGTTTAATCCCCACGCTGTTGGGACATAGTTGTCTTAGAAATTTGAAGAGAAGTCTGGTCGGATCAGATTCTGGGCTGATGATTACTAGGTACATGGACGGACTTGAGAAGTTGCCTCTGAGGGAAGTCTCTTTGATGGAGAACTACCGCGCTTTCACATAGATTACATCAATACTGACAGAGTGCTTGGACATCCAATGGTGTGACATATGATGGTAATTTGACATCAAGGGGGTTCTCGTTAATGATGGGCCCGTTTCTATCTTGATGTAGTGCTCAGTGCCATATCAGTTTTTGAAGGAAAGCACTTGGGAGTCCATCAAACTTCACGGTTTCTTCTGCCACCTACTCGCGCTTGTTCTCTTTCTTAACCAACTGATTGAGGGAGTCTTTGGAGGAAGACGGATGCAGTTGAACGAACCCCTACACTGGCCACTCTTTCTTCTACCTGTACCTCAGTTTGAGGTCAACCTCCAGTCTTCCTCTCAGCAAATACTTTCATGGCTCCGGGATCCTTCTGGACTTCTGACAGAAAGTACATTTTACACAGTGGAGGAATTTAGCAAACTAACAGCACACAGAGCACACCCGGCATTCGCAGCATTTTTCATCAACAAATGGGACATATTACAAACAGAGAAGGCGTTCCTGCCACTATATGTGGAGAAAATGGTGCAAAAGGCGGCAAAATATCACAGATCTCTCAAGTCTGTGAAAGTTGTTGAATAAGATGTGACCAAAAATGAGCATAGGAAGAAAGCAGACATTCAGTAAAAAATAGGTTTAACAACCCCAAGCAGCATTAGAGGATCCTTCTCTCACAAAGTGACAAAAGAACAAGAGGCTTGAACGAACTGCAGGTACAAGGAATGCACTGGCGTAACAAAACTTGAGGGGGCTTCCCTGCAAGGTACGTGGAGGGCCCCCTCCGGACTAAATCGGGAGCTCTCTGGTCAGAGTACTGTGCTGAGGGGGGCCCCTGGAGCTTGGGGGGTGGGGCACCCCCTCACAGCAGGGGCTGCGGGGGCCTGTGTTACGCCACTGAAGGCATGAGGAGAAGAGGAAGCGGTTAGCTCAGTAATGTCCTATGTTCAGCTTTCCATTGCTGCTGTCTATCTGGCTGTATTTCTATTAATAATTACAGCTTTTTCCTAAGGACTTTAGGGCATCAATGTAATGCTGCAAGATTGTCTTGGGTATCACTTATTGTTACCTGGGCATTATTTTTTAAAAGGAAAGCACTTGAAAAATCGGTTAATGTAGCCAGATACAGGTTGTAGTGTATGTGTAAGCAATTAAAATGTATGCATTCTGCCATTTATTTTGATAGGTGTATAAGTGGCTAAAAGTGGTCTAGGATCCGATGCACGGGTAGGACAACTCTAATGTGTACAACTGACAAAGATTCTTTGATGCAGAATTTGTTTAACCATCATTAAGTGAAATAAGCGTTTAATGGATCCACACTTTGGGCGGAAAATGTTTCAATCCAATGAGGTAATCAAGTTCTACTCAATGTTGGGATGTTTCTAGAGTTCCCTTTGAAGTGCAATGAATAGTATAAAGACTGACAACCAAAACAGACAATCAATGGGACTACAAAACATTATATAAAAATACTCCATGCACAACTGTACTTACGCCGGCATTTAGCAATGTTGTTACAACATTTTTGCCTTGAATGCCTTGAAAAGTAGTTGTCCCTTTTCCAGTCGTCTTTTGCACAACAATGACATTCGGCTTAGATGTCATAGGGATAGTAGTTATTTTCGTAGTGGTTCCTTTAAATAAAATAAAAAATTTAAAAAAACAGGAGTGCTCGGGTTAAATTAGATAGTACAATTTGTTGTTGCTGGGATTGAATTCCATTAAGAAAGCCAGTCTGACATTTCCAAAACAACTTCTGTAACAAATTCTCTGGGGTATCATCCTAGCTGCCTTTTTTTACCTTCACAAATTCCCTACAGCACATGCACGCATCATCACTTTGCTCATCATAGGATATGGTACAATAAACTAGACAGCTGAAAGGGGCATGAAAACAAAATGATGTGTTACAGAGTAAGACAACAAGCATATTTTATACTAATGGTATACTTAAATCAGTTGCATGCATGTCTATCGCATACCAGTTCTGAAGACATATTAATGTGTGATCTTTGCTTGTGCCCATCTTTAGCCACTTTTCCAGTGATGGATGCATATGGGCTAAGCAAGTCTTCACTCTAAATCCCCCACTTTTGCAGGAGGAAAAAAAAGAACTGGCATTCTATACCTTCAATACAGCACCAGGACATTCCAATAAAATAAAAGGAAATTTAAAAAACTGTACGTTGGCTAACCCCGATTCTAATGTAGGCTTTGTGCCATCTCTGCATTTATTTTTCATTTATTTAATTATATTACAGACTGCGACTCAGGGAGAATATAACATTCCAGCACAGCACAGACTGGATCTGAGCACGCTATTACATAGGCAGCACCTTACATATCTTACTCCCTCAGTTCCAAGAATTTTAGCACGTCAGGTGATCTAAAGGGGACAGGCATGCAATATCAATACATAAAGAGAACACCGTGTTTCTAAAACTTTACATTGCTTAAGATGAGCAACAATTTCTCATAAAGATTTTTTTATCTTTGAAAGATTTGCAATAATGACCAAACAGTTTTAGATGAGGGACATCCTCATATCAAGAACAATCTGAGCTATCCAAATTACACTGAACCAGCAACCTTCCAAAAAAGAAGCTGTCTTTGTAACTCATAAAAAGTGTTGAACTAACGCCTTTGAGAAGTGACTACTGAAAATGTACCATGAACAAGAAAGTAGCAGTGGCAAATCAACTCCTGAAAGAATGTGCAATTATTTCCCCAGGTGGGAGTACTGATGACTGGGTCATAGTATTTTTTGATGCCAGAAGCTTGCAATCTTAAAATGTTCTTTGTTTACAAGAAATAAGTTAGCTACCTGCCAATAGAGTTCTTTAGCATTGGTACCTTTGATAGACTGACATGCCGTTGTCTGGCTGGAAGTCCCTGGTATTTTAAATGAGTGCTAAACATTGATAAAATGGTGATAAGCCCAAAACACAGTGTTTTAGTAGTACATTCACCTCACTGAAAAGCACTGCAACTTCCGCAAAAGAAGCAAATGTGCTGAATACGCCAAGTCCCCTTAAACACCACCTAGCACAGTTTTTCAAGGCACATAAGTAGAATGTAACAATCAGTGGGCTCTGACAGGGAAGAGGTATGGTTGTCAATTTATGACAGGGCAATGCTGGGAAAGCTAGCAGATATTAATATATAAAGGAAGTGGGTAGTGGGCACATCATACTGCAGTGCTTAATTTGTAAAAAATATAAGTGCCAGGGCACTCCTCAATAGGCCATTGGAGCTGGCATCACCCGTTGCCCCTACAGCACTGCCAAAGACAGCACCAATACAACTACCAACCATAACACCCCTGAAGCTGTGACAATTCTAACGATTACAGGCCCCCAAAGCTATAAGAATTGCTTTGGTGTTGGGTATTAGTCATCTTTAATACATATTGAATTATTAAACAAATGATGTTGTGCTAATCTCTAAATTGGACAAACAGCGCCACTATGTGCAGGTGCTGGTGTTGACAATTCAGTGCCGGTGCTGTGCACCGGAAACCACCGGCTCAAATTAAGCACTGGCCTACTGAAACATGTTACATAGAAAAGCCTGTCCCACAATGGTTATGCTGCTGTATTCATATGCAGCTCGTGGTGCTTGATGTAGGTGCACTTATTAGTTCAGGTTGCTGCAAAGAAGAGGCCATGGAGAAGCACTCCAGCATACCGAGCCAACGTTGAGGATACCTCTAGTGGAGTACACCATCACTCTTATACCCAAGGGGTTGCTTTACGTTCTCCAACAGCAGAAGATGAAGAATAATAGCCATCATACTAGGCATTGCTTAGAGAGAGTGGGTGTCCAAAGTTGCTCAATTTCTTTTAATAGTCTTTTCTACGTAACACTTCGGTAACCTTCACATATCTAGAGAGTGCTAGGCTACCTCCACAGTTAATGAAGGGTTTGAAAAGAAGGAGCGAAGGACTACCGGTATGTTGAGATGGAAGTCAGATGAGGCTTTGGGTGCACACTTTGGGGTTGTCTGCAACACCACTTTATCCTTATAGAACCAGAAAAAGACATTCTTGACAGTCAAGGCCTATAAATTAATCACTCATCTAGATGCTAGAGTACCAAGTCCACCAAACTCTAAATACCTCCCCCCTAAATACCAATCAATATGTGAAACGTCTTCTTAATCTAGGCTTGATGCTAGCCCAACAAAAATTCATCAACATAAGTGGGCAGCCGTTTCCACCCATGTGAGGGATTGATTAGGGTTATGAATGGGTGTGTTACCCTACAGAGGCCCATCTACGAGGTAGGGAAGCTTGCATGACCATGACAATATTAGGAGCCTAAGGTAGTCAAAATATGATTCTATGTAATGTCTTGTAAGAAGAGCTGATGAAGGGTTCTAGTGGGCCCAGTTTTGTTGTTGGTGGGGGCAGTGGATGCTGAGATAAGTTAGATCGTAAAGTGTACTCTTTGGTGCGCTACTCCTCTTTAATGCCATGCATGAGAATTGATGCCTTAATGTATAACTTTGATTTTTTGAGCTTACCGTAACCTGTTTTATAATCACTCTGAAATGTCAATGAAATTCTTTATTAAAAAAAGCATTAAGGAGTTTGGTGACCATTCACTGAAAACTAAAGTGCAGGAGCTGAATTAAAGATTGTGCCCTGTGTTGTTATATGGGGATTCTTTGCTTCACTGTCTTTTGAAATCTTGCTTGATGCCTTTTTTGGTGAGCTCTTCAACTTAGTTTCCTCAGGGTGCTCTTCATCGCTCGACACCCCAAGATCTTTCAGCAATGTTTTTTCTGACTGTGCTGTGGAGTAGTGAGCCGACCTCTGCTTTTCCCTAGTCTTAAGTGTGATGAGCTGAACTCTGCACATGTGCAACAGCCCTCTAAGCTGTGATAATTTGGCAGACAAACCTCATGGCTGCCCTTTTGTGCAAATGTGTCGTGGCACTTCAGGCAGAAGCTAAAGGGGATATGCGCCATCCCCTATGTTCATTCTCCAACTCCTTGTAGTTGAAGTTCTTCAGAGAGTAAGCTTCCTTTACATATATATATATAAAAAAAAAAATCTTGGTGGGAGCTCTCTACCCTCGACATCAGCCCTATATAATTCGATTTCCTTCAGCATTCTCAAGGTCACGATCCTTTGACGAAAACTGAAAAAATTCTCTCATAACCTCCGTGTTCCTGCTATGCTTACTGATCCAAAGGCGGAAAAAAAGGAAACTGAAGTTGTTGACCATGCAAAGGGGCTTCAGGGACAGGTCCCGGAAATCAGAGAGATGGCCAGACACCAAATGGTTAATGCTGCCCAGGTTAAAAATGTTTTTAAAAAAGTAAGAAAGATCACAAAGGCAATTTCAGGCCCAAACACTACATGTTGTAGTGATGCGCTGCTCTAACATTACATCCCCTAATCTTCCTCGCCCACAAGAAAAAGCCACACTGAGAAATGATCTGTACAAAGAAGGCACAGTTATCTAAAAGCTGAACAAAACAACATAACTGCAGAGAATATCCACTACAAATTCAAAAACCTACCAGAAACAATATTGCTGCTGATTAGCTTGCCTCCCAGAGAAGTCAAGGATTTGGGTACTACAGTAATAATGCTCCCACTGGTTGTTTTGACATAGGTGGCACCTCCTGGTGTAGATGCCATCCGAGCCCCAAGAGTAGAGGTGACAGCTGGCCGAGTGTAAGTCGTCTGGGTACCTATTTAAAATATAGAAATATTAAACACAGCTGATATAGCAATGAGTATGAAATGAAACTGTACACAAATATGACAGATGCATGTATGTTTTTAGAAAGGTTATTTGTATGGGAGAATGTGAGAAATATGAGGCTCTAGGCATATAACGGGTAACTTTCAAAAACTGCCTTTTCCAAAATATTTATTACAAATTAGACTTTACCAGTGAACTGGGCTTGTAATCAATATTTTAAAAAGTTAAAGAATTATTGTTGTACCTATTACATAGCCAATGCTCTCCTATGTAACAGCTAACCCTGCTACAGTGTCGGGAAGGCCGAGCAATAAATAAAGATCCTTTTAAATTCTGTGTTTATCTTGTCACATTTACCGGTTCCTTTAAAGACAGAGGTCAAATATCAGACTATCTTCTGACAAATTGCTGCTTATTCTTTTAACATGGGGATTGGCAATTTTCTTTCTCTGGGGAGTTTTTAAATTATGTGACACTGTGACAATCTTGCTGGAGTACAGGGAGTGTGAAAGGAAAGTCTGTAGGATGCTGTTTTTTTGGCAACACAACAAAAAGTAAACATTTGTTAATGAACTGTAAGCATTCAGAAGTTAGGAAAGCTGTAGTACATTTTTTGAAATTTTGAAGTGTGCTGGAAACACATTTTAATAGGATCAAAACAAATCAAGACACTTTAGAGGTGCACAAATGATATTCACTGAAAAGCGATTTCCACATATTATCATGTGTGTGCTATATAGTTTTATCAGTAAAACAGTATGTTAACCCTTTCTATGCTCATGACGGAACGGTTCCGTCATGAGCCACGGTGGGCGTGTGCTCATGACGGAACTGCTCCGTCATGGCACCCACCCATGGGGGGGAAGCGCTGGCGCTCCCCCCATGGGCAGCGCATCTAGCCCCCAGAAACCAGGATGGCAGCGGAAGAGTTTCCGCTGCCAACCCCCGACCCCCCCATGGGAATCCCATGACGTCAGCGCGCACAGCGCGCGATGACGTCATCAGGAAGTCCCGGACGCGCTGGAAGCCATTTGCTTCCAGGCGTCCAGACAAACGAGGTCGGTTTCGTTGTTCCGGGGGGGGAGGGCCTTCCTCCATGCATCGAAGCATCGAGGGAGAGGAAAGAGTTTTTCCTCTCCCCTGATGTCTCTTTGCAGGGCATTTCTGCTTCATGATCGCGCACAGCGTCGCGATCGTGCAGCAGAAATGCCCCCACTAGGCACCAGGGATTAATTTTGTTTCAATGGAAGCGCCCCCTTGTGCAAGGGTCGCTTCCAAAGGGGCAACAATGTTTTTTCTGCCCCCCCCCCCCCCCCTGGGGGCAGATCGGCTCTTTTTTTAGGCTTTCTACCCCCAGGGGGGCAGAAAACACCCACTAGCCACCAGGGATTAATTATTTTAAATGGAAGCGACCCCTTGGGCATGAGTCACTTCCAAAGGGGGTCATATCTTGTGCATGTTCTTTCTGCTCCTCCCCCCCCCCCCCCGGGGGCAGATAATCCAGTTTTAAACCCCACTTGGCACCAGGGATTGTGTGTTTTAGTGTGTGGAAGCGACCCCTTGGGCAAGGGTCGCTTCCAACGGGGGTCATAATTTGTGGATGTAATTTCTGCCCTCCCCCAGGCCCCCCTGGGGGCAGATCGGTCCTTTTTTGGCCTTTCTGCCCCCAGGGGGGGGGGGGGAGAAAACCCCACTAGACACCAGGGATTTTCTTTTATATGTAATGGAAGCGACCCCTTGGCCAAGGGTCGCTTCCATTTTTATGTATGTTCTGCCCCCCTGGGGACAGATCTGCCCCTTTTTTTGGCCTTTCTGCCCTAGGCGGGAGGGGGGAGGCAGAAAACCCTACTAGGCACCAGGGATCCATTTTTTTTGCAAGGGGGGCAAATTTTGGTCTGCTGCTTTCTGCCCCACCTGGGGGACAGATTGGCCTGGCAGAAAACCTCACCCGATCCCCATTTTTCTTAGCCCTTTTTGAAGGCCCATCTGGCAGATTGACCATTTGGGTAGTGACATAGTGTGTTATAATTTTAATTGTTTTATTTCTTGTGAATTGCAATTGTAATGTACTATTTCTCCTTTTTATTCTAGTTCAAGGCTTTTGCTCTTTAGACTGTTCCAGGTTGCGGTTTCGTTACTGGTGGTTCTGCAGTTTGTGTAGTTGCATGTGTTTGGTAAGAGAATTTTTTTTTTGTACTATTTACTTTAAATGAGTTTAATTTACCTGCATGAATGTGTTTTTTGCAAATGGTGGAATAATAGCAGTATGTTTGGCTTCTGTTTTTTGAGTGTCAAAATCTTTTTGCATTAGTGTTCGATGTGTACTTTGTTGTCTTATGAGTAATTGGTTTTGTTTTTTCATTCTAGTGGGATATCGTTGCTTTTTGCTGTGTCTCTGCAGAGTAGGTGCTGGTGAGTGTAGCTATCTTTGGCAAGTGAGTCATTGTTTTTGAGTATATAGATCTGTGTGCTAAAGCCACACTTTGTTTATTACTTATTTTGCACAGTGTTTGTTGTTGTTGACTTGTTTGTGAAGTCTCCTTTCTTTGTGAGGACTATGGCTAGCTGCAGGATTACTGCTCAGCAGGTTGTTGGTATGCTTTTTAAGTCTTCCTCTGACCATGGTTCAGAGACTGACTCTGCATCTGAGGCAGAGGAGGCAGTGGAAGATTCTGGCAGTGAGTTTTCTGTCCACGAGGAATCATCGGATGATGAAGCCACTCTTCGTGCAGATGAAGTGCCTGTCTTTGAGGAGGACATTGATGTGCCGATAGTGCAGCAAGAGGCATCTGGGTTGCAGCCTGGGGCTGCAAGGCCTCCCATTGGAAGTGCTGACCTCTGGGTTGCCCCAGGCATCGTGCAGCCAACATTGCCAGACTTTACTGGTGTTCCAGGGTGGAGAGTGGATACTGAAAACTTTTTGCCTATACATTTTTTTCAGTTGTTTATGAACGATGTATTTTTGGCAGAGATTGTTGAGCAGACTAATTTGTATGCTGAACAGTTTTTGAGGGACAACAGTGCCAGCCTTAGGCCCCACTCTAGAGCTACCCAGTGGACTCCCACAAATCTGGAAGAGATGAAGAAGTTTTTGGGTTTAACTTTTTTTGATGGGCTTGCTAAGGAAGCCATCGATGTCTTAATATTGGTCTACTAGTCCCTTGATGGCAACGGCTATATTTCCGGCAGTCATGAGTCGTGATCGGTATTTGCTTCTGCTTCGGATGCTGCATTTTGTCGATAATGGTTTAGCGTTGCCACGAGATCACCCTGATTGTGACCGTCTTTTTAAGATTCGGCCTGTCATTGATCACTTTGTAGATCGATTTTCTGAGCTCTATGCTCCAGGGAAACAAATAGCTGTGGATGAGTCTTTGGTCTTGTTCAAGGGCCGCTTGGTTTTTAGGCAATACATTCCTAGCAAGAGGGCACGCTATGGAATTAAGATGTATATGCTGTGTGGCAGTAGGACTGGATATGTCTCTAATTTCAGGATGTACACCGGTAGGGATTCCAGGATTATTATTATTATTATTATTATCAGCATTTATAAAGCGCAACTAACACCCTACGGGTACCCTGGCGCTGTGATACAAGTGCCTGACTGAGTGTAAATATCCGTGGAAGCCCTTTACTAAACGTGAGGATAGCAAGATGTAGATAGGCCAGCTTGAGGGTAGAGCCAGGTTTTTACCCTTTTTCTAAATTGCAGGAGATCGTCTATTTGTCTAATATCAGACGGAAGTCTGTTCCAAAGGCGGGAAGCCGCTGTGCTAAAGGCCCTGCCTCCTGATTTAGTTTTCCTGACCCTAGGCACTTTCACCAGATTAGCCGAAGAGGAACGGAACATCCGAGAGGGAACATACCATGCAAATTTTTCCTGCAGTGATTTGGGACCACTGCCATGCAAGGCCTTGAACACAATGCACAAGGCCTTAAAAAGTATCCGCTGCGAGATTGGAAGCCAGTGCAGCTCTGAGAGTGCCTGAGAGGCGGAAGAACGGCGTGATCTCATCAATGCCAACTTGGCCGCCATGGTCTGTATTCGCTGTAATCTCTCAATCAGATACTTCGGTGATTCCAGCAACAGAGCATTACAGTAGTCCAACCTACTAAGGATAGTACCTCTAATTATCAGTGTTCTGGCCTGTATTGAGAACAGTGGGAAAATTTTTCGGAGTGCTCTAATCAAAGTAAAGCAACACCCGACTGTTTTATTAACATGCTTTTCAAGTGTCAACTTATCATCAAACATGACTCCCAGATTGCGTACTGATTTGCTAGGAGCCAATGAAGTAGTAGTAGTGGAGGCATGCCAGAAATCAGACGGAAGTATAGGGGGAATTCTACCTACGGCACAATTAAGATTTCTGTCTTATCAGAATTAAATTGAAGAGAATTCTCCCTAAGCCAGAGTGCTGTGTCCTGCAGACAGGCGTGGAAGTCTTCTAGGGTACAGATTGCTCACCCTCAAGGGACAGGATAAGCTGGGTGTCATCCGCATAATTTACTAAATTACTATTATGAGCCCTTATAACAGCAGGATTGGTTGTCCGTTCACTGACAAAATTGTGTGGGAACTTGGTAGAGGACTTTTTAACAAAAGGTCACCATTTATATGTAGATAACTTCTACACTGGTGTGCAGTTGTTCAGGGACTTGGCCAAAGTGGACACTGTTGCTTGGGGCACAATCCGCTCTAACCGTAAAGGTTTCCCAAAAGAACTTGTTTGTCAAAAGCTTGTGCGGGGACAGTGCAGTGCGTTGCGTAGCGAGGAACTTCTAGCTGTGAAGTTTTCAGACAGGAGAGATGTCTACATGCTGACTACCATCCATGATGAAAGCACTTCACCTGTGACTGTTTGGGGTCAGGTTGCTGAAGCGCGCAAACCTGTGTGCATTTTGGACTATAATAGGCACATGGGTGGTGTTGATAGAGTAGATCAGAGGTTGGTACCTTACACTGCTCTTCGTAAGGCTAATATTTGGTATAAGAAGTTGGCTATCCATCTTTTCCACTTGGCAACCTTTAATGCTTTTGTTGTATTTAAGGATTGTTGTCCTGAGTCAAAGATGACTTTTGCCAAGTTTCAGGAGTCTGTAATAGGCAGCCTTGTTGTAGTGGAACAGGCAAGTGTTCCTAGAGTTGGAGTGGTGGAGGATGTGGCTAGATTGAAAGATCCATAACACGAAAACAGTCCTCGGGTCTATAAGAAGAAGTATGAATAGTTACCACTGTGTAGACTCAGACACCTGTATTATAAAGGAAAAGGGGAAAATCCCTTTTAGGATGAAAACCCTCACTCACCTCACGGTGACATGCTTCATCATTTGGGTTTCTCCTCCTGGTGGAAAAGCATAGTTCCACCAGGGGCTACAACTCCGTCACTGTGAGGAAGGAGCTCAGGGATGTTTTAGTATGTTGAAGACTTTATATTCACAAGGATGCTAAAATCCCGTGATGGATCAGATAAGCAAGGAAGTGCAGCGCAATTGCAAAAAATGTGAATTAAAACTACCTAGTGGCAACAAAATAGACGGTCTTTATTCACTTGCTGACACTGGTAGGGTTAAAAAGCAGTGCAAACAGCAGTGTGAAAATTATACTGCTGAGTTATTTACACACGGTCAACATGTTTCAGCCTAAATGACCTATCTCAGTGTCTAGGCTTTTGTCAGGACCAAGAATAGAAAAACAAAGCTGCTGCTAAATGTGAAAAGGTGTACAGAAATGAATAGGAAAATACTAAACCAGTAATCTCATGTTTCCTGTAGTATTACTGGAGAAATCTACAAAAATGAAAATACAGAGTGTCAGAGTTATAAACCGTGATACATCACATACAACACGCACAACATGATTAAGAATATATCATGTAGGTAGCTAATAGCTGAGAAGGGCAGAAGAAACTCACCCAAATTTTTAGAAAACAACCCTCACCTCTACCTGGTAACAACTCAGGGAAGGGGGGGCCCCGCTCTATAAAAGAAAACCATGTGTCATACAAGAAAGGAATATTGTTGACACTAAAGTAAATCAAACAAACAAATATAAAGACAGTTCTGGCTAGAAAGTGTAAGGTGAGGCTAGCTTAATAAAATCAAGCATTGTTTTGCCGACTTGCTGTCGCATAAAATGAAACATAACAGTATTATTAGCTATAGCACTAGTCTCAGTAACCAGTAATACCATGTATACAACTTAGCGGTACTGGCAGAAAACAGGTAGAAATTCTAAGAACCTGATTTATGCAGTCAATAAAAATAAAATTAAAATTACAATTAATGTTATAGCACGATTTGACCGGCATTTCCAAATTGACGGAGTCAAAAGGTGAAAGAAAACATATTTTAAATAACAGTCACCAAGAACCCTTATCAGTTCAATGCCATCAAAAAGTGTAACTAGTCAAATGCACGCAAAAGACAAAGCAGCTATTATAAATAGTTGTCAGCCAACAAAGCAGTCAGGCTATGAGAGAACAGTCTCTAAAGAAAGGGGAATTGTGGGGGCAAGCTGACTCACCTATCCGTCGGTACCCCGTCGTGGTACTCGAGTTGCAACCGGAGGTACCGACCGAGCCGCCTACTCATGATTATATAGTAAATAAGCGCGCTAAACGGACCTCCAGTGCACCCGCACGGGGGCCTTTAGCTGACTAGATGAAATGCCTGCATTAGTAACACGTTATAGTGCACTCTGCGCATGCCCAGATGTAAGATGCTACTCAAGCCAGCGCAACGGCATTACGGCTCGATAAGAAGTATACTGAGCTATTAGCCCCGGGTTCTGTGACATTGATCACTATATTCAATTAAGTATATATCGTATTTTTATTCATGGGTAGTGTTCTATTATCCAAAAATAGGTGCAATACTGTTTATATACAGGCGTGCTGCAGAACACATAAATAAATAGAAGCACATCCTGACTAAACGTGTCATAGAAACTCCTATCGTGATTAAGGGGCAGTAAGGTATTGATATCACTGCACCAATATAAATCATTAAGATGGTTTGATTTTCAAACAGCCTCAACTCCTGTTGTAGAGACAACAATATGATGGTAAATATTGGTGTCATCGGTAACTGGTTGAAAATAAAAAAATAATATAATGTATATGAATCATCGTGTCTAATGACCACATCAAATGATGTTATTGTTTAAAGTATTATAAAAAGGTGTATACTATAACAGAAGCCATGGAATATCATCATTTAAACCAGTAATGTCACTCTGTAATCTGTGCACCCATCTTTGTTCCCGATTAAGCAAAAAGTGGGAGTAGTCTTTAATATGATTCGGGATCCAAGGTTGCTCAAGGACTGTCCATTGTAAATCGTTCTCGGAGTGGCATGAATCTATGAAATGATTAGTCATCTTAGTGGATCTTTTCTTGCATCGGATGGTGCTTTTATGCTCAAGTATCCTCATCTTGACTTTACGCGTGGTCATGCCAACATACCGCAGACCGCACGGGCATGTAATCAAATATATGACCTTCTCACTATTACAATTTGTATGTTTGGATAAAGCCCAAGGTCTTCCCGTGCCAATATCAATCTCCGTGGTATGCATCGTTTGAGGGCACGCAGCACATGAACCACATGGGTAATGTCCTTTGATAGGTGGTAAACCCCATAGAGTAGTCTGATCTCCTGTCTTTTTCTGGATTGGTCGTGTGTGGACTATCCGATCCTTAATATTCTGGCTCCTTTTAAAGGCAAACAAGGGTGGCGACAAACGTTCATTTCCACACTGGAGAACCTTCCAGTGTTTGAGAACACTTTTTTTGATTTGGTGAGAATAACCACAAAAAGTGCTGACACAAGTAATCCTCTCTTGGGCTTCCTTCTGCGATGTTTCTTCAATGAGGGCCTCCCTATGATTGTTTGCAGCCCTCTTCCTAGATTGACGGATTGTTCTGGGTGGATAGCCCCGCTCTTTCAATTGAGAAGACAGTTGGTTCGCATGTTCTTCGTACTTGGCAATCGTAGAGCAGTTCCGTCTCACCCGGAGAAACTGCCCAAACGGCAGATTCTCCCGTAGGGCTTGAGGGTGAAAACTCTGGTAGGACAATAAAGAATTACGAGCCATGGTTTTACGATATAATTCTGTACCTAAACCATCATTTTCTGGGAAAATCCGAACATCCAAGAATGGTAAATTTGTCTTTGAGAACTCAAAAGTAAATTTGAGAAACTCGTTCCTTGTATTGATCCACTGATGAAAAGACACAATCGTTTCTGGCGGGCCTCTCCATACCACAAAGATGTCATCGATGTAACGTTTCCAAACTTGGATATGCAGTATGTATGGATTATGAGGCTGCAGAATCTCCGTCTGCTCGAAGTTATGCACATACAGATTAGCCAGACTCGGGGCGAAAACACTGCCCATTGAAGTTCCTGATACCTGCAGGAACATGTCGTCTTCAAATTGGAAAAAGTTCTCTTTCATAGCTATGCGAGCGCAGGCCATGTTGAAGTGCACTGGGGTAATGCTTTCACTCGTATTGTCAGACAGTATGTTCTCAATGGTAGACAGAGTCTCGTCTTGCGGTATACATGTATATAAAGACTCTACGTCAAATGAGACTAAATAATCCTGTTCGACATCAAAGGGTGTTGTAGTCAGAAGACGTAGTAAATCTTTCGTGTCTTGTATGTAGGTTGGCATCAAGGAAACCAATGGTTTTAAGAAAAATCAACAAAGGTAGAAAGAGGCTCTAGCAAAGAGCCAATCCCGGAGATGATGGGTCTACCCGGCGGTGGCAACTGTCCTTTATGTATCTTCGGTAATATATAAAAATACGGGGTAACTGGATGAGTAGTCAGTACAAATGATGCCTCATGTTCAGTGATCCATCCCTCCTCCTTAGCTTCATCCACCATTCTCTTAATCTCCAATGTCAGTCTCTTTGTGGGGTTCATCTTGAGGAGTCGATAGAACTTATCATTCTGTAATTGCCGCTGGCATTCGGCTCGATACATCGACATATCCAAAATAACAATATAAAAATACGATATATACTTAATTGAATATAGTGATCAATGTCACAGAACCTGGGGCTAATAGCTCAGTATACTTCTTATCGAGCCGTAATGCCGTTGCGCTGGCTTGAGTAGCATCTTACATCTGGGCATGCGCAGAGTGCACTATAACGTGTTACTAATGCAGGCATTTCATCTAGTCAGCTAAAGGCCCCCGTGCGGGTGCACTGGAGGTCCGTTTAGCGCGCTTATTTACTATATAATCATGAGTAGGCGGCTCGGTCGGTACCTCCGGTTGCAACTCGAGTACCACGACGGGGTACCGACGGATAGGTGAGTCAGCTTGCCCCCACAATTCCCCTTTCTTTAGAGACTGTTCTCTCATAGCCTGACTGCTTTGTTGGCTGACAACTATTTATAATAGCTGCTTTGTCTTTTGCGTGCATTTGACTAGTTACACTTTTTGATGGCATTGAACTGATAAGGGTTCTTGGTGACTTATTTAAAATATGTTTTCTTTCACCTTTTGACTCCGTCAATTTGGAAATGCCGGTCAAATCGTGCTATAACATTAGTTGTAATTTTAATTTTATTTTTATTGACTGCATAAATCAGGTTCTTAGAATTTCTACCTGTTTTCTGCCAGTACCGCTAAGTTGTATACATGGTATTACTGGTTACTGAGACTGGTGCTATAGCTAATAATACTGTTATGTTTCATTTTATGCGACAGCAAGTCGGCAAAACAATGCTTGATTTTATTAAGCTAGCCTCACCTTACACTTTCTAGCCAGAACTGTGTCTTTATATTTGTTTGTTTGATTTACTTTAGTGTCAACAATATTCCTTTCTTGTATGACACATGGTTTTCTTTTATAGAGCGGGGCCCCCCCTTCCCTGAGTTGTTACCAGGTAGAGGTGAGGGTTGTTTTCTAAAAATTTGGGTGAGTTTCTTCTGCCCTTCTCAGCTATTAGCTACCTACATGATATATTCTTAATCATGCTGTGCGTGTTGTATGTGATGTATCACGGTTTATAACTCTGACACTCTGTATTTTCATTTTTTGTAGATTTCTCCAGTAATACTACAGGAAACATGAGATTACTGGTTTAGTATTTTCCTATTCATTTCTGTACACCTTTTCACATTTAGCAGCAGCTTTGTTTTTCTATTCTTGGTCCTGACGAAAGCCTAGACACTGAGATAGGTCATTTAGGCTGAAACATGTTGACCGTGTGTAAATAACTCAGCAGTATAATTTTCACACTGCTGTTTGCACTGCTTTTTAACCCTACCAGTGTCAGCAAGTGAATAAAGACTGTCTATTTTGTTACCACTAGGTAGTTTTAATTCACATTTTTTGCAATTGCGCTGCACTTCCTTGCTTATCTGATCCATCACGGGATTTTAGCATCCTTGTGAATATAAAGTCTTCAACATACTAAAACATCCCTGAGCTCCTTCCTCACAGTGAGGGAGTTGTAGCCCCTGGTGGAACTATGCTTTTCCACCAGGAGGAGAAACCCAAATGATGAAGCATGTCACCGTGAGGTGAGTGAGGGTTTTCATCCTAAAAGGGATTTTCCCCTTTTCCTTTATAATACAGGTGTCTGAGTCTACACAGTGGTAACTATTCATACTTCTTCTTATAGACCCGAGGACTGTTTTCGTGTTATGAATTTGTGAATAGGGGATTTTCTCTCCTTGCTGGTCTTTAAAAATTGTCTCCCCAGGTTCCTCCTCTACTTTTTTTCTGTTGTTATTACTTAAGTGCGGCTACGGCCGCGGGACCGTTTTTATCCTCCACACAGATGTGGAGTTTATGTTTCTTCTCGCTCCGAACTAATATAGTTTTTTCCATGGTTTTGGCTTTTTAATATTATAGAGGTTTTGAAATATGGCAGAGATGCAAGGGCTGGCCTTTGATGAGGCAGTAGCCCGTGATATACTCAGTACACCAAGTATTTTAGACGTCATACCTAGTACTAGTTCCACTACAAGTGATGAATGGGGTAAACTACTAATTCTTAAACGTTCGCATTCACGCATTTATATTCACGGGGCTATTATGACAGAATATTTGCGAGCAAACTGTGCACCTACAGGCCTTATTGTTACCAATGTTCCACTATTGTTTCTAGATGACAAACTGTTCCTCAAAGACTGGTCCCTCATCGCTTGGCGATGTACGAGGGACTGGCTCATTTTGATTATTAATACGGCCAAACGGGTAGCAGATAATATTTTGGTTGAAATACAGACCCTGGAATGTCAGATTAAATCAGTATTGGTTACTGCTGTGTATAAAAAACAAGCTGAAGAGACGAACAAAAGCAATAAAGACTTTAAAGATTCTTTGTTGGAAACCAAAATCACAAAATTTAAGAAAGATCTAGCCAAGTTTGCTTTAGAAAGAGTGTATCCATACACCAGCGAGTCCTACGTACCCCCACAGTACAATCAAAGAGGGAGGAGATATGGCTCTAATTACTCTACTTCTACAAGCGAAGGTAGTTCCACCGACTCAGACTCTGTCACCACTGGGGCACAAGGATGGAGTGGTTCCAACAGAAGAAAAAGAGGCCAGTGGAGGGGAGGATATCAGGCCCCTGTACCACCACATTGGTGGCCACCTGGTCCTTATGGTTTTGTCCAACCACCATTACAACATCCAATGTTTCCGTACCAACCATATCAGAATATGGGCCCCAACCAGCCTTTTTTAGGACAGGGCCCTCGCCGCTCAAGAGGCCGAAGAAGAAATCCACAAACCAATGTATCCTGGAGCCCACCTCCAGCATCGAGAACACGGAGCAATACGAAACATATCCAACAACCAGGAACAAGCAACGAGATAGTCTGATAGTTAATCTCAGCAATCGCATTTTGACATCTGAAGAAACAACAGTCCTCGAAAGAGGTTTGGGTTTCGTACCTACATTTAAAGGCGACAGTTTCCAAATTAGACAAGAGTTGGCATTGTTTTTTCGGAAAATTAGGTTGCGCTCTTTTTTTCAAGAGAAACCTTTGGATGAGGGTAGTGTTGATTCAAAGAACACAGGACTCAGGACACGGTCTACCTTCAACCCTCCAGCCTATTCAGTACCCGCTGAGGTTCTAACCTTTGAGAAGGCGGTGCTCAAAGATGTTTCCACCCTTTTTACAACTACTAGAAAACAATTCCAGAATCTCCCAAAAAAAGAACTCCTTGCGTTGCAACATCTTGCCGATGACGCCTCGATCGTCATCAAACCAGCAGACAAGGGTGGAGCCATTGTTATTTTGGATATGTCGATGTATCGAGCCGAATGCCAGCGGCAATTACAGAATGATAAGTTCTATCGACTCCTCAAGATGGACCCCACAAAGAGACCGACATTGGAGATTAAGAGAATGGTGGATGAAGCTAAGGAGGAGGGATGGATCACTGAACATGAGGCATCATTTTTAGTGACTACTCATCCAGTTACCCCGTATTTTTATATATTACCGAAGATACATAAAGGACAGTTGCCACCGCCGGTCAGACCCATCATCTCCGGGATTGGCTCTTTGCTAGAGCCTCTTTCTACCTTTGTTGATTTTTTCTTAAAACCATTGGTTTCCTTGATGCCAACCTACATACAAGACACGAAAGATTTACTACGTCTTCTGACTACAACACCCTTTGATGTCGAACAGGATTATTTAGTCTCATTTGACGTAGAGTCTTTATATACATGTATACCGCAAGACGAGACTCTGTCTACCATTGAGAACATACTGTCTGACAATACGAGTGAAAGCATTACCCCAGTGCACTTCAACATGGCCTGCGCTCGCATAGCTATGAAAGAGAACTTTTTCCAATTTGAAGACGACATGTTCCTGCAGGTATCAGGAACTTCAATGGGCAGTGTTTTCGCCCCGAGTCTGGCTAATCTGTATGTGCATAACTTCGAGCAGACGGAGATTCTGCAGCCTCATAATCCATACATACTGCATATCCAAGTTTGGAAACGTTACATCGATGACATCTTTGTGGTATGGAGAGGCCCGCCAGAAACGATTGTGTCTTTTCATCAGTGGATCAATACAAGGAACGAGTTTCTCAAATTTACTTTTGAGTTTTCAAAGACAAATTTACCATTCTTGGATGTTCGGATTTTTCCAGAAAATGATGGTTTAGGTACAGAATTATATCGTAAAACCATGGCTCGTAATTCTTTATTGTCCTACCAGAGTTTTCACCCTCAAGCCCTACGGGAGAATCTGCCATTTGGGCAGTTTCTCCGGGTGAGACGGAACTGCTCTACGATTGCCAAGTACGAAGAACATGCGAACCAACTGTCTTCTCAATTGAAAGAGCGGGGCTATCCACCCAGAACAATCCGTCAATCTAGGAAGAGGGCTGCAAACAATCATAGGGAGGCCCTCATTGAAGAAACATCGCAGAAGGAAGCCCAAGAGAGGATTACTTGTGTCAGCACTTTTTGTGGTTATTCTAACCAAATCAAAAAAAGTGTTCTCAAACACTGGAAGGTTCTCCAGTGTGGAAATGAACGTTTGTCGCCACCCTTGTTTGTCTTTAAAAGGAGCCAGAATATTAAGGATCGGATAGTCCACACACGACCAATCCAGAAAAAGACAGGAGATCAGACTACTCTATGGGGTTTACCACCTATCAAAGGACATTACCCATGTGGTTCATGTGCTGCGTGCCCTCAAACGATGCATACCACGGAGATTGATATTGGCACGGGAAGACCTTGGGCTTTATCCAAACATACAAATTGTAATAGTGAGAAGGTCATATATTTGATTACATGCCCGTGCGGTCTGCGGTATGTTGGCATGACCACGCGTAAGGTCAAGATGAGGATACTTGAGCATAAAAGCACCATCCGATGCAAGAAGAGATCCACTAAGATGACTAATCATTTCATAGATTCATGCCACTCAGAGAACGATTTACAATGGACAGTCCTTGAGCAACCTTGGATCCCGAATCATATTAAAGACTACTCCCACTTTTTGCTTAATCGGGAACAAAGATGGGTGCACAGATTACAGAGTGACATTACTGGTTTAAATGATGATATTCCATGGCTTCTGTTATAGTATACACCTTTTTATAATACTTTAAACGATAACATCATTTGATGTGGTCATTAGACACGATGATTCATATACATTATATTATTTTTTTATTTTCAACCAGTTACTGATGACACCAATATTTACCATCATATTGTTGTCTCTACAACAGGAGTTGAGGCTGTTTGAAAATCAAACCATCTTAATGATTTATATTGGTGCAGTGATATCAATACCTTACTGCCCCTTAATCACGATAGGAGTTTCTATGACACGTTTAGTCAGGATGCGCTTCTATTTATTTATGTGTTCTGCAGCACGCCTGTATATAAACAGTATTGCACCTATTTTTGGATAATAGAACACTACCCATGAATAAAAATACGATATATACTTAATTGAATATAGTGATCAATGTCACAGAACCCGGGGCTAATAGCTCAGTATACTTCTTATCGAGCCGTAATGCCGTTGCGCTGGCTTGAGTAGCATCTTACATCTGGGCATGCGCAGAGTGCACTATAACGTGTTACTAATGCAGGCATTTCATCTAGTCAGCTAAAGGCCCCGTGCGGGTGCACTGGAGGTCCGTTTAGCGCGCTTATTTACTATATAATCATGAGTAGGCGGCTCGGTCGGTACCTCCGGTTGCAACTCGAGTACCACGACGGGGTACCGACGGATAGGTGAGTCAGCTTGCCCCCACAATTCCCTTTCTTTAGAGACTGTTCTCTCATAGCCTGACTGCTTTGTTGGCTGACAACTATTTATAATAGCTGCTTTGTCTTTTGCGTGCATTTGACTAGTTACACTTTTTGATGGCATTGAACTGATAAGGGTTCTTGGTGACTTATTTAAAATATGTTTTCTTTCACCTTTCGACTCCGTCAATTTGGAAATGCCGGTCAAATCGTGCTATAACATTAGTTGTAATTTTAATTTTATTTTTATTGACTGCATAAATCAGGTTCTTAGAATTTCTACCTGTTTTCTGCCAGTACCGCTAAGTTGTATACATGGTATTACTGGTTACTGAGACTAGTGCTATAGCTAATAATACTGTTATGTTTCATTTTATGCGACAGCAAGTCGGCAAAACAATGCTTGATTTTATTAAGCTAGCCTCACCTTACACTTTCTAGCCAGAACTGTGTCTTTATATTTGTTTGTTTGATTTACTTTAGTGTCAACAATATTCCTTTCTTGTATGACACATGGTTTTCTTTTATAGAGCGGGGCCCCCCCTTCCCTGAGTTGTTACCAGGTAGAGGTGAGGGTTGTTTTCTAAAAATTTGGGTGAGTTTATTCTGCCCTTCTCAGCTATTAGCTACCTACATGATATATTCTTAATCATGTTGTGCGTGTTGTATGTGATGTATCACGGTTTATAACTCTGACACTCTGTATTTTCATTTTTTGTAGATTTCTCCAGTAATACTACAGGAAACATGAGATTACTGGTTTAGTATTTTCCTATTCATTTCTGTACACCTTTTCACATTTAGCAGCAGCTTTGTTTTTCTATTCTTGGTCCTGACGAAAGCCTAGACACTGAGATAGGTCATTTAGGCTGAAACATGTTGACCGTGTGTAAATAACTCAGCAGTATAATTTTCACACTGCTGTTTGCACTGCTTTTTAACCCTATCAGTGTCAGCAAGTGAATAAAGACTGTCTATTTTGTTGCCACTAGGTAGTTTTAATTCACATTTTTTGCAATTGCGCTGCACTTCCTTGCTTATCTGATCCATCACAGGATTTTAGCATCCTTGTGAATATAAAGTCTTCAACATACTAAAACATCCCTGAGCTCCTTCCTCACAGTGAGGGAGTTGTAGCCCCTGGTGGAACTATGCTTTTCCACCAGGAGGAGAAACCCAAATGATGAAGCATGTCACCGTGAGGTGAGTGAGGGTTTTCATCCTAAAAGGGATTTTTTCCTTTATAATACAGGTGTCTGAGTCTACACAGTGGTAACTATTCATACTTCTTCTTATAGACCCGAGGACTGTTTTCGTGTTATGAATTTGTGAATAGGGGATTTTCTCTCCTTGCTGGTCTTTAAAAATTGTCTCCCCAGGTTCCTCCTCTACTTTTTTTCTGTTATTAGATTGAAAGATCGCCACTTTCCTGATCATATTCCTCCCATGCCCTCAAAAGACTTTCCCAGTAGGAGATGTAGTCGGTTGGCGAAGAGGTATGCGGAAGGAGACTTGTATGTACTGCCCCGAGTGTCCTTCTAACCCTGCGCTGTATGTGCCTGCTTGTTTTAGAATGTACCACACGCAAAATAATTTTTGGGAGCATCCATGAGTGGTAAAGTGAACTGCCTGGTCTCTATTGTTTTATATTTTTTGTTCAGTTTCAAGGTTGGTATTTGTGCAATGTATTTAGTTTCAGATTTAGTGTTAGTAGATTTGTATCTATTCACAATCTGTTTGCGTTTTCTTTTTTGTATTAAAAAAACCCTAAATGTGATGGCAGTGTGTGTAGGCTGGCGCTTGGCTGGAGGTGTGCGTGGACTGGCGCTTGGCTGGCGGTGTGCGTGGACTGGTTCTTGGCTGGCGGTGTGCGTGGACTGGCGCTTGGCTGGCGGTGTGCAAGTAGTGACTTGCTGCTGGTCACTACACACACTGGTAGCCAAACGCCAGTCCACGCAATCCGTCAGCTGGTGTGGTTGCTGTGTCAGGCATGTGGGTGTGTGAAAGAGATGAGCCCTTGAATGGCACTGTCTGCTGATGTAAGTGTTGTAATGTGATGGGCCCGCGGCGGGCGGTGTGAATGATTTTGTATGTGTCACACATATGAAAGGTGTATGAATGGCCTGTAAAGAGGTTGGTGCCTTGTCGTGGCTTTACAGCTCACGAGCTGTGAGTCAATGGTTCAGTTTCTCGCCCTTTCAATTATTAACAGTGCATTTCATTTTTGTGAACTCTCGTTAATACAATTGGATATACTGAACCATCACTCACCCTCGTGCCAAATCCAACCGGTATGTATGTGTGCTTGAGGAATAGATGGTTGTGCAGTAATATTTGTCTTTTCGGTCTCTCAAGCAGGGTGTACCTTGTCCCTTTTTGTGAATGTTGTAATGTGTTGGTTCCGTGCCTGGCGGTGTGAATGGTCTTGTGTGCATCACGTACGAAAGGTGTGAGAATGGCCTGTAAAGCGGTTGGGGCCTTGACGCGGCTTTACAGCTCACGAGCTGTGAGTCACTGGTTCCGTTTTTTGTCCTTTCAATTATTGATAGTGCATTTCATTATTGTGAAATCTCTTGTTAATAAAATTTTATATACTGAACCATCACTCGCCTTCGTGCCAAATCCAACCAGTATGTGTGTACTTGAGGAATAGATGGTTGTGCAGTAATATTTGTCTTTTTTGTCTCTCTGCCAAGGTGTACATTCCATCTAAGAAAAACCTACCAACTCTAGATATTCTTGTAAACTAAACACCCATGGGAGTACATGGTGATGTCTCTCTTGTGGATCCCAACAAGTTATCTTACCCACAATGTCCTGCAAACCTCAAAATGTGACTGTCACTATTTCCTTGCATTACTGTGCCAAAATGTTCACGCTTCAGGAAAGAAAAAACAAATTTCCTACCACCCAGCATTTCCCCATGTCTCCCGATAAAAATGGTACCTCACTTGTGTGGGTGGGCCAAGTACCCGCGGCAGGGAAGGGCCCAAAACGTATTGTGGAGACATCAACATTATCTATCACAAAACAACCTGGTTTTGCAAGGGGGGGGGGGTCACCTGGGTTTTTGGCCCTGGGCTCGGCGGCCATCTGGGGAAACCTACCAAACCCACACATTTCTGACAACTAGACACCCGGGGGAGTCCAGCGAGGTATGGCTTGCGTGGGCCCCCCAACATTTCCTACCCAGAATCCCCTGCAACCCTCAAATTTAGAGAAAAAAGTGATTTTTTCAGCTAGTTTTTTGTGGATCCATGCAGATTCCAGAACTTTCCATCACAGAAATGTGAGGAAAATGTGTTTTTTTTTTTTTTTTTTTTTTTACAAAGTTTGAGGTTTGCAAGGGATTCTGGCTAACAGAACCTGGTGAGAGCCAGACAAGTCACCCCATCCTGGATTCCCCAGGGTGTCTAGTTTTCAAAAATGTATAGGTTTGCTAGGTTTCCTAGGTGCCAGCAGAGCAAGGGTTCAAAATCTACAGCTAGGCACTTTGCAAAAGGGTCAGTTTTCACTGTGAAAATGTGGTGTTCCACGTTGCGATTTGGGCAGTTTCCTGTCGCGTGCACTAGGCCTACCCATACAAGTGAGTACCACTTTTATCGGGAGACTTAGGGGAACACAGAATTGTAGAGCAACTGTTATTACCTATTGACTTTCAATGCATTTCTGCCTTCCAAATGTAAGACAATGTGTAAAAAGAAGTCACTTTGAAAAATGTCCTATAATTCACAAGCTGGTATGGGTACCCACAATTTCGGAGATGTGCAAAAAGCTACTGTTTCTAAATATATTTTGTTCCCATTTCATAAATACATAGGTGTCTTTCATACCGATTTTTCCCTGTTTATATTTTCCCAGATGAATTGCTATATACCGGGTACACAATAAAAAACCATTGCAAGACGCTGCTCAGTTATTGGCTCTGGGTTCCTCGGGTTTTGGTGAACTTACAAGTCCTGTACATCCCCACAACCAGAAGGGTCCAGCGGATGTAACGGTATATTGCTTTAAAAAATCTGTCATACTTAGAAGAAGTTACAGGTGAAAACGTTGGCACAAATGGCTACTTTTTTTTAAACTCGTTTTCAATTTTTCCTATTTTAAACTGTTAGTTTCAATAAGAAAACCTCGAAGGATCTACACAAATGACCCTTTGCTGAATTCAGAATTTTGTCTACTTTTCAGAAATGTATAGCTTTCCAGGATCCATCATTGCTTTCATACCCATTTTTACCATTTAGTGGAAGGAGGTTGAAAGCACAAAAAATAGCAAAAATAGGCTATGTCCCAGTAAAATGCGAAAACTGTGTAAAAAATGTTTGTTTTCTGACAAAAGTCTGCTTGTCCCTGAAAGCTGGGAAGATGGTGATTTCAGCACCACAAACCCTTTGTTGATACCATTTGCAGGGAAAAAACCAAACGCTTTCATCTGTAGCCCTTTTTTAAAAAAAAAAGAAAATGTAGCTGTATTTTGGCTAATTTCTGGGTCCTCTCCAGGGGAATCCACAAACCCTGGGTACCTTTAAAATCCACATGATGTTGGAAGAAAAGGACGCAAATTTGGCGTGGATACCTTATGTGGTTAAAAAGTTACAGGGGCCTAAGCGCGAACTACCCCTAATAGCCAAAAAGAAAAGGCCTAGCAGCGAAGGGGTTAATGCAAATTTAGTGGGCATTTGAATGGAAAAGCTGCTGTCTATGAATGGCGATGCTTTAGTTGCATTAAAAAAAAAAAAAAAAATCGGCCCACCTCATGTCCATCAGGTAAGTCCCGAACGTTTGTCATTCTGAAAATTCGGCGGAGTTGTAAGAAAATTTCGGAAGCCCTGTTCTAGATGAGCAACAGTATCTCCCTTTAAAAACCATCTCCAAATCACTTCTGATGGCATGATACCGATAGATCTACACACTTAGCTTGTTTCCTCTGCAATGACAGCAACCATACGCTTCTCTTCATTGTAAGTACACTGTTATACACAAAATCTTTTCTTAGGTCGAGCCTAGCGCAGCGCGCATGCGCTGATCTATGGGAGGCTTCTTGTGAGCACTCCACACTTTCCCTAAACTTCTCCGTGTGAGTTTGTTAACTCCCACACATTCTATTGGCCCTTGCGTGTGGCATTCAATAATGAAAGCACGCAAATGGCCAAAGACGGGTGCATGACCCCCCTTTTCACTAAACTTTCACTCCCATGGCCTAGGGGTCTCGGGAGCGAGCAGCGGCGCGCATTGTGCCAGCTGCATTCCTCCCTTATCGTTATCTTGTCTTGGCTCATGTTACTAATTACACAAAGCACGGTCGCTTTCGCGGCCGCGCTTTGTTTAAACTTTGTTTTCTCCCTCTTTGATGCTTAGAGCTCATGCCAGTTCAAAAGGCCCCTTTAAAAAAAATAAACACTAAAACGTTTAATGTTAGGGGAGAATAGTGTTTAAAGCTGTGCAACAACGTGCAACAGTCTTAAATGTAAAGAAACTGGCATAGAATCCAACTGCTGTTAAAAGATTTATTTCGCGCCTCAGAAGCAACACAGGTTCCAAGAAGTCAGGCACAGTGTTCAGGAGATGTGAGAAAGGATGGAACACAAATACACTCCACATACCACTCAGTACCACATAATTACACGCCACATAATTACACTACTCAATGCAACATAAATACACTCCACATAATACCACTCAGTGCCACATAATTACACTGCACTCAATGCAACATACACTCCAAATAATACCACTCTTTGCCACATAATTACACGCCACATAATTACACTCTACTGAATGCAACATACACTCCACATAATACCACTCAGTGCCACATAATTACACTCTACTCAATGCAACATAAATACACTCCACATAATACCACTCAGTGGCACATAATTATACGCCACAAAATTATACTCTACTCAATGCAACATAAATACACTCCACATACCACTCAGTGCCACATAATTATAAGCTACATAATTACACTGCACTCAATGCAACATACACTCCAAATAATACCACTCAGTGCCACATAATTACACGCCACATAATTACACTCTACTGAATGCAACATACACTCCACATAATACCACTCAGTGCCACATAATTACACGCCACATAATTACTCTACTCAATGCAACATAAATACACTCCACATAATACCACTCAGTACCACATAATTACACACCACATAATTACACTCTACTGAATGCAACATACACTCCACATAATACCACTCAGTGCCCCATAATTACACGCCACATGATTACACTCTACTCAATGCAACATAAATACACTCCACATAATACCACTCAGTGCCACATAATTACACGCCACATAATTACACTCTATTCAATGCAACATAGACACACTCCACTTAACACTGGGCCACATAATTACACTCTACTCAATGCAACATAAATACACTCCACATAATACCACTCAGTGTGACACAGTTACACGCCACATAATTACACTACTCAATGCAACGTAAATACACTCCACATAATACCACTCAGTGCCACGTAATAACACGCCACATAATTACACTCTAATCAATGCAACATAAATACACTACACATACCACTCAGTGCCACATAATTACACGCCACATAATTACACTCTACTCAATGCAACATAAATACACTCCACATAATAACACTGTGCCACATAATTACACTCCACATAATTACACTCTACTCAATGCAACATAAATACACTCCACATATACCACTCAGTACCACATAAGTACACGTCACATAATTACACTCTACTCAATGCAACATAAATACACTCCACATAATAACACTGTGCCACATAATTACACGCCACATAATTACTCTACTCAATGCAATGTAAATACACTCCACATACCACTCAGTGCCACGTAATAACACGCCACATAATTACACTCTACTCAATGCAACATAAATACACTCCACATAATACCACTCAGTGCCACATAATTATAAGCTACATAATTACACTATTCAATGCAATATAAATACACTCCACAAAATACCACTCAGTGCGACATAGTTACACGCCACATAATTACACTCTACTCAATGCAACATAAATACACTCCACATACCACTCAGTACCACATAATTACACGCCACATAATTACACTCTACTCAATGCAAAATAAATACACTACACATACCACTTAGTGCCACATAATTACACGCCACATAATTACACTCTACTCAATGCAACATAAATACACTCCACTTACCACTCAGTACCACATAATTACACTCTACTCAATGCAACACACTCCACTTAATACCACTCAGTGCCACATAATTACACGCCACAATTACACTCTACTCAATGCAACCTAAATACACTCCACATAATACCACTCAGTGCCACGTAATAACACGCCACATAATTACTCTACTCAATGCAATATAAATACTCCACATAATACCACTCAGTACCACGTAATAACACGCCACATAAATCCACTCTACTCAATGCAATATAAATACACTCCACATAACACTCAGTACCACATAATTACACGCCACATAATTACACTCCACTCAATGCAACATAAATACACTCCACATACCACTTAGTGCCACATAATTACACGCCACATAATTGCACTCTACTCAATGCAACATAAATACACTCCACATAAATGCACTCTATGCCACATACCACCAATCAACATAAATGCACTCCACACCAGGACACAATTTCACTAAGCATAATTTAACTCAACACCACAGTTCCAGGCCACACAATTCAACTCCACACTTTTCCAATACACACCACATAATTACACACCAAACAACATATTTCAACTCCACAACTCCACAATCCACAACGTACCGCCAATCCACACCATATAGTGGCACCACCTGAGCACCAAACATCACTCACCACCACCATTTTGCATCAGCGCACCAAAGCATCACCTAAGCATCACCTAAGCATCACGTCAGTCTGCCCTCGGAATCTGGCATCTGTTGATTCTCCCCTAGTGTACGTCAGCTGCTCGTGTTCTAATTAAATTACTGTCTTCCAACCTCCACTCCCCCGTTATTTATGTCCCGCTCCCCCATAACAAAAAAAATTATAACAAACAAGCATGAGAACAGGCAGGAAGAAGTTGCCAGCAGTGCAAGTACAAAAAAACTAGAAGACATTTTTTATGTTAAAATCTTTTTTTAATCAGGTTGTTCAGTTGTATATATTGTCATCTTGGTTTGTATAAAAGGTAACAAAAATGCTTAACACTTTTTATTATAACTTTTCAACGTGATGCACAGCAGCCACAATGCTCTACAACATAGCCAAAAGTTCTGGCTAAACACATAAGGTCCCAAAGGCGAGACCTATTGGCTATGCCAATGCTTGTTTATAATTCTACTAAGGACTATGTTGACTCTTTTACATTGCAGATTTTGGCAAATAAGGTCAAATGGGCATACCGGTGACACAAATTAACTCAGACGGTCCATGATCTGCACTTATAAACAGCATGAGAAATCCAGGAAGGAAAGGCTGGAGCCTCTACCAAAAAGCCACCTTTCGTGTAACACTCATAACTCCCACAAGTGTGTCTGACATCAACGCCTTAAATCATTTAAAAATACTGAAGTATTAACAGCCAACCACAATAGTTGAATTGTTATGATGTGTTTCATCCTTTTAGCCGTGGCCTTGAATGCGGTAGGAGGCTGTATTCTGGTTTCCATGCACATATTACTGATGCTAGACAACATAGAAAAGAAGCATTGGCATAGCCAATAGGTCTCGCCTTTGGGAACTTGTAAGTGTTTCGCCATTCAGCACGTTATCCTGGGTGCTACAAGATCTATTGATACTACTCCTCTTTTGTCTTCAAATCTGTCAACTCTCCCGTGAATCATAGCTGTACTCAGAGCATCTTTAAGGGATGGGTGGAGATTCCTCGCCCCCATCCCAGGCTGCAAATGGAGGATATGGAACCAAGTGACGCAGAAAGAGGAAAATCTTTAGAGGGGAGTGATTGGGGGTTGAGGGGGGTATGCCGCTCGTTCGGGGCTTATTAACCAGTGGTCTAAGGCCGCAGGCAAACACGCAGTACAAATACAAAGCGCACACAGGCAGTCACACACAAAAAGGTGGCTCCATACAAACACTGTAGATACTGGGCATAAGCAGCCGAAACACACAGCAGGTACAGGGCAAAGATATACAGTGTATGGCGGATGATCGAGAGGGGTGCCGGGCACTTTCTGGTGAAGAAGCGGTGCATGTAGAGGGACGGAGGGCGAAAGAGGTGCCAGGCCTAGTGTGCATGCGCGGAGATTGGGGGGGGAAGGAAATAGGGGTGCCAGTGAACAGTTTGTCCGACAAGATGGGGAAGGGGAGCCAGGAGAGTTACCAGGTACTGAGTGGTTGCACGCAAAAGGTCAAAGGAAGGAGAAAAGAGAGGAGCCAGGCTCTGTGTACGTGCAGAGGGATACGTGGGAGGTAGGCAATATGAGTGGCAGGCAGTGAGTGCATAGCTTGACACAGGAGACTGCCGGCCTAGAGAAAGACAGGCACTGAATGGTCACATGGAGGAATGGGGGCGGGGTGCAGCCCGTAAACGCTTCAAGCCGCTTTTGGAGGGCTGCCTCGCCTGGAGCATACTAATGGAGGAAATGTGGCAAGTAAACAGGTGGCAGACACCAAGTTGTGGTGCATAGATGGACACGTAGAGAGAGGGTCAGAGAAGGGGCAGACAATGAGGGAGGAATGTGTGTCTTATTTGTTCACAGGCACTCACTATGCACTGGTCTGGTGCAGTGGAACGGGGGGGCGGGGGCGGCGTGAGAGGTGCAAAGCGAGGCATTTTGGGTTCAGCCACAGTGTGTGCATGGAGGGAGGGGTGGTACCCATCACGTGAACTAGGTGCCAGGCAAGTCTGTCTTCCAAGCACAATCCGAGGTTATTACAAGCCGCCTGTCCAGCCTGCTTGCATGCTTGTGAGAGAGCAGTGATCTGTGCCTGCCGAGGCGCTCTTGGAGCAGCACAAAGGCTTCCGGGGAAGAGCGAGGGGAGGGGGAAGATGACGAGGAGAGCCGGAGCGCTCTTGTGTTTCAGGGCTGTCGTCCCTTGGGAGCAGAGTGCGGTTTCAATAAAGAGCTGGTGACTCATGCGGGAGGTAGCAGGAAACCTGAATATGCAATTTAAAAGTTAGGCGCCAAACTGGTGGCAGTGCCGACTGGGGGGGACTGGGAGGACATGAATGCAGGGCGGGGGAGAGAGGCCGGGGAGGGGGTGGAACAAATGAAGCAGGAGGTGCGGTAAGGATGGGCATGGCCTATGAACACGAGCCACGGGGTGTACGATAAGACATTTTGAAAACAAGTAAGCCAACACCGTGCTAAAACTTGAAGCGCGGCGCCAGTTTAGCTAAAAGTTGGGCGTGTGTCCATCTTAGTGAAACGTTAAACGTGGCGGCTGTCAAGCGGATGCCATGCTGATAAGCTGCATTAAAATACTGGCGTCGAAGTTGAACACACGCCGATAGTGTAACACCAACAGGAAAGAAAACAAGAAGGAAAGAAAAAGACGAACGCTTGCATGCAGTGCTCTTTCAGGTTTTAAAAAAGTCTTTAAACCAGTAACTATAATGGGAGAAGTGGAATGCCACAAGTAATGGGGGTGATCTATTGGAAGGAACAATCAACGAAAAAGGTAGAACACACAGAAAGCATTATCCAATTAGAAGCAACGTTTTTTAAAGGGTACTGACAAAAGCCAATCAAAAGCTGGAGGTGGGGCTTTAAGCCCACAGAGTGAATATAGAGTGTCTCGAGAGACAGCGCATGTGCTGTGTCTCGACCTAAAAATCAAAGCGCTGAAAACGGGTTGAATTTAAGAGACCATGTTACAAAACAGAAATCACTTTATAAACAATAAGCAACTGTTAAAAAGTTCAATATCCATTAAAACTAAGTAGAATGCATCAATATTACTTCTTCACCATATTACACAATATATAAATAAAACAGGTTGCTCATGGCGTGTCAACAGTACGTTATAAAGTCTTGAAATTTTAGACACTAAAAAAATTTGGCATTTTCAAATGTACACTATTTTTTCCACTGGACCTTATTTTTCTTTTTGAGTATTTGCATTTTACCTTTTACTGCCTGCTATTCATGCAGATCATAAAGGAGGTGCAAAAGCAACCCAGCTCGTTTCATGTAATCAATCATCTTTTTAACCGTTCACGTGGTTTCAATCACGTTTAGAACAAAAGAACAAGCATTTGCAATGCAATAGGTCTCGCATTTAGGCGAGTTTAAGCTATTGGCATTGTAAATACCAATGCCTTTTATTTATGTTTTAAAAACGGAAACAAAAATAAAAGGCATTGTCATTTGCAATGTCAATAGCTCAAACTCACGTAAATGCGAGACCTATTGCATTGCAAATGCTTGTTTTTTTATAACTTATCCTACATTCCCGTTTCTCCTCCCCGGTCTCCGTATATTCTCCCCTCTCCCACCACCCCATGTGCGCTGGCTGCTTTATAGCACTTTTTAATGTCATCCTGTTATCCACCCCGCAACCCACCCATTTGATTCCCAAAGCCAAAAGTTCAACTAAAAATGAGACCTGCGGGTTTTGCCAATACTTGTTTTATTTAGTTTGGAAGTTTTTGAAGAGTTTGGACGTCTCGTTTTTCGGTTACTTCAGGGCACTAAATCTACATTTCTTTTCTGTTCCCTTCAGTGTATGCCTGTTTAACGAGTTCTTTTTAGGAAAAAAGAGCTGAGGTCGGCGCACGTGGTCTAGCAAGACTGCTGCCCGAGAAGGTGATTAATTTAACAAATTGATCCGAGTTCGTAGAAGAAAGCCCTCCTGCAATGGCTGAGCGAAACTTACAGGCAGGTATAGTAGAGTAATGGTGCCCTGTTGTGGCCGTTTGAAATCCGTTCAAATAAGATGTAAAATAGGGTATGTGCGTGCGCCAAAGGAACTTACTTACATTACTAGCTGCTTGCACAAGAGAGCTATGCGTGCATGTATGAAAAAAGCGTTAACGTGCCTGTAAACTCAGAGTCATTGTCTTTGTCCCAAGGAACATACAACAGGAAACCACGAACACTCCTTCCGAAAGGAGAAAACGGTGGCTAATAATCAGCAGATCGTGGCTTTTCAACAGAGACAGAACAGCCAAGGGGGAAAAGACGGGAGGTCTGCGGGATCATTTAGGAAAGATCTCTTCGAGTGCAAAAGCTACTCCGATGGAGGGGGCAGAGCCCGTTGTTTGGTTTAATAAACTCCCAGTGCCGCGTCAGCGGAGCAAGACAAACGTTATGGAACATAAAACGCATTTGAACCTCAAGACATTTGTCAGCTTGCATATGGTTCGATGTATTATAAAGCGCTGAGGTGAGCAGGAAAGGGTGTGGCAGCAGCGCGCAGTTTGAGGCGGATATAGAAGAAGCATTTGCAATGCCATAGGTCTGAGCAATGTGCAAACATCAGCTGCTGAGCAAGATAAAAATATTTGCAATGTTATATGTCTCGCATTTAAATGCGAGACACATACAAACGGCCGCATTGCCCGGCTGCGCTTTTAAAGTGAAAGTGGGCATACGCGCTCAATGGAAGCGATTTCCAATCACGAGCCAGCGTTTGCCATAAACCGAACCCTCCCACGGATACTGTATGGTAGTTCACATCTGTGTATGCACTGCAAACAGCAAATTACAAGTTTAAATAAACATGTTATGTTTGTAGTGGTAACACCAATATAATTTAAATTCCACATTCTGGGAAGAGCAATAATGTGTCATACTCATGGCACTCTCACACTATGTTATACGGGAACAGTGCATTCGAAAAGTATATCCCTGTAATATGAAATCCAAGGGCTCCCAACATTCAACATATTCACATCAGAGACAGTAAAAGCAAGAGGATCCCCCAACATTATAGTGATAGCGCTAGCTAATCATTTCGGTTTCATATACACCGACTGGCGATCTCCCAAGCATGAACCCGCACCAGTTGCTCATCATTAAATATTGTAGCCCACTGGTGCATGCATTAACTTCTTTTAATTACCCACTGTACAATGCTGTACCCGAGCAGAAGTCAAAAAGCACGTAATGACTGAAAAGAGCAGCAGACATCTGTTAACACTCCAAGCAGGGACCTCTCAGCTTTCTACGCAGCGTCAGACATTCACTGGACATAGATTGCACACAAACATCAGTTCCTGGCAGCATTCAGGCCCTTCTGATAATTTGAAACCATGTCAACACTTCTCAGATGATTCTATTATTCCTACTGTCCTGTATAAGAAGATGAATGAATTACTTTATAGAACACCAGTAGAGATAATGATGAGTTCCCTCCATTTTATACAATGACTCCTTACTGGCCTCTTTGTTCATCCATAATCAGATCTGAGCTGATTGTGCTTGTTTTATCACTTTAATGGAAACTCCACCAAATGTAAGATGTTTTTAAAAA
Organism: Calotriton arnoldi; assembly: GCA_963921515.1. NCBI lineage: Eukaryota > Metazoa > Chordata > Amphibia > Caudata > Salamandridae > Calotriton > Calotriton arnoldi. The sequence continues at coordinate 181,349 of CAWUFW010012101.1, read as the reverse complement.
AAATGTATTCTGCTTTGCATCTCTGTAACACTGCAGGCCGGGAGAGGGGTCACCACAGTCACCAGCAACTTGTAGGGTAAGTGCCAACTGTGCAGTACTTAAACTCTTAATTAAAGCTGCCCCAGAGAACACATGCAAGGGTGCTGGGTGCCAGGCAAAGATCAATAGAAAGTTTATATTGGATTCCTTTTACCGCACCTGAAATTGATTGTCTGTCTTCCATCGATATTAATGATAGATCAATAGAAAGTTTAGATTGGATTCCTTTTACCGCACCTGAAATTGAGAGTCTGTCTTCCATTGATATTAATGATAAACAATAACCTTTTAAAAAAAAAAAAAAATGAGAATCCGTCTTCGTTGCTGTCAAGGCCTTCACTATCATCCAATTTTTTTATCTAATTTCCCAGCGTTTTTCATCCATCACTCCGTGTCCGGTCCCCTTTTTAGGTCTCGCCTACGCAGCGCATGCTAGGAGACCTTTAGCAATCGATTCGCCTTTTCAGCCAAAAACGTGCACGCTTTGCATTGCCTTCAATGGCAACGCGTGCACGTTAGGCGATTCCCTTGCGGGAGCGAGCTTTGAAACCATCTGTTTGTAATTAACAGATGGTTTCAAAGCTCGCTCCCGCAAGGGAAACAGGCGCAGGCCCCCTCCTCTCTCCCCTCCCCCTGCTGCCTCTCGTCAAACTTTTTTTTTTTACTTTGAGCGCGAGGCGCGTGCTTGTTTAAGACAGTATCAGCCAGAGTGTGTATAGCGCGACTTTGCTGAACTCTGTGGAACCCATCTTCGGACGTCAGTGGCTCCAATTAGCCGCTATCGAGAGCAATCCGAAACGGAAGCGGCTGAAACGACTCTAAACTCCAATTGTGAGTCAACCTTGAGTTAATCAGCAACGGCGCTGGATATGGCTAATATAAACGCTTTTTTTTCTTTGCTTGAGTGGTGACAAAACTTTCTTATGCACACAGGAGACTAAAATATGCTGTTATTGTTCCCATAATTACCTGTATTCATTATTAAGTCTGATATACCTCCCGGTTCTGGGGGCTGCAGGACTGATGCTGTGGGGAGACGCTGGTTACCACTGGTGCAAAGGCGTCTCACCGTCACTTCTGACTCCCGCTACGACCCAGCCTCACCTGAGCTGCGGGCGGCATAAGATCACACAGGTGCTGTAGAGACGCGCTGGGATGCGGAATACAGAAGGACGTGCAGTGCATGGCGGCAAAGCACCGGGTAACAGGAGACGCCGAGAAATCAAACGGAGGGAACAGCCTTGCACACGGGCTTCCTCCTACTTGGGGTGGCCAGAATTTCAGAATGAAGAACCAGGACGGCCGTAGACATAGAAATAGGACTATGTTTTGGTCACAAAAGGACTACACAAAAAATATTTAAGGTCACTTTCCCATCAGGGTTGGATTGGGATTAAAAATCGGCCCGGGCACGATAAAAAAAGTGGCCCACATTTGCATATTGCCTATCCGCAAAACACTGTTTCAGCAAAATTTTATAAAACAAGCATTGGCATAGCCAATAGGTCTCGCCTTTGGGACCTTATAAGTATTTAGTTATGCAGCACAATATCATTGGTACAACAGCATCAACTGTTGCATGGCTAAACACTTATAAGGTCCCAAAGGCGAGACCTATTGGCTATGCCAATGCTTGTTTTATTTGCAGATTTATACAGCACGAACTCGACCCGAAAGTATTGGAGCGCTTTACATGAGCACCATTTACGTTACACAAGGACACATCTTTTTTTTTGGTAGGCACGGGGAGATTAAGTGATTTGCCCAGGATGTGGACGCGACCCCGAGGCTCGAACCTTGGTTTCCAGCACCAAAGTCGGCAGCTCTAGCCGTCAGACCACATCCCTTTGCTATTGTTGAATCGCCATTTCTTTCCCCTCATCTGTTATAGGTCACGTACCTAGCATGGCCTTTCATTAAGCTTAAAGGTTCTCCTGTTTCCCCTTAACAAAATAACGTTTTATATAATGCAGTGTTTTCTGGTGGTGTTTGTCACTGCCTCTTACTCTGCTGTCTGACTTCACACCTTGCAGATACTCTGTTCTCCAAGGCATCCTCTTAGTGCCACTCTGCAGTTCCTATTTCTGAAATGGTCTTCGATAGATAAGTGGCCTTTCCCTCACATGTCATGGCCTGATTATAATGCCGCTCGTAAATATGGCACTATTGGCTGTGGCAAATATGGCAGTACCAGCAGCCATTACAACGATACCAGAGGTTGCCTGCTAATCTTGGGGCATATCTGATGGCAAGTTTGTATTGATGGTCGTTTCTGCAATTTCACTCTGGCACCCTTTTGCTGCCAGAACCATTTGTGAACATTAGTTGTGTTTGTGGTGTATTATCGTCTCAACTCAAAGTAATTTCCACACACAACTGTTGAGAAGAAAACGTGTTCGCGAACCTTTCTAGAAGGCTTTTAATCCACTCTGCCGCATAAATGGTTTAATGATCCCGCTACATGTTTTTGCTTCCCTTTGTGAAACCCAACCTTTAATTTCGGTGTGCTTTAAGTCCTCTAAATTAATGGCGGTGTAGATGTGATATGAATCTTCCTTTCTGCTAAATTGCTCTATTTAGCGCATTTGTGGCATGCACTTCGTTAATAAACCACCACAATTCCGTCTTCAAACTTTAACACTAGGGACTAGGTCTACCCACGAGCTAGCTTAACTAGTAAACCACGTTTTCGTCTGTTATAAAAGAAGAAAAAAATTGTAACTTATTTGTAGGAAATTTGACATGAGAGCGTAAACCCACTGTATATGCATTGTAGAAGTACAGATCGACCTATCGATATTGTGGAATATGAGAAACACCGACTGATCCAGTTAAAATGCACTTCAAATCGACGTTTAAGAAGAGTGACTTTAATATAGAGACTCTTGGCTATGTGCTTTCATTCTGAGGGGGGCTACAGGGTACTCGTCTCCCTGATTGTGTTATATTTATTGATTCTAGGGGAGAATGGAGGGGGATTAACAACAAAGGTTACATTCAGGGACGTTGCTTGGGGGAGGGGGTGTTAATCCCCCCATTAAATGAATTTTCAGATGAATAGTTCGGTACAGGTGCCTTCAGTCGGGTATGGTGAGGTGTCTGCCGGATTTCACCTCAGATATTTGTATAAACACCTGACAAAAACGCACACGCACTTGCTCTCTCATCTCTGTATTGAAAGCCCAAAACATGTTTATTTGACAAAATATTGTGTTTCTCTCATTTAGTACTTCTAATAATGGATATTCCTCTCCCTTTCCACTGCCTCTTTAGCCCATCTCGTGCGCTCTGCTTGTCATATAATGTATTCTAACTTTATATACTAGCGTGATGGTCGGGAAATCTGATGCTTAGCCCCCAACCAAGCTACACTCCCGGTTACATTACTTAAGTTATACAGTGTAACACTGGAGTTCCTGCCAGGAGCTATGCTGATACTGTTACAGTCAAAGTTGCTCCCTGTGGGGTCTCCTGTGTCAAACACTGCCTTGGTCTGGATCAGCCGCGACAGTGGAGTGAGCCCTTCCTTTTAATAATTACTTCGTTCGCAGTGCGGATACATTCACAGACCTGCTCCCTGAGTTTATCTGTATTATGGAAAGTCAGGGGAACTGCAGAACAGAAGCTGCAGAGTCCTATTTGACAGCAGTGCAGGCGCCTTTGAGGGAATTCGGCAAGGAGAGATACCACCACCCTCTGTCATCAATCCATCATACAGTGTTTACTGCGTTGCCACAGTGGGCTGCAACCATAAACTGAATGTTGTAAACAACAGAACCATGCACGGACCTCCCGGGCACTTCGAGACGTTGCTCTTCCAGAATTGCTTCCTTCCAGAATCGCTCGCCATTTTCCCTGTGCATCACTCAGCCCACACCTCTCCGGCTGTTCCTGTGGTACTGCCCAGCTCTAAGCAACCCTTTCCTCCCCCTCCCAGAAGCAGGAGGCGGCCGCCATAGTGGGGTAGGCTGTCACAAGAGACAGTGGCGGCCGTTGGCTGACCGAGCCAGTGGGTTGGGCTACGCAGCCAATGGTGAGTCACGTTACTTTTAGTTGCTTTCAGGGAAGAGGTAGGGAGTTTCGATTATGGGAACTCGGCAGCCAGAGTGTCATTGCGGCTTCCCAGACTGTCAGTCCGAGCCAAATAAATGAGACTGAACACTTAAACACTCACTCAGCGTCACGGTGCTTGATTCTGACACTCAGCCTCCTTTTACTCGAGCTGGTTTCAGTACAGCAACGCTCAAGACTGTCACATTTTGAGTATTATTTTCACCTAGGTTGAGATCTTGTATGTGTTACCGTTACTGCAGCATTAGTATTTCTCTCACATGGAAAAATACGGTATGCATTTTTTTTGCAGTTTTATATAGCGCGAACTCGTTGAGCACCAGTTGCATTACGGACGGTCTGGACACATTGTATCACCTTAGGGCACGCGGCGACAGTTCGTAATTGCCTCAATTTGAACCAGATATAATTTGGTATGTCGGGTTTTGGCTAATGGTTTTTATGGCATGTATAAGATTGTGTTTTAAACGCATATGATTTAAATTAAAGTTAATCGCGTGAAAAAGTATTTGTCGGTTAAAAAAAGTACGAATGCAACAATTGCAATGTACGCATAAGAAGCGTGTTAACAGGCAACATTGACTCCTGTTAAAACAAGCGCGGTCCCGAAAGTGAAAGAGGACCGCGCTGCAGCCGGAGCATGGGGATCTCTTGTCTTTATGGGGCCATGTGTTTCTAATTAGAAACACATGGCCCCATAAAGATAAGAAAGTGCTTTGCGACAGACGCAAAGCAGGCAAGCCAGTCCGGGTGGGCCGGCACAAAAAGCGAAAGGGAGGCAACCCAAACACCTAATTTCCAATGGCAGGCCACCGTTTAACATAAACGGTGACGCCAGCCAATGGAAATAAGGGGCGGGCGGGGCTTTAAGCCTTTTTCTCAAAGTCCTCATTTACAATAAATCTCGCCGAGCGAGCTACGCATGTGCGCAGCAACGCTAGGCGAGACCTAATAAATCTCGCCGAGCGAGCTGCGCATGTGCGCAGCAACGCTAGGCGAGACCTAAAAAAGAGTGAGCATGGTCCCATGGCTCCCTCTTGTGGTGATGTCCAAGAATTGTGGTTTGGGAAATACAAAGAAATTCTAGGCCGAGAGAATCGGGTTTTTTATTACCTATTGCAAAAGCTACAATGGACATTTACGTTTATTGCAGAGCAAGGCTAGTTGACCTACCAGCAAAAGTGTGCTGCCAGCCAAAGAGAAAACGCAAGTTACCAGCCCGTACGAAAGCTAAATTACATGTAACTAAACTAAAGCTATCCAGAATTGACATCTTTCATAGAGTCACATATTTTAAACATCCACTATCAGGTAAAAATCTTCAGTACATTTTATAGAGCAGTCTCCCAAATTCTGTTGCCCCTCTTCGTCGCCCAGACCTTTTTTGCCTTAATCAGTAAGACAGAAAGCCCTAGGAGAAGGGGGCCTGCAGATGTAGTTCGATGCTCTTGGGACAGAGACAAAGTTTCCTCAGCACAGAGAGAACGGTAAGTGCCTTTACTGGGTCCGGATAGGCCCCAGGAACCAATAGGTAACACGGTGCAGCCCACACGCTAGAAGGAGTCCAATCACAAGACACTATGTTTGGGAATCAACCGCTTAGCGATATGGTAAAGGTATGACTCAGCTGTCAATATACTTAGCTCGGGTGCGATTGCATTGGTCTTTGTGCATTGTGTTTGCCTTGTCATCGGTGTTTGTCTATGTCTAATGCCTCTGAGAGAGGAGGCAAAATGAGCCTTTGGGCCTGGAAGGCCGTGATGGTGACCATCGACATCTGGAATGAATCTTATAAGTGGGCAAGGGCCCTACTGTCAAGGGTGGGGATCTTCAGGTAGGGAGTGGATTTCCACATGGGGAGAGTTAGGGCACAGCCAGATCGGGGATTACGTTGCAGATTGTGAAGCTGAAGTGGAATGGCTGACAAGTACTGGAGTGACCTGGAAGAACATTTTACTTACTCTATTTTCTTTTTTCCCCACTAAATAGTTGCAGATCAGGTTCAAGCAAACCCGTTGGCCAGAATGTTCTGGCTGACAGCTGTTTCCTTAGAAAATGTGCCCAGAGAGCAGTGCTTGCAAATATCCCACAGGATGGGCGGCATGCTGCCCTACAAATGCTGCAGAGGAACAGCTCTTTGGAATAGCACAATGTTGCTTTTGCTCTTCATGAAGTCCTTATGGAGTCTTACCTAGTCTAATGGGTGCAATATTTCGGAATACAAAAAATAGCCACCTAAAAATGGTTATTTTAGCTATCAGAGGAAGCCTGGAGAAAGGCTGGGACATTTTACAAAGTCTACAAAATCCTTAGGGGTTTTGTCCTTTTGAGTTAGAATTTCAGAGATCCAGACTCTTCAGTGTCTCTTTAGCCGAGGACACATGGATTATAGCCTGAGAAGTAGGAAGGACAATCTTGATTTAAAAGAGCATCACAATGAAGGAAGGACACATCTGAAGGACAAATTTGTCTTCTGCCATTTTAATTACACACACACACACACACACATAAAAATCAACCAACCGTCCTCCTTGCCCCCCGCCCAACTCTCATATCTTATTGCCCCCCTTCCCCCCTCTCCCTATTTTGGCCAAAAACAGACCTAGGCTAACCTACTAAACCCATGAAACGGGACTTCCTGAAGTTGTGGTTCAGACTAGATAGACCCAGATTGGGAGAGGTTTCCCTCTAACAGAAAACATCAGTAAAATAATCAGACACATGTTCATGTCACAACTAAAGCATTACCTACCTCAAACATTCTCCTCTGGCACTTGCTCTCTTCCAAAAGAGAGCTTGAACACCCTGGGCTTTAGCATCATATGAATGATTTTACAACATGCAAAATGCTGTGGAGATTTACGGGCGGAAGCATACCATCTGCACAACAAAAAATGCAGACGTCATTTTCAAATAATCTCACAAAATTTCAGAAACCCCACACAACAGATGCAAAATTCTGTGGTTTACCCACCAAGCTCAACCTTCATTTATTTCAGAAGAAAATAAACAGCAATGTGTTTTGGCGCAACCACCGACGTGCTAGTGCCCGCTCTCAACAATTAGGTACATCAACTTAATCTATGTACTTTTTGTCCATATTTATAGCTTGAGGATACCAGTACTTCAGATCTGTATTTAATTTCCTATTACTCGTTCTGAAGTATAATTGCCTCAAAATATACAATATTTTAGTTTCCAGATTTACAATGGGAATCACTGCACCCCTTTAAGGTATGGGCTTTTTGATCTTTTTGGTGAATCTCTTGCTTCAAAAAGCCTTTGTTTGGCATCAAGGAAACATCTACTCGCAGATTATATCATGCCAAGAGACAAGTAACTCTTCGCTTACCACTGGGAGTCGTTACCAGCTTAGTGGTCATCAGCGTTCCGTTACTGCTCACCACCATGATGGGTGTATTGCTACTGCTGGGGAGGCTGCCCGCCATCGGCTTGGGAAGAATTTTACTTGGTTGCACCTGCTGAGTGATGATCTTAACACCTGTATGGAAACAAAAGCATTAAGCACAATAATTAAATAGTTGAACGACAAGTGAATTATCCTGTTATACCAGAACTATAGATTCTCAGAACGAAACCAAATCAATACAATGACCAAATTCACAATAATGACTGTCTCACAGCAAGAATCCACTTTCGACTGCACTTATGATTGTGACAATAAAAAGAAAGTAAAGCCCTTGCATTCTGCATGCCTGTCTATACAGCTTTCCATGGCTTCCCTGGAGTACAGTTTTATCAGTGTTTTTCCCCTTGAGAGTTTCCAGGTGTTCTCATTGGGGTTCAGTGCTAAACTATGAAAACAGCCACCATTTGCAGATACAGATCAGTCATGGTGAGAAACCGTGAGCAATCAATCCCGATCATTTTCAGACCGAACGTGTCCCATTTGAGGGGTCCTCATTCACTACTCTTTAACCATGAAGAACACCTTACCTTCAATACAGCCACTTGCACTGACCGTACAGTTCTAGCCCAACTATTCAAAGTATAGACTACCTTCATGGTGGTTAAGACCAGCTCTAGCTCTGCCTTCTTCACAACTAGTAGGGGCTATCTGAGGCAGCAAGCAGTTTTGGGAAAACGACTTAACTTATGCGGTCACTATGAAAATCTTAAGGCGATCTCAGATCACCCACAGCAGTACCCACATGTAATTACCACTCTAACTTGTTTCCTGATCTTGTTTCAAGTGGCCTTTCTCCGTGCTTATGACATGAACGACTGAAGCAGAAAATATATTTAGTGAGGATGGTAGGGTAGATATTGTGAAGGAGGTCGAGCTAAGACTACAATTATATTCACCATGAAGGCAATTTAAGGCAAGATGAGAGGTACACATTCTGCTCATCCCTTCTTTAACAGACAACAGCAAAAAACTACACATTAACATGAAACATAAATGAAGTTTCTTACATGTAATCCTAGTTTTATTCCAGGGGAATCCTCATAAGCACTGAATTGTCCCTCCCACGTACGGGATCCCAGAGCACTTTGCAAAATATACATCTATGTGTGTGCCAGCTCTTTTAAAAGACAAAAAGCACATACACATTGAAAAGAGACTTTGCAGTCTAAAAAGGATATAAATGGCCGACTTACATTTGGGTTTCAATTTTAAAAATATCTCCAATTGTAGTAATACAGTCACTGAATTCAAAGTGACTAGAAATATCAGCCACAGACCTCTTTTTTAAAAGGTAAAATAAAGAAACGTAGGGCAATGTTAGCATGTAGGCTGTACAACTAGAGCATTAAAACTGGCTATTGGGACAGAAAAGTCCTCCGCATGGTAACATGTATGCACCCCTGCCCTGAGTGCCCAACTGTACTGATGTCTGGATCCCTAATGCTGATGATGTTTATAGTGATAGGCAAACATGGATCATGAGTGTGACCATGAAGTAATCCTGTCTCAAGAACTGCAGTCTTGGTTGACCTGGAGGGGCTCCCAAAGCATTTGCCTCATAGTGGTAATAGGTTACTGCCTTTACAACCAGCACGAGGACTGTTTGGCAGCATATCATGCAGTGAACAATATGAGTGAACAAGTCCTCTTTAACCTGTGTCACTTGGGTGAGGGACGCATGCTCATTCATTCACAGTTCTGCTGCCGTGTGCTCAAGTCACCCCTTGGCCTACTTTGGTTTTAAGTGGACTGCTGCACAGCACTAAAGTGGTATATCTGCGCTGAATGGTGAATGGTACAATACATGGCAAACTATGGGTTCCATTTTCACTCAATGAGGATTTGTAGAGCGCAGTTGCTTCACTATTGTGGGTCTCGAGTCGCTATCGAATCATGTTGCTTGTTCTCTTATTGATTGAAAATCTAGAGGGACATGGCCAGCAACAAGGCCGAGTAGCCGTGTTCGCCGGAGGCTCCAGCGGCGGAATGTAATCCTGTCTGTGATCCTGCCTTCAAACCGCCATCCGCCCAGGAAACCTGTACTCACTTGTTGGGGGGGAGCACACTGAGGAGGGCGGGACAGGCGAGATGTTGGAACACACTGCGGGAGCTCCGAAAATAAAATGAGTGACGCTGAACTGGAGCAGCGGTCCAACATGGCGGCGTCCCGTGGCAGATCCCACCCGCAGTAGAGAGGTGAGCCAGGGGATCCAACGTCCAAACGGCCCAATCAGGAGTGACAGTGGTGCCACACAGATGAGCATTGCACCCTACCAAGCTGCCCCCATGAGCACCCAAATTAGCTCCTCGGCCACAACAGAGACTGAAATTGCTGTCACGTGTCCGCACATGCGATAGGGGCTGAGCGGCCAAATGTGGGCCAAGAGAGCAGGGTGCCTCCAAAGATCCCAACAGTGTACCGCAGGCGAAAGGGGCCACACTCCTGGGACGTTCAGGGAGGAAGAAGGCGTACGTTCGCAGCAGCGCTGAGCAAGGCATGGCCCCAGTGTACGAATGGAGAGACGCCATGCCGGCTAAGTGGGAGAGCGCGCTGGGGACAATGAGGAGAGCGATATAAAAGAATATAAGGCAGGAGATGCAAATATGAACCAAGAGGGACTCTGAATTGGAGACCACGGTCCAGAGGCAACACTTTGCGGCCGATCCCACCAGCAGTGCAGAGGTGAGTGGGGGGATCCAACACACGCGTGACACCCTAAGGAGTGGCAAGGTCAGCAGAGCTGCTCTAGAGCCAGACAACCAGGTCAGCAGAGCTGCTCTAGAGCCAGACAACCAGGTCAGCAGAGCTGCTCTAGAGCCAGAGAACCAGGTCAGCAGAGCTGCTGTAGAGCCAGAGAACCAGGTCAGCAGAGCTGCTGTAGAGCCAGAGAACCAGGTCAGCAGAGCTGCTGTAGAGCCAGAGAAACAGGTCAGCAAAGCCGCTGTAGAGCCAGAGAACCAGGTCAGCAGAGCTGCTGTAGAGCCAGAGAACCAGGTCAGCAGAGCCGTTGTAGAGCCTGAGACCCAGGTCAGCAGAGCCGCTGTAGAGCCAGAGAACCAGGTCAGCAGAGCCGCTCTAGAGCCAGAGAACCAGGTCAGCAGAGCCGCTCTAGAGCCAGAGAACCGGGTCAGCAGAGCCGCTCTAGAGCCAGAAAACCAGGTCAGCAGAGCCGCTCTCGAGCCAGAGAACCAGGCCAGCAGAGCCGCTCTAGAGCCAGAGAACCAGGCCAGCAGAGCCGCTCTAGAGCCAGAGAACCAGGCCAGCAGAGCCGCTCTAGAGCCAGAGAACCAGGCCAGCAGAGCCGCTCTAGAGCCAGAGAACCAGGTCAGCAGAGTTGTTGTAGAGCCAGAGAACCAGGTCAGCAGAGCTGCTCTAGAGCCAGAGAACCAGGTCAGCAGAGCTGCTCTAGAGCCAGGGAACCAGGTCAGCAGAGCTGCTCTAGTGCCAGGGAACCAGGTCAGCAGAGCAGCAGTAGAGCTAGAGAACCAGGTCAGCAGAGCTGCTGTAGAGCCAGAGAACCAGGTCAGCAGAGCTGCTGTAGAGCCAGAGAACTAGGTCAGCAGAGCCGCTCTAGAGCCAGAGAACCAGGTCAGCAAGCTGCTGTAGAGCCTGAGAACCAGGTCAGCAGAGCCGCTCTAGAGCCAGAGAACCAGGTCAGCAGAGCTGCTGTAGAGCCAGAGAACCAGGTCAGCAGAGCTGCTCTAGAGCCAGAGAACCAGGTCAGCAGAGCTTCTGTAGAGCCAGAGAACCAGGTCAGCAGAGCTGCTGTAGAGCCAGAGAACCAGGCCAGCAGAGCCGCTCTAGAGCCAGAGAACCAGGTCAGCAGAGTTGTTGTAGAGCCAGAGAACCAGGTCAGCAGAGCTGCTCTAGAGCCAGAGAACCAGGTCAGCAGAGCTGCTCTAGAGCCAGGGAACCAGGTCAGCAGAGCTGCTCTAGTGCCAGGGAACCAGGTCAGCAGAGCAGCAGTAGAGCTAGAGAACCAGGTCAGCAGAGCTGCTGTAGAGCCAGAGAACCAGGTCAGCAGAGCTGCTGTAGAGCCAGAGAACAAGGTCAGCAGAGTCGCTCTAGAGCCTGAGAACCAGGTCAGCAGAGCTGCTGTAGAGCCAGAGAACGAGGTCAGCAGAGCTGCTCTATGGCCAGAGAACTGGGCCAGAGAACCAGGTCAGCAGAGGTGTTGAAGAGCCAGAGAACCAGGTCAGCAGAGCTGCTGTAGAGCCAGAGAACCAGGTCAGCAGAGCTGCTCTAGAGCCAGAGAACCAGGTCAGCAGAGCTGCTGTAGAGCCAGAGAACCAGGTCAGCAGAACTGCTGTAGAGCCAGAGAACCAGGTCAGCAGAGCTGCTGTAGAGCCAGAGAACCAGGTCAGCAGAACCGTTGTAGAGCCAGAGAACCAGGTCTGCAGAGCTGCTCTAGAGCCAGAGAACCAGGTCAGCAGAGCTGCTCTAGATCCAGATAACCAGGTCAGCAGAGCTGCTGTAGAGCCAGAACACCAGGTCAGCAGCGCCGTTGTAGAGCCAGAGAACCAGGTCAGCAGAGCCGCTCTAGAGCCAGAGAACCAGGTCAGCAGAGCCGCTCTAGAGCCAGAGTACCAGGTCAGCAGAGCCGCTCTAGAGCCAGAGTACCAGGTCAGCAGAGCCGCTCTAGAACCAGGTCAGCAGAGCCGTTCTAGAGCCTGAGAACCAGGTCAGCAGAGCTGCTGTAGAGCCAGAGAACCAGGTCAGGAGAGCCGCTGTAGAGCCAGAGAACCAGGTCAGCAGAGCTGCTGTAGAGCCAGAGACCCAGGTCAGCAGAGCAGCTGTAGAGCCATAGAACCGGGTCAGCAGAGCCAGCTCTAGAGCCAGACAACCGGGTCAGCAGAGCCGCTCTAGAGCCAGACAACCGGGTCAGCAGAGCCGCTCTAGAGCCACAGAACCGGGTCAGCAGAGCTGACCTAGAGCCAGAGAACCAGGTCAGCAAGAGCTGACCTAGAGCCAGAGAACCAGGTCAGCAGAGCTGATCTAGAGCCAGAGAACCAGGTCAGCAGAGCTGCTCTAGAGCCAGAGAACCAGGTCAGCAGAGCTGCTGTAGAGCCAGAGAACCAGGTCAGCAGAGCTGCTCTAGAGCCAGAGAACCAGGTCAGCAGAGCTTCTGTAGAGCCAGAGAACCAGGTCAGCAGAGCTGCTGTAGAGCCAGAGAACCAGGCCAGCAGAGCCGCTCTAGAGCCAGAGAACCAGGTCAGCAGAGTTGTTGTAGAGCCAGAGAACCAGGTCAGCAGAGCTGCTCTAGAGCCAGAGAACCAGGTCAGCAGAGCTGCTCTAGAGCCAGGGAACCAGGTCAGCAGAGCTGCTCTAGTGCCAGGGAACCAGGTCAGCAGAGCAGCAGTAGAGCTAGAGAACCAGGTCAGCAGAGCTGCTGTAGAGCCAGAGAACCAGGTCAGCAGAGCTGCTGTAGAGCCAGAGAACAAGGTCAGCAGAGTCGCTCTAGAGCCTGAGAACCAGGTCAGCAGAGCTGCTGTAGAGCCAGAGAACGAGGTCAGCAGAGCTGCTCTATGGCCAGAGAACTGGGCCAGAGAACCAGGTCAGCGAACTAGGTCAGCAGAGGTGTTGAAGAGCCAGAGAACCAGGTCAGCAGAGCTGCTGTAGAGCCAGAGAACCAGGTCAGCAGAGCTGCTCTAGAGCCAGAGAACCAGGTCAGCAGAGCTGCTGTAGAGCCAGAGAACCAGGTCAGCAGAACTGCTGTAGAGCCAGAGAACCAGGTCAGCAGAGCTGCTGTAGAGCCAGAGAACCAGGTCAGCAGAACCGTTGTAGAGCCAGAGAACCAGGTCTGCAGAGCTGCTCTAGAGCCAGAGAACCAGGTCAGCAGAGCTGCTCTAGATCCAGATAACCAGGCCAGCAGAGCTGCTGTAGAGCCAGAACACCAGGTCAGCAGCGCCGTTGTAGAGCCAGAGAACCAGGTCAGCAGAGCCGCTCTAGAGCCAGAGAACCAGGTCAGCAGAGCCGCTCTAGAGCCAGAGTACCAGGTCAGCAGAGCCGCTCTAGAGCCAGAGTACCAGGTCAGCAGAGCCGCTCTAGAACCAGGTCAGCAGAGCCGTTCTAGAGCCTGAGAACCAGGTCAGCAGAGCTGCTGTAGAGCCAGAGAACCAGGTCAGGAGAGCCGCTGTAGAGCCAGAGAACCAGGTCAGCAGAGCTGCTGTAGAGCCAGAGACCCAGGTCAGCAGAGCAGCTGTAGAGCCATAGAACCGGGTCAGCAGAGCCGCTCTAGAGCCAGACAACCGGGTCAGCAGAGCCGCTCTAGAGCCAGACAACCGGGTCAGCAGAGCCGCTCTAGAGCCACAGAACCGGGTCAGCAGAGCTGACCTAGAGCCAGAGAACCAGGTCAGCAGAGCTGACCTAGAGCCAGAGAACCAGGTCAGCAGAGCTGATCTAGAGCCAGAGAACCAGGTCAGCAGAGCTGCTCTAGAGCCAGAGAACCAGGTCAGCAGAGCTGCTGTAGAGCCAGAACACCAGGTCAGCAGCGCCGTTGTAGAGCCAGAGAACCAGGTCAGCAGAGCTGCTGTAGAGCCAGGTCAGCAGAGCCGATCTAGAGCCAGAGAACCAGGTCAGCAGAGCCGCTCTAGAGCCAGAGTACCAGGTCAGCAGAGCCGCTCTAGAGCCAGAGAACCAGGTCAGCAGAGCTGCTGTAGAGCCAGAGAACCGGGTCAGCAGAGCTGCTGTAGAGCCAGAGAACCGGGTCAGCAGAGCTGCTGTAGAGCCAGAGAACCGGGTCAGCAGAGCTGCTCTAGAGCCAGAGAACCGGGTCAGCAGAGCTGCTCTAGAGCCAGAGAACCAGGTCAGCAGAGCTGCTGTAGAGCTAGGGAACCAGGTCAGCAGAGCCGTTGTAGAGCCTGAGACCCAGGTCAGCAGAGCTGCTGTAGAGCCATAGAACCAGGTCAGCAGAGCCGCTCTAGAGCCAGAGAACCAGGTCAGCAGAGCTGCTGTAGAGCCAGAGAACCAGGTCAGCAGAGTTGCTGTAGAGCCAGAGAACAAAGTCAGCAGAGTCGCTCTAGAGCCTGAGAACCAGGTCAGCAGAGCTGCTGTAGAGCCAGAGAACGAGGTCAGCAGAGCTGCTCTATGGCCAGAGAACTGGGCCAGAGAACCAGATCAGCGAACCAGGTCAGCAGAGGTGTTGTAGAGCCAGAGAACCAGGTCAGCAGAGCAGCTGTAGAGCCAGAGAACCAGGTCAGCAGAGCTGCTCTAGAGCCAGAGAACCAGGTCAGCAGAGCTGCTGTAGAGCCAGAGAACCAGGTCAGCAGAGCTGCTGTAGAGCCAGAGAACCAGGTCAGCAGAACCGTTGTAGAGCCAGAGAACCAGGTCAGCAGAGCTGCTCTAGAGCCTGAGAACCAGGTCAGCAGAGCTGCTCTAGAGCCAGATAACCAGGTCAGCAGAGCTGCTGTAGAGCCAGGTCAGCAGCGCCGTTGTAGAGCCAGAGAACCAGGTCAGCAGAGCCGCTCTAGAGCCAGAGAACCAGGTCAGCAGAGCCGCTCTAGAGCCTGAGAACCAGGTCAGCAGAGCTGCTGTAGAGCCAGAGAACCAGGTCAGCAGAGCCGCTGTAGAGCCAGAGAACCAGGTCAGCAGGGCTGCTCTAGAGCCTGAGAACCAGGTCAGCAGAGCTGCTCTAGAGCCTGAGAACCAGGTCAGCAGAGCTGCTGTAGAGCCAAAGAACCTGGTCAGCAGAGCTGCTGTAGTGCCAGAGAAACAGGTCAGCAAAGCCGCTGTAGTGCCAGAGAAACAGGTCAGCAAAGCCGCTGTAGAGCCAGAGAACCAGGTCAGCAGAGCCGTTGTAGAGCCTGAGACCCAGGTCAGCAAAGCTGATGCTTTTTAAAGCCTCTTTTGATCCATCTGAGCTAGAATCAATGTTTGCAACTGATACAGAAGATCTGAATCATGCTGCAAGTGTGGAAAATATGTAAATACTCCGAGTACGCGGCGGTCACAATATTGCGTTATTCCAGTGGTCCTGCCTATGAGCAAAGACTTGTAGTGTAAAGGCCTTGATTTACTGACAGTGTTGTACATCCATGGAACTGTCCCCCAGAAGAATATTTGGGCAAAAAATAACCTCGATCAATCAATCAATCAATCAATCAATCAAACCTCGAAGTACTGATTCGGTGGTACTGATAAAGTAAGGGTAAAAGTGGAGGCCATGCAAGGTCACTGAAGTCAGGAAGGAATGGGCAGTTCTGGACAGCATTGTCATTCTCCAGGTAGGAATTCTCATGCAGGCCAGCGCCAAGTAGCTGGGATGAAACAAGCATTTGCAATGCAATAGGTCTCTCATTTACGCGAGTTGAAGCTATTGGCATTGTAAATGACAATGTCTTTTATTTAGGTTTTAAAAACGAAAACATAAATAAAAGGCATTGTCATTTACAATGCCAATAGCTCAAACTTGTTAATGTAAGTAAGTAAACTGTGGCACACTCATTTTACCAATTCCATCTATTATATTATTGTTTGCCTTCCAATTGCATGGAGATAGGAATCACAAATGTGCACATGTGCAATCCATGTACTTACCAGATTCCTGCTTGATCTGTATGGTGGGTTTGACGTTAGTTGACATCTGTGACTGCTGCTGAAGAGTAATCGGAGAGGTTTGAGTTATCTGCTGTGGCGAGTGTTGCGTAATCTGAGGCAACGTTTGTCTTGGAGACTGTGGGAACTGCTTTGGAAAATGCGCCAGAATCTGTGTAGGAGAGCCCACCAAGGATTTGGGGGATGGTAGTCTGGCAGAAGTCACTTTAATAGTTGATGTAGAAGTACCTAGGTAAGAAAGACAAATCTTACATGCTATTTACAAACTACTATATGTTCTGAGTGCGAACATTCTAGGCCATTTCCATTAAAAGGTCACATTTTGACAGAAGACTGTATAGCTGGTCCAATACACACTGTCTGCACAGTTAGAAATGTCACAGAATCACAAAATGATACGGTCCGAGACACAAATGGCCACAGCTAGTCCAAGCCACTCCCTTTCCCAAGATATACAAAAACAGAAGCCCCTACAAAATGACATAAAACTAAACAGTGGTCTTCTGTGACCAGATAATTTATGGTTATAGACCAAAAGCAACAGTAGTTCTTGCATACAATTGGCTACATAAAAACACAACCAAAACTCCCAGCGGTAAAGAAGAGCATTGGAGCAAGCTATCAAGCCTGGGGTGATTGAGTGATGAACTAAAGATGCAAAGACAGGCAATTCCTCACCCTTACCATAGATTTCAAGCCTTGAGAAATATATTCACCCCTCGCTGTGGCGATTCAGTTTGATCAGTACAAGCTATATTTAGGGCTTACTGGCCCAGTCTAGCAAGAGAGTTTGAGCTTGCAGAAAGTGAATTAACAATAAAGATGCCTTTAAATCTTGTTTTCATCTGGTTTAATTTGCTGTGTGTTAAAGGACAGAGGTCAAATGTCAGCTTATGTCTTTTAACAAATTGCTGCTCATTTCATCTGTAGATTGCCGTTTACTTTTCTTTCTCCAGCTGCAAAGTTAGAGGATTTTTTAAAGTGAACTATCAGACAATCATGCTGTATACACATCATTTAAATAACTTGTAAATGAACTGTACAAATATTTAAAAATATATTTCAGTAGTTAGGAAAATACTTTTAAAAAAATTCTTAAGTGAGATGAACACAAAGATTTTAATAGGATCAAAACAAATTTGAATACTTAACTTGGTGATGTGCAAATGAAATATTTCATGAAACCAGATTTCCACATATTACAGTTGTACACTGAATAGTTTTATCAGTAAAACTACAATTGAGTGGGAAAGTTTGAGGCCATTTCAATGGAAAATGACAGTGCGCTACCACATGAGGCTTTAGTAATATAATTTTTAATATTGAGAGTTTTCAAATATGAACTGAGAAACATTCCTGCCCTGATGGCAATTCTATTAGTGAACTAAAAGGCAAGTGAGGGGTCAAGTGTACCCTATATGTGGGCTAGATTTTTATTATTATAAGTGCAGCAAACATTTAGTCCATTAAATCATACAAGGGTTTTTTGTACAGCAGACCTGCAGAACTCACATATTTGAAGGCGTATTCATATGGGATAATAAAGTAAAAGAGGACTTGGTGAAATAAAATATTTGCCAAAGATCACACAATTTGAGAAAAGTTTATGGGTCAAGTGCATTACAGTTAGGTCGATTAGAGTATTCAATCTAGACCTGCAAATCTGATTTCAATTTGAGGCCTGGAATTGAATAAGTGAGCCCATGAATCATTCAAGGAAGATCTGTCTGAGATGCTTTTCCACAACTAGAAACCCACTACAAACTTGACTGAGTAAATCGATCACATGCAGTACAAATCTTACTTCTGATAAGAACATCAAGGACTATTCACTGATTCACATGTCCAGCATGGTAACCTTCAGAACACAAAAAATAAAAACTAAGGGGGGGGGTACAGGAATTAACAACATTAAGTGAGTGTTCTGAGACTTCTTTGAGCGCATAAAAGTGACTGTTTCCTGCCCCTCTACAGATGCTTCTGAGAAACAACTGAGAAACACATTTCAAAATCTAGTCTTGCTCCCAGTGGCTTTAAAACAATATCTTCATTAATAATATTTAAATTTAGCATTTATTAATGTTAGCGGTCTGTTGTTAGATGCACTCCCCTGCACATGTAGCTAAACTATCACCAGTTGCGTAGAACAAGTGAATTTGTGTCAACTGCTTATGAGGAAGGGCACAAGTTAGCAAGCAATCTTTTCAGCAGGGAGGTGAAAGGCTGAACTTTAACCAGTGGCTTGAGACACATCCTCACTGCTGGAGGAAAAAAGGAAAACAGTCTGGCGGCCCACCCGCAATTAACAAAATGGCGAGTGAAAAACACCTGCGTGTACCTTCAAGGTTGGCTTCTCCCATACCCATTATAACCTATGTAAAAATGCCATGCAAAAAGTAACCTTTCCTAAAAGCAGTAAGAAACTGCAGCACACTGCGCCCATAGTGAAAAAGCCAGAGCCCTAGAAAATAGACGAATCACTGTGACTGAGTCTTGCCTCTGAATTTCAAAACATTGCTAAAGTATCTGGTCCAGAGCTCCAAACAACTGATCGCTGAACATTTTCCAACCCAGTTCCCAGTTCCTGTAAGTCCAGTAAAGCCCAGACTGACATCAGCCAAAATCACAAGCTCTCAAATAAATACCAGTTTTATAATCTGCTGTGCATCTTGCAATGGACTTCCTATTGCGTGAAATGGTTGGGCATCAAAGACTTGTTTTCATGTTTACTCTGTCCACTGGACAAGTAGGGCCAAGCCTCTGCATGACAAACCCTTTGACTGCCAATTTACTATATCACAGTGTGTATGCCTGAAAGAGGATTGCCTGTACCCATCTGCGTAATCTGTTGACATTAGCACATATTTTTCATTAATGCAAAATATTTACTATTAGAGCAAGCACTCCAAAGAAAAGCAGTGGCCTGAGCTTGCACTACACTCCGAGGTTCCAGTATAAAAACGTGTACTCTTGTTTGCAAAACAGAACACTTAGAGACTAGTTATAGTGCTTCCAGAATACTCCCTAATTATATGCAAATACACCCTAAGCACCAAAGCTAATTTTGTGTTTGTTTGCTTTCAAAATGAAATGTACCCCAAGAAACTGTGTCTTGGTAAAATGCTTAGCTAAGCCATTATGCCACTTTAAATATCATTTCTCCGAGGCATCATTTAGTAAAACGTGTTTCATGCATGCCAATACTTAATAATAATAAAAATAATAATAATGATAATGAAAATAATATCAGTGTTTAACTTTTATAGGCAACATGAAAATAAACGAGAGACGATTCTTTAAAGAAATGTACAGCAGGTATATGCCCTTGCAGGAGTGCGGATTTACGACTTTCAGAAATTCTTCAGAGGCCTGGAAACCATGCTTCTAGCAAATGTTTGTGAATTCTATTAATGCAAGAAACAATATATTTAAAAATCTGCTGAGTGATTATAAATTCATGTTAGTTAAACCCTCATTTTTCCCCACTAGGGAAAAGTTTTACTCCTGCCCTTGTCACAAGTAAATTTCCAACGTTTATCAGTTGCGGAAGAGATTAAAAAGGAATTGGTGATACCTCCAAAAATGTTAGTCTGTGGGTGTGCACCCACTCAAGGCATTCTAACCCTGGAAATACCACTTCAAATTGCTGCCTCTGTATGAGTATTTATGAGGAAAAAGTAGGAACATTTGTCTTGCTAGAATCCAAAACCTGATATCATAGCCCCCTAACCTAATGATTGAAGCTACTATGAGCTCTGATCTAAGACATTGCCATAAATTGTCACCTTGCTGCATGGGTCAAAAGGGATAGGTACATTTTTAGCCCCTTAGACAAGTAGATATATAAAATATCATACCTCTGCATAAGTGTGATTAGTTTTCTTACCTTGTGATAAAGTGGACATGACCACGGAAGGAGTAGAGGTCACCACTGTGGTGATAGCTATTGAACTGGGGGTGGGCGAAGAGTTGTTGCCAGTGGTAGAGGTGCTGCTGGTGACAAGGCTAGACTGAGATGCTGTGGCTACTGCTGGTTGCTTCTGCGTGGTTGAGGCAATGACCGACGTGGGAATGAGCTTTGTGACAGCAGCATAGCTATGGGACTTGGACAGAATATTGGGTACAAATGTTGAGCTCGGTGATGTAGTGACAATTATCACCTGAAATGAAAGAAATAAGGTTTCACATCATGTTGATTTGACATTTGAGCATGAACAGTTTTGATAGAAGATGATATAAGAATTAATGCCAGAATGGCTTCATCGAAAAATTATCCCAAAAAGTTGCCTCCTCAAATTAGATCTACACTGGTTACCTTTCTACAACAGCTTGGTAGATCCAAGTGAAAGAGAAGTCTTCTTTTAAATAAAATCTTTTCCTCCTCTGAATTTAAGAAAATTAGTGAGTGGATCCAGGTCATGACTGCCAAATAAGAAAAGTGTTCATTCATTACCCAGTTCTATGTTAGATAACATTTATGTTAAAAAAAAAATTTGATCCCAGGCCCTCACGGAAGAAAGAAAAAAAAAAAGCAAAGGACTGTGGACCACAATACAACTCGGTTTGGGGCTGGAAAGGGGGTGTGGGAGTTTGGGAATTAAGCTGTGGAAAGGTGGTAATAAAACTAGAATAAAGTAGAGAGACCAAGACGGAGGGAGTGGAGTATAAGTAAAAGAGAGAGCAACATCAAGGACGGGGGGACCGAAGCACATAAGTAAGAGAACACAGAATCCTATGCTATATTATTTGTAAAGTGCACTTTCACCCAGCAAGCTATCCTGGTGCGGAGCCTATGTGTGCGTAGGCCAGCCAATGGTAGGTTGGTTATTTCAGAAGCCAGGTCTTCACCTTCTTGCGGAATTCAAGAAGGAGGCGCCAATGTAGAGTGGGAGGTCGGTCCACGCTTTAGGAGTGATGTAAGAGAACGCCCGTCATCCTGACTCGATTCTGTTTATGTGCAGGATGTGTGGGAAGGAGTCCTGCACAGCGGCTGTGTCTGGGTGGCTAGTGGAAGGAGATGAGACTGTTCAGGTAGTTGTGTAGTGCCTTGAATTTATGTGAAGAGTCTGAAATGAGCGTGTTTGTGTATTGAGAGCCAGTAGAGCTCCCTCGGGTGCACTGAGATGAGAGTTGAATGGGAAGTTGAGAATGAGTCTGGTTGCAGAGTTCTGGATGGTCTGTAGTCTTCTGGCGAGTTGCTTGATGATCCTAGCAAACAGGTTGCTCCTGTAGTCCAACCTGTTGGTGAGTGAGTGTGTGAGTGACAGCTTTTCTTGCTTGGGAGCCATTTGAAGATGTTCCTCAGCATCTTCAGGGTGTGGAAACAGGGTGCAGTGAGGGTATTGACTTGAGCAGTCAAGCCCAGTTTGCTGTCAAAGATGTTTCCAAGGTTCCTGGCCTGGGCGCAGGTCAGAGTTCCGCTTGTCACCAGTTGGAGGCCCATGGTGAGGTGTTCTTGCCTAAGACTTCTGTCTTGACGGTGTTGAGCTTGAGACAGCTGGTTTTCATCCAGTTAGTGACTTCAGTCATGTAGGTGGTGAACTTGTTTCTTGTGTTGGGAGACTTGTCCAAGAGGGAGAGTATGAGCTGCAGGTTATTAGCATCGGAAAGAATGGTGATGAATTGTGAAAGGATTTCGTTGGCCAGAAGGTAGAGGAATCAGGTCTGCATTGAAGAGAGTGGGACTGAGCAATGAACCTTGAGGCACTCCGCAGAGGAGTTTGCGGGCTTCCGAGGAGTAAGGTGCCAGTTAGACAGCTAGTGTTCTATCCAGCAGAGAGAGGGTCCTTGGAAGCTAATCTCGTGCAGGGGCCTGATGACGATGGGATGTGAGACCGTGTCAAATGCTGCAGCGAGGTTCAGGAGAATGACAGCTACAGTGTCTCCTCTGTGAAGATCACGCAGATATAGTCTGTGGAGGCAAGGAGAACTGTTTATGAATTGTGGTTGGGCCTGAATCCAGACTGCGTGGTGTTGAGGAGCTAGTGGTTGCTGAGGTGGTCGGTGAGGCATCGGTTGATTAATTTCTCTAAGATCTTTGACATGTATGGTAGGAGGGAGATAGGTCTGTAGTTGAAAGTGTGGCTGGGTCAGAGGGTGGTTTCTTGAGCATGAGCATGATGGTGGCATGTTTCCAGGTGTCCAGGAATGTGGCTGAGTTGATGGAGGTGTTGAGGACTGGTATTAGTGTTTCACCTATCAAATGAAGCCCTTTGAAGGTGTGGGGGAGGGGAGGGTTTGACGGTGGTGACTGCAGGCCACAAGGTCAGGGTTCATTCTTCAGCAATGATGGAAAGTTGAGTTGTGAAGGTGACAGGGTCGAGTTGAGGGGCGAAGCTGCCATATATGGAGGTGATTTTCTTACAGAAGGATTCCAAGAGCTTGTTGCAAAGGTCCTGCGAGGTGGCAATGTTGCTGGAGATGGTAGGAGGTCGCTGTGAAATGTTTGATGATAGTAAAGATTTCCTTGATTCTGTTAGTGCCGGTACTGAAGCGATATGGAAAAACTGTGCACTTGGTGTTCCATATCTGCTGGTGGTAGTGTCTTAGGCAGAGGAGGGGAGCAGCATGAAATGGTGAGTGCTGGAAAACATGCACCCTTGGAGTGCTTAACCAAAAAGAAAAAGTAGTTCCCTAAAAGTGAGAAGTGGAAAGCTACAAGTCAGCCAAATCAAAAGGACTGTAAAGAGGGCATGCTTCAGCGGAGTGACAAACACAAGTTGAGAGTGACAATAAAGCCAACCAATGGTAAGCAGTGCACCAGTGGTAAGCCCACTTTAAGTTGACAATACATATTTTGCTGGTATGCAAGACCTAAAAATATGTGTAAGGTAGGCAGAGATGTGAGGAGGGAAGCAGCATACAGGGAAGAGAGCAAAAAAAAACCACATGCACTACCATAAAGTGCTGGAAGCAAAAGAAACAAACAATAGCAAAAGGTTGCCTGACGGGCCTACTGACTATGCAAATGCCTTTTGGTGATGCTGTACACCATTGGAGAAAAAAAAAAATTTTTTGTAGATGCTGTGTAGTATTGGTCAAAATAAAAATAAAAGGCACAACAATGCAGCTTAATCGTTTCATAGGCGCATGCATTTAGGATGACGAATGCACATGCATGCATAACCATTTAAGCGTGCCTCCAAAAGGACACAGACAATTAAACTGAGTAGAACGAAACAGTTTTATGTAAGGTGGAAGAGCGGGCAACAATTGCCTCAGTCAGTGCAGTGCTGATCAAATTTGTGGCTAAAACGAAGAGAACAACAGGTTAAAAACAAGATGGCATCAGATTTTTAGAGACAAATCATGAGGTTGGTAAGGAACAGCCTAGCCCCTATTTACCAGGAGCTTTTTGCAAATTCCCTGCATCTTGGGATAGTAGCCCCTGCTTCGAAAATGGCTAACGCCATTACTTTTTTTTTTTTTTTAAACCTAAGGCGGACCCAAAAATACTAACTTCAGACCTATCTCCCTGGGGTCTCAAAGATTATCGAAAAAATTGTTAACACCCACCTAGCTTACGTCTTTTCTTGAAACCTTTAAACTCCTCCATCCATTTATTCATCTCAGTCCGGCTTTAGGGCCCTACATAGTACGGAGACAGTACTTATGGAGATTATGGACTACATTATGTTCACACTAGAGGCTGGTCAAATTGTTGCACTAATCTCCCTAGACCTCTTGCCGGCATTTGACATGATCTTGCATGAGATCCTGCTACAGCGACTTGCACATATTGGGTTGGAGGGAAAGGTGTTGGCTTGGCTATGTTCCTTCTTAGAACATAGGGAACAAGCTGTTTGGCTTAAGCCATTCTTCTCTAAAGCTAAACTCATTAGGTATGGAGTGCCTCGTGGCACAGCCCTGAGCCCAACACTTTTTAACATATATTTGACCCCACTAGCGTATCTCATTGAATCCTGTGACATCCAGGTGGTCTCCTACGCAGATGATACACAACTGCTAGCGACCTATAAAAACAATGAGCCTGAGGCCAAAAATCAATTTACAGCCTATATAACAGCAGTTATGGGATGGCTCAAACTAATTCCTTACTATGCAAATCGAGGAAAAACTGAGATACTGCTATTCGAAGTCGACCTTCTGCCCGGATGTTTAGGAGCATAGCCAGCCAGCTGTACTCCTTCTCCACCCCCTACTGAGCTGGCCAGGAACTTAAAGTTTCTTATTTACACTCGCCTATCGCTCTAATCCCAGATCGCAGCCGTGGTTAAATCTGCATGCTGGATTTTAAGGATGCTGATGAAGTTTCTCAAATTCCTGCCATGGGAGGCCCAGATAATGGTGGCACAGGCACTAATCCTGTCAAGACTGGACTATGCCAATGTCCTATAGATAGGACTTCTGTATTACCTTATCCATAGATTGCAAAAGATTCAGACATGGCAGTCAACCTTCTATTCAATCTTCCTAAGTATGCCTCGATTACTCTGTACTGCAACCAGCTACACTGGTTACCAGTAAAGAATAGGATCATCTTTAAAGGCTGACTATATCACACTTGACTTTCTATAAAACTGGTCCCTCATTCTTGCATAAAAGGCTAACCTTTTTTTCCCCTCAAAGATCCATACGCTATCAGTCAGACCATCTTCTGTCCATCCCCTTCACCAAAAGGAAGAAATGGGGTGGCTCTGCCTGCTCGGTTCTAGTAGCCAAATACTAGAATTTCCTTCCTCTTCCCCTCAGATGCATTCCAGAGAAAAAACTGTTTCTGAAATGATTGAAAACCCATCTGTTTAATCACTAACAGATGCCTTTCCTTTTCTTGCCCGTTCTTTGCCCAGCGCCGGGACACTCTAGTAGTAGCTGTGAGCTTTACAAGACACCTCATTCATTCATAATGCTCAGATCTGAACCCAACTCCTGAATACGTGTCTATATACAAAGGTAGGATAAACAAAAAGAAGCGCATAGCATTAGCACTCTTCTAGAATACAATTGCCATCCATACCTTCTGAGTGCTTGTGTTGGTAGTCTGGGTGGAGGGTTTGGTGAATGTGATCTTTACTGGAGACATATGTGGTGGGAGAGAGTTGGCGATGCTCTGCATGATGTTACTCATTTTAGGGCTGCCGGTGACTGGCACTGCGATAGTCTTTGAGACAGGTGTGACTACTTTCGGAACTTCCTTGAGGACAACTGGAGAGGAGTCATTCGAGTTGGTCCGTCGCCGTTTACGAGGTTTTTCATCCTCATCTGAACAGCTGACACCTACAAAGCAAGCAATTTGGTAGATCTTAAAGGATAATCCCAAGCACTACACTTTTGTAAGATAAGTCAAAATAAAAAGCATTTGTAAATAAAATAGCTGTGACACTTTCACTTAAGTCACATTTTCTTATAATTTTAAGAACTAAACCTCACAAATATGTTTTAGTAATTCTATGTAGCTTGCTATATCAAAAAATAATACACAATGGGACTTCTCCCAACTGTTTGTCATCTGTTATGGTACTAGGCCTTGGGCGTTTTTTCTATTAGCCTTCATATTACGTAGGTCAAGTCCATGCCAAGGAGATGTAGGAGTAGCAGGAAGACTAGTACGATTTGCTGACGACCTACGAAGACACTTGAAAAGAAACTCTTGAACCATGGCTGCTCCGTCTTTATTTAACATCTAAGGAAATTGTATATAACCAAGATATTATTACCGCATCTACGTTTCTACAGCGTTTGAAGGACTTTCGAAAATACTAAGAACTGAATAACTGTGACAGATATTTTTCGTGATCGGCTTTCCGATACTTCCTGCTAGTGCCCTGAAGAAGCCCTGGTTGTAGGGCGAAATGTGTTGGCTGAGCCTACACAATATAGAAGAATTTGGAATAAAAGAATTTCCGGGTCAGACTTGGAACTGTGGATTGAAATTATTGAAATTCTGACTCTTTCATCTGTGATCATATTGCCTCTCAATTTTCTGTTATGTTTGTATTTGATTTATGACTGTGTGGCAGCTGGTCATTTGAGGTGGGCAGTATCAAAGTTTGTGACTTAGTGGTGACTATACTGGGTGGTGCAGTAAGTTGTGCCTTGCTGAAATTCCATGCCTACTATTTAATGCTCTCCATATACCTATTCTTTCGCTACAGTTAATGTCGGAGCTAAAGTGAGATAAAAAAAAAAACGTTAAACATTCAATTTTCCTGTGCACGTATGTTATCTGACTAGAGTTTCCATCATGGGATTATGATTTATAATAGTTACTAGATTCCTGTGAATCCAGTGTGTAGGAAGCTAGCTTTTTACATGGTATATCAGATTTCTGATATATCACAAAGAGTCCAGGGGTTCCCTTATGAGTGGACAGGGGCTTGCTGTGGCAATCCCAAAGTGCTCTGTTAGAGGGTAGTGTGGTCGAGCAGGCAGAGGAGTGCAAAACATCTAAAAATACACACAATGGTCAATAAATGAGACACACGACTCAAAAAAGGAGACCACACCAATTTTAAAAAATAGCAAGCATCTTTACATATGTTTAGGCATCAGATGAAAATCGTTCAGGTAAGTACGCTTTTAAATAAGAATATTTTTCAGTTCAAAAAGGTGGCACATTGCAATTTCCGAGTCTGCAATGTTATCCTATGGGAGGCAAATCATATGCGGTTTATCGGTTCTTGTCAGCAACTTACAGGAACCTTCACCAGGAGTTAAGGTGAGTGGTGGACAAGGTCCAAGGCAGCACCAGCAGAACACCACTAGCGACACTAGGGCGGACGGGTTCAGAGGTGCCAAACAGCGTTGGGTACCCAATGTTATCCAATGGAGAACAGTCATGGCAGAAAGAGGCTGCAGGAGGGGACTGTGTGACCAGTCCAGTGAAACCAACGGGTGGACGGAAGCCTTGATGAGATGTTGGGGGACATGGGGACACCTTTGGTCCTCTTCTCCCCAGGACAGGGAGTCCGGGTGCAGAGGGTCTTTGGGGTGTCTGGGAGGCTGCAGGTGACGTCGGGGAGGCCACAAGGTGTCACTCCACAGTGGCTCAGTACGTTGAGTGTTTGGAGACCACACTGACACCGTTGGCCCACTTCGAGATGGGCTGGGGGGCTCGGGTGCAGTGGTGATTGGCGACAGCATCGTGGTTTGGTGGGGCTGGAGTCCTCTTGGTTTTTCTTTGGCTGTCTGCTGGATGCAGGGGACAGTTCCACTGTCCCTCAGGAGGTCCTGGTTCTTGGGTGAAGGCTGGCAGGTCTCCCGGATTTTGGGGACTCAGCAGCTGCAGGACAAGTTGACTTTTGGTGCAATAGGTAAAGTCAGCAGGCAGGCAGGGTTGGCGACAAGTCAGTTGTTGGGTCTTCTGTTCTTGCTGTGCAACTCTTCTTGTCCGTCTTCTTTCTTCAGGTCATTAGGATCTGCTCTTCTGGTGCCAGGGCTCCCCTAAATACTCAATTTAGGGGTGTTGGGGATGTGTAGGGTAGTAGCCAATAAGCT
The DNA here is from genome assembly GCA_963921515.1 of Calotriton arnoldi. Taxonomy (NCBI): domain Eukaryota; kingdom Metazoa; phylum Chordata; class Amphibia; order Caudata; family Salamandridae; genus Calotriton; species Calotriton arnoldi. Next base: position 153,798 of record CAWUFW010012101.1, on the reverse strand, counting down.
ACTGACCCTGGGGGTCCCTATGCCCTGTATATGACCACTTGAAGTGGGCATAATCCTGTCCCAAAATTCCTAACTATGCCATCACAAAGATGGCTACTTCTGAAAAATTGTGTCCACCTCAGTTAAGCCCACCTTAGGGGTGGTACTACGCTGGGGTTGGCACGCCTACCTGACTAGCTAATTTTCCCGCCTGTCCCGGTACCAAAGGGGGCTCCGGACAAGGGACTCTGCTTCCTCTCCTGTGAGAGGGAGCCAGACTCACATTTCAAAGGCGGCAGCTCTTTGAAGTTTGCCGGCCTAGGAAGGCTAATCAACAGGTCATCCTGTGGGAGGGGGTGTTACACTCTCTTCCTGGACAGGCTTTTGTTCTGGACATCCTGAGAGCAGAGGCTCTCACCCTAGGAGGTCAGAACAGTGTCTCAGTGGCAGGCTGGCAGAAACCAGTCAGGGAGCACACCAGAGGCTTGTAGGTTTTCAGGGGGCACCTCTAAAATGCCCTCTGGGTGCATGTATTGGCAAATCCATCACTGGAATCAGTGTGGGTTTACCAATACAAGAAGTCTGATACCAAACATCTCTATTTTCAGTGAAGCCATCATGTAGCTTGGGGACTCGTTTTCACCTTTGTCCAGCACATGTTTTAAAATTGCTTCCCTGTCCACTTGCACTGGCAGTAATAGGACTGACCAGCACAGGGGCATATCTGCTCATGCAGCTATGCCCCCGAGTCTAATATTCAGCAACATGCATTTGGGCTGTCAGGCCTGCTGTAGGGGTGCCTTACAAATATTACATGCAGTGTTAGGGGACATGTTAGGGGACATGGCACACAGGGACATGTGACATGTGTTTTCACTTTTGTCTGCACCAAGACACGCAGCCTGCAATGGCAGCCGTGCATGTGCTTGGTAAGGGGTCCATTAGGGTGGCACAACATGTGCTGCTGCCCTTAGGGACCCTTTGTAGTACCTCAGGCCCTAGGTACCATTTACTAGGGACTTACAGAGAATGCTAAAGGTTTTGCCAATTGGGGAACAATTGTATAGTTTTGGGAAAGAGCTCCGACACTGGGGACCTGGTTAGCAGGAACCAAGTGCACTTGCAGTCAAAATCACATCAGTTACCAGGCAAAAAAAGGGATGACCATTGTCAAAAAAGGCTACTTTCCTACACAGTGTGATACTGGTAATTCACTGAAAAAAATGGGTTATGTTTCTGGGTCAAATGTGCAAATCCATTGAAAAGTGCCAGTAACAGTACGCAACTTACACAGAGCCTGGTGTCCCGGCTGGAGGAGCTGAATCCAAACGTTTGTACCGTTTCTTGCTCAACTCTGGGCTCCTGCAGGAGTGGTGCTCTGCCACTATCGAAATCTGTTTTGGGGCTTGAGAAGGACCTTGGGGTGCCAACAAGTTGAGTGGCATTGACTAGGTTTTCTTTCCTTATGCTACCACGTGATGTACCTCTAGCTCAAGGAACTCTACCTCCTTCGTGTCAGAGCCCTTTCAGAAGATTGCCTCCAGACTTGCTTCTCCTTGAACCACCCAAATGTAAGAGGGCCTGGCTTCTTCCTCAATGCCTGGCTTACTTTTGGGTGCAAAAATGTAGCGTGTCTCCGATGAGGCTTGCCTCTGCATTAGGTCACAGGCCTTTTTCTTTTCCGCCGTGCACCTTAGTCTTTTTTTTACAGAGGAAGGCAAGACAGGCTTCGCAAGAAGTCTCCACATGTTCTGAGCAGAGGTAGAGATTGCAGACTTCGTGATGGTTGCACCAAGGGTACTTTTGCGCTACACTTAGGGCAGAAGTGGAAGGGATCATGTTCCGAAATGCTGCCCTAGATGCATTCTTGAAGAACCTTTGAGGAATCAAGAATATGGCAGCTTGAGACCGCAACGCCTTGAAGTGCCCCGACTGTTGACCGCCTGATCTGAAGATCCAATGTCGTGAGCGGAGGCAGTTGTTGGCACAGTGGTGCTGTTTTCATTGCAGGATTCACACAAAAACAAGAAAGAAGACCCTGAATGTCCAAGCTCAAATGCAGAAGAAAACAATTTGGAGGTGGAGCCAGTGTGCTGGTGCATTGTGGACCAAGAGGGGCGTCACAACAGATTTGGTGACTCAGACTTCTTCAAACATAGTACAAGTGGCTTTTTTATCTAATGTATGTAATGTACATAATGCTCTCCCTATGCTACAGAGTCTGTGTAAGGAAAAGCCTCTTTTTGTATGGTCACCCCCACGTTTTTCGACTGATGCTGCTGGTGTTTCGACTCTGAGGATGCACTGAGCCTGCTAATCAGACCTCAGTGCCAGTGCCCTGACCCTTAAGTATATGTTGTATTGGCTATACCCAATTGGAAATGGCTAACTTACCTGTAAATCCCTAGTATATGATCCCCTGATCCCCAGGGCATGTTCATTAGATGGGTACCCCAGGGCTTGCAGCACAGGTTGTGCCACCCTGGAGGCCCAGCATGTAAAATGAGTCCTCCAGTTTGCCATTGCAGACGGGCAGAGCAGTTGTGCTCTGCTTGCCCGACTTAGCCACTGAAAGCAATTGCAAAGCCACTACTTCCGCCTGTTCATCTGTGTAGGCCACCTCTCTGGCAGGCCTGCAGAGTTTTAAGGTTGGGTGCAATATGGCAGTAAACATGCAAAAACTGTTTTTACTATGTAAAGACTTGGAGTGCCGCCCCCCTACCTCCCCCACACTGACAACTCAGCTGTGCCAACCCTTGAATGGTGCGACCAAAGTGGGCACTCCAACGTATCAAACAATTTGTTACAGTAAGCCAGACTTGTATTTCAAGCCGAAATTAATTTAACTTGTTGAAGTGTGCAGCTTTTACAAAGCTGCCACCTTGTTGCCTTTAAAACTCCTATTCCTTCACGGGCACACATGGAGCCTGTTCCACAAGACCGCTTTCTGTCCTCCTGAAGAGACGTGCTAGTGACTCTCAGGAAGGAGAACAATGAGGGACTGGAGACCAGGGAGGTGTTACCTCCCTCCTGCAAGAAGCCACTTGGGTTTTAGTCCTGAAAGGCAGGCTTCAAAGGAGAAGCCACCTGTGAAGGACAGATGTGTCACACTAGGGAGGAGGGCTGCCCCATAGTGTATGCAGACAGGCTGGCATGGAGAGGGTTACTAGCTGTCAAACTGGTTTCTCCAGGGGCAAGTAGCCTCGAGGTGGGCTAGGGAGGTCTGAACCCAAGAGAGGGGTCTCGCCATCTTGAGAGTGGGCAGGATGGTGCATCCTGGAATAGCCAGATGCCACACTCCACAGGAAGTGGTCACTAGGTGAGAGATAACCTGGTAGCCCATTGGCTACCAACCGCATCTTGCCCCAAGGGCATTTCCCGAGCATTAAAGGGGTACCCCTGGCACCCAGACCTCAGATCTCTACCGACAGGTGGAAGGACCGAAGGAAGATTGCCCTGTTGCACCGATGGATCAAGGAGAAGCTGTCTGCAGAGCCCAGCAAAGCCAAAAGACTCCAAGGACCAGCTGAGTGGCCTCCTGTTCGCAGCACAGGGACACAACAGCTGAAGAGGCCTGCTAGGGCAGGTTGGTAGCCCAATGTCTTGAAGCCGCTATCACCGCCTCCGTGAGGCAAGCACCTGGTACCAAGACCCGACGTACATAGATGCACTAGCGTTTGCTGAACCCAGGAATGCTGTCAGAGAGCTGCTGGGACCCTCAGAATGCAAGTTCTCATCCCAGGAAGGACTGGCCTGTGACCGCAACTGGACTTCAGCCAGACCGGAGAGGAACTTGTGTGACGTCGACCCTGCAACCAGGACCTCCGCACCGTCTTTGTGGACCGAGGAGTGCCTAAAGAAAGGCCCCCCCGTCTAAATCACATCCACAGCATCATCAGCATTCTTCATCCCTTGCATCAGGACTACTCCATAGGAAACCATTTCAACGCAGATAAAGTGCCTGGAACTGCAGGAGGACTGCTTCTTCTGTGGAGGTAACTGTTTCTAAGACCCTGCTTTCCCCCCTGACTAGCTCCCTGCCGGAGCTGTTCGCCCCAAGTACTTCGACCAAACTGCACTGACACCTTTTCAAGGAAAAAGGTAAAGGTTTAAATAAGATTTCGTCTCTAAAATCTCTTCAGTCAAAGAACCAGTTCATGCAACCAATTCATTATATCAGCAAACTAAACACCTCCCACTCATCCCAACATCAGTAACACTTGTATTTTTAGCCCATTTCTGAAGAACGCTAAATGAAGATTCTCAAAGATCCCAACCAAACTTTGTATTGCATCATCACCACCAATCCAGTCACATTTTCCATGACTTGATAAAAAGAAGTTATATTACTTCTCTGCTATAAAAATCCCCAGGATGATCCAAACCAAATCAACAATTATAGAACCATTACTAACAACTGTCGTTTTGTAAGATAACTAAAAAAAAGTGTGGCTGCTCAACTTAATACCACTACAGAAAACAGGGCACTTGCATCATATCAACCTGATAGCCAAAAAGAAAATAACATAGAAACTGCCATATGAAAAGGATTTGAGAACTTCCACTGTGTTTTGGACAGTGGTAGCACCTGGTTTCTCATACCGCCTGACCTCAGCGACTTTGATACATTAGTACATGAAATGCTTGTCCACATTTTAGAGACACATATGAGTGAGGATCATCAGCTGGCTCAGCTAGCTCCTTCCTAACAAACCAAACACAGCTATTAGGATGTGGACTTAGTTCTTGGATTCTGACCTGGTCATTCATAGAAACCCCTCAGGGTTCCACTCTAGGTCTCACTCTGTTTAATTTTTAGTTGGAGCCCCTGAGCTTTTTTGATGTCGAAGTCTCCAGTAAGCAAACAATACTGAAATCTACTTTAAAAATCCCCTCATTTGACTAGCTAAACAAATTACAAAGCGGTTTATCAAACCAATTTGAGACTCAACCTAGAAAAGATCAAATGCCTCCTTATTTTTAAGCAACATGATTGGATCCTTAACAAAACTTGACTCTCACAACTAGACAGATGGATTCACTTTACATCAGTCTTCTGAAGTGAAATTTCTCAGAATTTGGATTGGCTAACATCTATCCATGAGCTCACCTACTAAACACCAAGTTAAGAAAATGGGCAAGAAATCATTCTGAACAGCAAAAGACTCCCTCAATAGAACAATCAGTGGTGTTGCCCCCCCCCGCCCCCCAGATTACAGAAATGACACCCTGGACAGCGTTCCAAAAACCTCCTCATCACTCCCTTCCAACTGTAACTGCAATCTGGTAAAAACAAGTTCAATCATTTTACCGTTATCTCACTCATTTATCCGCTACCTGTGTGACTAATTTGTCTCTTGTCCTTGCACCATTCTTACATCAAATCCTGCAATTGTGTACTGCTTTCTAATTTCTACTTTTGCAAATGTCAATTATGTTTCTGATTTGGTCCATCTTTCACCAATATTCACCCCCTTTTCATCTTTATGATGTTATGATAAGCATTTACCTTAAGTGTTTAGTATTTATGATGAGTTCATTGTAAAGAGTACAACCTCCCTTTGATCATTCTTTTGTAAAGCAAACAGACACACACAGAGATATTTAATAAAGTAATATAAATAAGTTCTGCACAATATTTTTTCTTCAATTAGGGGCCTCCTATTACACAAGAACTCAATGTCACACTTGCTAGGTAGGAGCGAGATGCTAATGGGGAATCTCTGGTTCTTCATGGGGCATGGCAGAACAGCGTGACACAGGGAGTGACAGACAAAAAAATGTAAGACTTCTGTAAGGGTGATCCATCATGAGCCATTCTTGTCTATGCAGAGTGATTACACACATTTCAAGAACTGGTCTACAGAGCTACGGATTGATATAGCTGGGTATCTTGTGGAAAAGGGCAGACAAATCCCTTATTTGCAAGCAATACAAGGAAAGTGCTTACAAAGTAATGCTAAAATGGTACTCAACAATAGTAAGACTGAGGGAAATGTTTGGCAGCTTGGACACACCCTGGCACTCAACACTGGTAAAACTGAGGGCACTGTTTGGCACCTCGGACACACGATGGAGGTAGTGCCAATGATACAGGCTCCTGCCGCCACATGTTGTGGACGTTTGAATGCATCAAAGGTTTTGGAGGGAGGTCTGGTCTCGAATCAAATACATCACTAATGTGCAGTTGCAGTTAGATCTGTTAATTGTAGTGCTCAGTGATACACATGAAGAAGTTTATAATCATTCATAGTTTTCTAATAAATAGATCTCACAGCTTTTATTAGCCTCTCGACTGATGAGGATGATGACGACTCAGAAATAGAAAGCCCCATATCACCCTAATATGAGTTTATAGCAACCCCAAGTTTGGCATCTGAGAGAGACCAACTTTCATGGTTCGAGAAGATATGGACAGCTTCCTCACTAATACTAAAAGGCGGACCTTAATTGTGAGATCTTACTCTAACTACAACTAATCCTGGAGGCAGACAAGAGTCCTTTCCCCATATTTGCTCTGTTATTGAGATGTATGTATGCTCACATCTGATTTACCATTAACATACTCTACTTAACTTAGGAACTCTTGCTATTCTGGCAACACTGCCTTCTTGCGTGTAACAAGTTTGACTGTATAATTGCCTCTCACCTCCATGTTATACGTGCTGCTATGGTTCACTGATTATTTGGATTACATATGGCATAAGGTATTAAGTACATGTAGTTCTTACTAAAACTTTGTGCATAAATCAGACCTAATTCGCTTTTTAGACAACTGCAATAAGTTTTATTTATTGTTTGCAAACAGGTTTGTTATATGGTACTTTCTGGATTCTATTTAAAGACAGGATATCTCCCAGAATTATGTGCTAATCCAACAATCCTAGCATGGATAACTGTCACACTCACTTAATGTGAAGTAATTCTCAAGGGAAGATGCACAAATCTGACTATTTGAGATAAACAAAAATAATGCAAATCCAAGTGCTGCTTGTGTCTAAACAGACGTTTGGTAATCATTTGCACAAAATATGGACAATTCCTTCTGACAAACGCCAGAGACACCAGTGGAGGGAAGTGACCAACTGGGATTTTGTTAGGAAGCGTTCCAATGTTAATGTTATGTTAATGTTAATAATTTTTAGAGCGTGTGACTACCAATCAGCGTCTTGGTGTTAGTGTCAGTTAGGAGAAAAACAATGCAAAGGCAACAGAAAGGGAAACTCAAGCAGAGGAACAGAAGAGCCAAGTTTTTAGTTCTTTCCTACATTTTAGCAGATTAGGCTGTGTTCTAAGATGGTCGGGCAAAGAGTTCCACTATTTAGAAGTAGAATAAGAGAAACTCCTTCCTCTCCAGTGTGTCTTTTTTAATTCTGGGAATGAACACCTGCCTAGCCGTGCTTAACTGAAGAGTGCGAGTAGAAGAACACCATTTATAGATGTTTCGAAGAAAAAAAAAAAGCATACCTGATGCAAGGCTTTATGAGCCCAACACACGGCCTTATACTTAATTCTCACCCTAATCGGTAGCCAATGCAGGTCCTTGATAGTTTGGGAGGCTGAACAGTATTTAGGAAGGTTCCTCAACACTCAGGCTGACGCATTTGGAAGGGTCTGCAATTTGTTAAGAAGACGCTCTTGACAGCCTATGCATAGAGCATTGCAGTAATCTAGTTTTGAAATAACTAAGGCTATGCTTTCCTCAACTCAAACGGGAGGAAAGGTAGGATTTTCCTTAATATTCTGAGGGTGAGAAAACAAGATGTTACCCTTTTGGTACGGTCCATGGAAGCTGGTTTGGTATCAAAGATGACCTCCAAGTTTCTTGCTTTCTGGACTGGCAGTGAAAGGGGCCCTAGATTAGGCGGCCAACAATTTGTGTTGCAGTAGGAATTATCATTGCCAAACAGTAACACCTCATTTTTTTCCAGAGTATAGCTTTAGGCAATTCTTCTGCATCCAGTCAGTGATACTGCCCATGCAGGCACTGAATTATTTGGCAACTTTTCCAGGTTCAGAAGAGACAGACACCACGATTTGGGTGTCGTCAGCATACGAGAATACTGCAAACCCGCAAGCTTAAGTAAGTTCGATCAAAGGAGTGATGTATGCATTAAGCAGGGTTGGACTTGGGGAAGATCCCTGAGGGACCCCACATGGACGGGCCAAGGGGGCAAGAGTGAAATCCTCAAATGACACCACTTGCTCTCTATTAGACAAGACGATTAGATTAATTTCAGGGTCGGGCCTTTAATGCCAGCCTTTTCAGGACTGTTGACCAACAGAGAGGGGACAACCATATCAAATGTTGCCAACAGATCCAACAGAATCAGGGCCGCATTGCTACCACTATCTACGATGGCTCTGATATTTTCAGTGGCCGTCACAAGGGCGGATTCTGTACAATGATTGGGTCTAAACCCATGCTGTGCAGGCTCAAGGTGGCGGGATGTTTCCATATAGGTTATAATCTCCTGATTCATGGCTTTTGCGAGGATCTTGGCAGGTAAAGGAAAGCGCGAAATTGGCCTGTAGTTCTTGGGGACAAGCGGATCAAGCATGGCTTCTTTAAAAGGAGCATTATGGATGCTTTTTTCCACACAACTGGAAAACAGCCAGAGGTGAGAATCCTACTTAAGAGCAAAGTAAGATGAGCTGAGATAGTCTTTGATACTGGACGAAGCATGTGAGGAGGACATGGGTCCGAAGAGGCACCGGACTTAACAGTTTCAATAAGTATGGATACCCTCTCCTCAGTAAGTGGAGAGAAGGTGGTCAATACAGGAAGCAAAAGACACACAATTGATGGACGGAATGCAGAACAAATCAAAACATTCACCCCCAGTCAAGAGATCTGGGTTAAATCCATCATTCTTTTGCTCACCATGCCACCCCAGTTTAGACCTGGCCATATGCAAATCAGTCTTGACCCTGTGCCTCATGGGAATAGTCCAGCCCGAACTGCCAAGCCAGGTCCTCCCTGGACCGGAAACAAGCATCCTAGGACCGGTTTCGGGGTTTCACCCCTCATCTGCCAGGATAGCTTGATTCCAGTGGCACAGTGAGCCCGGGACCCACGTCTGGGCATACCCGGCGCACTTATGGCGAGGAAGCAAAAGACACACAATTACAATACAGGAAGGCCACGACTCAATTCATCAGAGATGGATTTCTCATCTATTTCTCTCATAAGGGGTGGCTCTGTTTTGTCAGATATTATGGTAAATTCTGAATATATTTTATTTAACTTAGTAAAAAGGAAATCTGTTATTTTGTCACATAGCTGTTGCTCCAGGGAGGCTACATTTTTATTGCAAAAATTAGATAATGATTTTACTGTTTTAAAGAGCTCCTTGGCAGAATTGCTGGCTATCCAAATTTTGTTTTGGTTGCTTTGCATTCTTTTATCATAGATTTATACTTTGTTTTTTCCTCTGGGCAGTAATTCAGCCTCCAGAGTTGCTACTGGTGTTTTCATTTTCTTTTAAGTTCTCTCAACTCTAGAGAGTACTACGGCGCCGATAGAGAGGACCTGTGATTATGCCTGATTTTTACGGGAGCGAGTTGGGAGACTGCTGCGTCAACCCACACAGCAAAATTGGCCTCTGCTTGCTCAACATAGTAATTGGTTATAGACTGGGATTCACATAACAGGTTGTTTAGTTTAAGGTTGTCCATTATCTTCCACGAGTCACTTTTTTTTTTTTTTTTTAAATCTCTGCTGATACATTTGGGGGTGGAGGGATTTAAAGTGGCGCTGATTAACGTGAACATAATGGCCCTAAGATCGGTCCAGGCCAGAGGTATCACTTTCCCAACCACTAAGGAAAATGCTACTTACCCAGTATGCATCTGTTCTTGGCATATAGAGCTGTAGAGTCATATGCTATGCATAAATCGCCATCTAGTGTTGGGTCCGGATGTTTGCACTTTGTTTTTCTTCGAAGAAGTCTTTCCAGTCACAAGGTAGGTGACTCCTCCTTTCGGTGATAGTGCGCATGGGCATCGACTCCATTGTTAGATTGTTTTCCCGCAGAGGGTGATAATGGAGATAGTAGGAGTAGTAAAAGGAGATGTCCATGAATGCATGTATCTAAGTAAGATATTACTGCAACAGGTATAGGCACCCGGGAGGCGGGTGGACGCATATGACTCTACAGCTCTATATGCCAAGAACAGATGCATACTGGGTAAGTAGCATTTTCCGTTCGAGGCATATGAGCTGTAGATCATATGCTATGCATAGACTGTATAGCAGTTATCTCCCAAAGAGGTGGCTAACCTGTATCTGTTGCAGTGGTCTGAAATAGTGTACGTAAAACTGCCTGGCCCACTCTAGCTTGTTGTCTTGCTAACACATCTACACAATAGTGTTTTGTGAATGTGTGAGGTGTAGACCATATTGCAGCTTTGTATATGTCATCTATGGGTAGATTTCCTAAGAATGCCGTAGAAGCCCCCAGTTTGCGTGTAGAGTGTGCTCTAGGGGGAACTGTTAATGTTTGTTTCACTTTTGCGTAGCAGATTTGAATGCACTTGACTATCCACCTGCAATTCCTGATTTTTATATGGGATTGCCTTTGTGTGGTGTAACAAAAGCGACAAAAAGTTGATTTGTGTTACAGAAAGGTTTTGTCCTTTCTATGTAATACAGCAATGCTCTCTTTACATCTAACGTGTGTAGAGCACGTTCTGCTACTGAAGCTGGTTGAGGGAAGAACACTGGTAACTCAACAGATTGATTGATGTGAAAAGCAGAAATGACTTTAGGAAGGAATTTAGGATTAGTCCGAAGAACTACTTTATTTTGGTGCATTTGTAAAAAAGGTTCTTCTATAGTTAATGCCTGAAGCTCACTTACTCTTCTGAGTGATGTGATGGCCACAAGGAAAGCAGTTTTCCATGTGAAAAATTGCAGTTCACATTTGTGCAATGGCTCAAAGGGTGGACCCATTAGTCTGGTGAGGACAATGTTGAGATTCCATACTGGAGCAGGTGGACGTCTCGGAGGAATAACTCTTTTGAGTCCTTCCATAAACGCTTTAATGACATGTACTCTAAAAAGAGATAGATGTTGTCTATTTTGTAGGTATGCAGCTATTAAAGCTAGATGTAAACGTATGGACGTGTATGCTAAATTGGAACGTTGTAGATGTAACAAATAGCATATAATGTTTTGGACAGAAGCATCAAGCGGGTTGACGTGGTTGATATTACAGTAAATCACAAACCGCTTCCACTTTGCTGCATAGCAGGCTCTTGTGGTAGGACGTCTAGCTTTCTTGATGATATTTATACAGTCTGGCGGTAGATTAAGATAGCCAAACTCCAAGACTTCAGGTGCCAGATCGAGTTGACTGGGGTCGGGGTGTCTTATGTCTCCATGGCTCTGTGTGAGGAGATTAGGTGTAAGACGTAGTTTTTGATGAGGAACAACAGAGAGTTCCAATAGGGTTGTGAACCATGGTTGACGTGCCAATGTGGGAGCAACTAGGGTTAGTGTCAGGGACGCTTGTTTGAGTTTCCGAACCGCTAATGGAATGAGTGGGAGAGGCGGAAAAGAGTAAGCAAATATCCCTGACCAGTTCATCCATAGTGCATTGCCTTTGGACAATGGGTGTGGATACCTGGACGCGAAGTTTGGGCATTTTGCGTTTAGGTGCGTGGCGAACAGGTCTATGTCTGGAAAGCCCCAGATTTGAAAGGATGGGAAGAGAACTTGAGGGTGTAGTTCCCATTCGTGGACTTGCGGTGTCTGACGACTTAGCAGGTCTGCCATCTGATTGTCTACTCCTGGGAGATGTTCTGCTAGGAGATAGATCTTTGGATGAATGGCCCACCTCCGGATGTCCTGGGCTAGGTGGGACAGTTGGAGAGAGTGTGTTCCCCCCTGTTTTTGTATGTAATACATGGCTGTCATGTTGTCGGTACGAACTAGGACAGTTTTTCCCGTCAGCTGGGTTTGAAAAGCTTTGAGGGCCAGAAATATGGCCATGAGCTCTAAATGGTTGATGTGGAGCAACTTTTGTTGGTGACTCCACAGTCCTTGTACTGTGTGTTGCTGTAGATGAGCACCCCAGCCAGTTAGAGACGCGTCCGCTGTTAGTACGGTCTGTGGAACCGGGTCTATGAAGGGCCGTCCTTTTGACAGATTTTGTGTGTTCCATCACTGCAGAGAGCGATGAGTACGGCCGCTTACCAACACTAGATCGGTTAATAGACCGTGGGACTGGTTCCACTGACTGGCTAAGCATTCCTGGAGCGGACGCATGTGGAGTCTGGCATACGGGACGATCATGATGCAAGATGCCATCATCCCCAGCAGTTGCATGTAAGACCGAGCTGGAAGAGTGATTGGGTTGAAACTGATGAACCAACGCCTGAATGTTGCGAATTCTGGCTGCGTTGGGAAACGCCAGAGCCTTTTGAGTATCTAAAGTGGCTCCTAGGTAGTTCTGAATATTGGCTGGCTGAAGATGTGACTTTGGCACATTGACTGTGAACCCTAGTCGATGTAGTAACTTGCTCGGTATGGAAGTGTATTTGAGACACTGTTGGTACTGTTGGCTTTGATGAGCCAGTCGTCTAAGTATGGGAAGACATGGATGCTTTGTCTCCTGAGATGAGCAGCTACTACTGCCAGACATTTTGTGAAGACTCTGGGGACAGTGATGACTCCGAGTGGGAGTATCTTGAACTGGTAACGTTGGCCCGCTAGCACAAACCTGAGAAATTTGCGATGAGCAGGGTGGATTGGGATGTGAAAGTAGGCATCCTTTAATTCTAAGGTGGACAGAAAGTCGCCTTTTTGCAAAAGAGGTAGTACCTGTTGAAGTGCTACCACGTGAAAATGGTCTGACTGTATGTAAAAATTGAGTTCTCTGAGATCCAAGATTGGTCTGAGAGACCCGTCCTTTTTTGGTATTAGGAAGTAAAAGGAGTACACGCCCGACTCTTGGTGTTGTAGTGGTACGGGCTCTATAGCTCCTTTTAAAAGTAGAGACTGTACTTCTTGTTTGAGGAGGTGTAGATGATCCGATGAGAGTTTGTGTGACTTTGGGGGAATGTTTGGAGGAGTATTGATGAACTCCAGGCAGTAACCAGAACGGATAATTTGTAGAACCCACTTGTCTGTTGTTATTAACTGCCAAGCTGGTAAGAAATTTGACAGTCTTCCCCCGACAGGTGTTAGGTGGTCGGGGGGGAAGGAGAGGTGAGTCACTGTTTTGTATTGGAGGGGGAGGTGCGTGTGTTTGAACCTCTGCCTCTTCCCTTACCGTTATTTCCTCTGTAACCCCCTCAGAAGTAGTTTTTAGAGCTAGAGGGTTGGTTATTACCCTTGTAGGTGGAGGTATTTTCTGAGGAAGAATGCTTGGACCCCGCTCGATGCACAAGTTACTAACTTGTGTAACGATATATCTGTAAGAGACAGTAGTTAGTGACAGATTCCTTACCTTAGAATATCCCCAGGCGTCAGGCTGGATCCGGAAAGTTTTGCGTAGCAGTACCCTTGCGCGTCGGTAGGCGGCGTCGTGCGGCTCCGCGTCCGTCGTCGGGCGTCGTGATCGCCGGGATGACGTCGCGGGCAGTACTTAGGCGCCGCCTCTGCGCGCTGACGTCAGTTCTGTACACGACTTTCCGCGCCAGGAACGCAGAGCCATGCAAGAAGCTGACATAGGTGTCTGAAAAATACTAGGGCCCTGAAAGGGATGTCCTTAACTCTAGAAATCAGTTCGCAGAACGGGGAGGATGGGTGGGCGGTAGGAATCTGTCACTAACTACTGTCTCTTACAGATATATCGTTACACAAGTTAGTAACTTGTGCATCTGAAAGAGACACGTTAGTGACAGATTCCTTACCTTAGAATAGATACCCCAGCAATACCAACCCCGGTGGTGGGTCTGCGAACAAAGATCAGACAAGGAAGTCCTGGAGGACAGAACGGCCAAAGAAGCCGTCCCTCCGGACCTGACTGTCAAGGCAGTAATGCTTTGTAAACGTGTGCAGCGAGGCCCACGTAGCTGCCTGACAGATAACCGGCAGCGGAACACCGCGGCCCAAGGCCGTGGTAGCAGCCGTTGCCCTGGTGGAATGGGCACGCAGCCCAACAGGAGGCTCCTTCTTAGCCAAAGAATAGCAGGACTTGATGCACAAGGTAACCCAGCGGGAGATGGTCCTCTTGTGCACCGCCCGACCTTTTTGGCGCCCACGTAGCCAACAAAGAGCTGGTCATCCACCCGGAAGTGTTTTGTGCGGTCGATATAGAAGGAGAGCGCACGTTTTGGGTCCAGACGGTGGAGCCTCTCTTCCTCTCTAGAAGGATGCGGAGGCGGAAAGAAGGTGGGCAAAGTGATGGTCTGCCCAATGTGGAAAGCAGTAACCACCTTTGGCAAGAAGGACGGACGCGTCCGAAGAACAACCTTGTCTGGATGAACAGACAGAAAGGGAGGTTTGCAAGATAGAGCCTGGAGCTCACTCACCCGCCGAGCGGAGGTGATGGCCACCAGAAAGGCTGTCTTTAGAGTCAGAAGACGAAGAGGACAGTTATGTAGAGGCTCAAAGGGAGCGCACATTAAAAAGGTAAGAACCAAGTTCAAGTCCCACTGAGGCATCACAAACGGAACAGGAGGGAAGAGGTGAGTAATGCCTTTTAAGAACCTGTTAACAACAGGGGACTTGAAAAGGGAGGGCTGATCAGGGAGCCTGAGGAAGGCCGAGATAGCACAAAGATAACCCTTGATGGTACCCAGGGCAGAACCCTGTTGGGCCAGAGAGAGAAGGAACAGAAGGACCTCAGAAAGAGGGGCAGAAAGGGGATTCACAGCCTTTGCTGTGCACCATGCCACAAATTTGTTCCACCTGCAGGCGTATACCACCTTAGTGGAGGGACGCCTGGCTGCCAGAATCACATCACAAACTTCGGGAGGCAAGTCGAAAGGAATCAACTGCCGCCGCTCAATCTCCACGCAAGCAGGTGTAGACTGGACAGGTTCGGGTGGAGGACCGTCCCCTGCTGCTGCGACAGAAGATCCTCCCGAAGAGGCAGACGGATCGGGGGATCTATGCTCATATTGAGTAGCTCGGGATACCAAACTCTTCGAGCCCAGTCCGGAGCCACCAGAATGACTTGGGCCCGGTCGTGCCGAATCTTCTTCAACACTCTGGGTAGAAGTGGTATAGGCGGAAAGGCGTACAAAAGACCGCAACTCCACTCGCGACGAAAAGCGTCGCCGAGCGAGTGCCGCCTTGGAAATTCCAACGCGCAGAACTGATGACATTGCGCGTTCTCTTCGGTGGCGAATAGATCTAACCAAGGCTCTCCCCACTGTAGAAAGAGTCCTTGCGCCACTTCCGAGTGAAGACGCCATTCGTGATCCATCATGCACCTGCGGCTGAGTTCGTCCGCCCTGGCGTTCAGGGAACCTGCCAGGTGTTGAACCATCAGGAACATGTCCTGATGTTCCAGCCATGTCCAGAGGCGCAGAGCCTCCTGACAAAGGGTCCAAGACCCCACCCCGCCCTGTTTGTTGCAGTACCACATGGCGGTGGTGTTGTCTGTGAACACCTGCACCACCTTCCCCTTGACAGAGGGAAGGAATGCCTTGAGTGCAAGTCGGATCGCCCGGAGCTCCAGAAGGTTGATATGGAGCCGGGACTCCGCCGGAGACCAGAGGCCTCTGATCTCCGCCTCTCCCATGTGACCGCCCCATCCCAGAAGGGACGCGTCCGTCACAACTGTATGCTCTGGCTGGGGAAGGGAGAGGGATCTGCCCATGACCCATTGCCGGTTCGAGAGCCACCACTGCAACTGTCTTGCAGTCCCCTCCGATATCTGGACGTGATCGGACAGGTTGCCCTGGTGCTGCGCCCACTGGAACTTCAGGTCCCACTGCAGAGCCCGCATATGCCATCTGGCATGAGTGACCAGCAGGATGCAGGAGGCCATGAGGCCCAGCAGCCTCAGGGTCATCCGTACCGAAACCCAGGATAAAGGCCGAAAGATCGGAATCATAGCCTGAATATCCCGGACTCGCCGTTCGGGAGGATAGGCCCGAAACTGCGTCGTGTCCAGAACTGCTCCGATGAAAAGGAGCTGTGGAGAAGGAATCAGATGCGACTTCGGCACATTGATGGAGAACCCCAGCGAGTGCAGGAGTTCGGCCGTAGTCTGGAGGTGGGAGACGACTGCCTGGGACGAGCCCGCCTTCAGCAGCCAGTCGTCGAGGTAGGGGAAGACTGAAACCCCTGCCCGGCGCAGATGAGCTGCGACCACCGCCATCACTTTCGTGAACACCCGAGGGGCACTTGTAAGGCCAAAGGGGAGCACGGTGAACTGAAAATGCTCGTGGCCTACCGTGAACCGAAGGTAACGCCGGTGGGCCGGCAGGACGGGGATGTGGAAATACGCGTCCTGCAAGTCCAACGCTACCAACCAGTCTCCAGGGTCGAGGGCAGTCAAGACCTGAGCTAGGGTGAGCATCTTGAACTTCTCCTTCCGGAGGAAGCGATTGACGTTCCGGAGGTCCAAGATAGGACGCATGTCCTCCTTGTCCTTTTGGGCACCAGAAAGTAGTGGGAGTAGCAACCACGCCCTACTTCTGGGGTCGGAACATGCTCGATGGCCCTCTTGGTCAAGAGGGCCGTGACTTCCTTCTGTAGAAGCACCAAGTGATCCCCTGACATGCGGTGGAATTGAGGTGGCATGGCTGGGGGTGGTCTCGAAGGGGAGGGAGTAGCCCCTTCGGGACAATGTCCAAGACCCACCTGTCCGAGGTGATGGTGCGCCAGAGGGGAAGGTGAAGGCGGACCCTGCCCCCAACTGGCGTGCTGTGCACCTGAAAGGAGGGACTAGGAGGGCTTGGAGGCCGCGGACGGGTTGGAGGTGGTGGCCTGACCCGCACGCTGAGTTGCCCGATCCGCCACGGCGGAATCCACGTCCTCGGCCATGCGAAGACGCCTGCTGCGCGGGCCGGTGGCTGGGCTGCTGACGTGAAGGGGCGCCCCTACCGTGGCCACGATAGGGGCGAAAAGCAGAAGTCAGCGGAGGGCGTGTAGCAGAAAGGCCCAGGGACTTGGCAGTAGCCCGTGAGTCCTTAACGCGCTCCAACGCATGGTCTGCTTTGGACCCAAAAAGACCGACTCCATCAAAGGGCATGTCCATGAGAGTATTCTGGACATCCCCTGAAAACCAGTGGTTCTCAGCCAGGCGTGGCGTCTGAGCGCCACCGTCGTTGCAATAGACCTGCCCAGCGAGTCGGCGGTGTCAAGGCCACAACGAATGGTGTACTTAGCCGCATCCCTTCCTTCCGCAATGGCGCGGGAAAGCAGTGTCTGGACCTCCTCAGGACACTGGGGCAAAACATCCGCCACCGAATCCCACAGGGAGTGGGTATATCGGCCCAAAAGACAAGCGGTGTTAACGGACCGCAAGCCAGCACTGGAGGAAGAAAAACCCTTCTTCCCAAACTGATCCAGGCGTTTGGATTCCCTATCCGGAGGAGCGGTAGGGAAGGCGGTTTGGGAAGCGGAGGCTTGGACAACCAAGCTCTCAGGAGTGGGGTGGACAGAGAGAAACAGGGGGTCGCCCGGAGCTGGGCGATGGCGTCGTGACACGTTCCGATCCACAGGAGCCCCTGTGTTGGGCTTGGACCAGGCGCCCAAAAGAACGTCAGTGAGGGCGTCGTTAAACGGCAGCACAGTCTCCGCAGAGGAGGCTGCCGGCTGAAGCACCTCTGTCAAGATGTTAGGCTTGACCGTCAAAGTAGGAAGTTGGAGATGTAAGGCCCCAGCTGCCCTACGCAACACCGTACCAAAATTGGCTCCCTCCTCCGTAGCCACGGGAGGAGACAGCATGCCAGTGTCAGGGGAAGTATCCAGACCACTGGCCTCCCTAGACTCTCTGTCCAGTCCTGATCGTACTGACAGTGTCGTGTCAGAGGGTCATCAGACCCCTCCCAGTCCAACTGGTCCTCCTCTGGTTCAAAATAAGGAGGAGGAGGGACAGTTGGGACCCAAGGTCCCATCAACGCCGGAACCGGCGTCGAGCGACGTCGGTCCGGATCCATGTCCGGAGCCGGAAGGAACAGGGGGACGACGCCGCCCGGAGCCCAGGGCGGCGCCGAGAACGGCACCGGAGACATCGGGCGCCGGCGGAGGTGTCGTTAGGTCGACCGGCGTCGATGGGGGTTGTGGAGCCGGGATCGAGGCCGGGGCCGAAGCCGGAGCCGGGATCGAGGCTGGAGGCACGGGCGACGCCGGGGCCGGAGCCGCCGGCGACGCCGGAGCAACCCCATCAGAGCCCGCGGGGCCCGAAGGCGCACCGGAGGGGCCTGAAGGCCCGAAGAGGCGGGCCATGGCCGACAGGAATTCCTGTACTTTGGCCGGATCCGCCCCCGAACCCGGGAAGGGCGGGTATGGCGGGGGCGACTCCACAGGCATGTCCGGGGCCGCGGGGCGGGGACGGTGCCGGGAGGGGCCTCAGCCAAGTCGCGAGACCGGCGAGGCGAAGTCCTAGAGCGATGATGCTTTTTGGACTTTTTGTGCTTCGACTTACCGGACGAAGAAGACTTCGACGCCGACGACCGGTGTGGACTCCGCGATCGACCCCTGGACCTCTCACGCGACCGGGGCTTCCGCGGAGCCGAATGCCGGGCCTCGAGGAGCTTTCGAGACCGCTCTCGCAAAGCTTTCGGGTGGAGGGCCTGGCAGTCGGTACAAGACTCCGTGTCGTGGCCTCGGCCGAGGCAGAAGACACTCCCAATGCGGGTCGGTGACGGACATCATCCGCGCACAGGCGCTGCATCGCTTGAAGCCGGGCATCCCTACAACACCTTGAAAGATGGAAAAACAGTGAAAAATCACCAAAAAGTATGGTCAAAAAATGACCAGGGCACTGCTCTTCCCGGATCTGCGCTTGCTGGCGCGGAAAAAGAAGAACTGACGTCAGCGCGCAGGGGCGGCGCCTAAGTACTGCCCGCGACGTCATCCCGGCGATCACGACGCCGACGACGGACGCGGAGCCGCACGACGCCGCCTACCGACGCGCAAGGGTACTGCTACGCAAAACTTTCCGGATCCAGCCTGACGCCTGGGGATATTCTAAGGTAAGGAATCTGTCACTAACGTGTCTCTTTCAGATAGAAAGAGCGTCCAAAGGAACCACGGCCTTGTGGTGACTGAAGCGCCCCCATGGATTTGGCCACTTCGGTGTCTTTCTTCATCTTTTCCAGTGAAGAGTCTACCACTGGGCCAAAAAGGTGTTCCTTATCAAAAGGTGTGTTTAAGACAGAGGTTTGAACCTCGGGTTTGAATCCAGGGATACGTAGCCAGGCGGGCCTTCTTAAAAGGACACTGGTATTTACTTCTCTGGCAGCTGTGTCTGCAGCATCGAGGGAGCACCTGATTTGATTGTTGGAAATAAGTTGTCCCTCCCTTATCAGGTCTTCAGCTTTAGATTTATGTTCTTGGGGTAGATATTGGATCAATTGTTCCATCTCGTCCCAATGCGCACGGTCGTATCTAGCTAACGCTTGTGTGTTGGATATGCGCCAGAAGTTTGCTGCCTGAGATGCGACTCTTTTCCCCGAAGCATCAAGAAGCTTAGATTCTTTATCTGGGGGTGGAGCATCTCCTGTGGTTTGGGTGTTAGCCCTTTTGCGTGCGTTAGACACTACTAGCGAGTCCAACGGTAATTGTCCCCTAAGGTACTCTGGGTCAGATGGTGCAGACTTATATTTTTTGTCTACCCAAGGGGTAATGATACGTGCCCTGACAGGATCACTAAAGATATCATCCACATGTCTGATCATACCCTTAAGCATTGGTAAAGTGTGTGATGACTTTTGAGTAGTGCCAAGGGTCTCGAAAAGGAAATCTTTTTCGAGGGAATCTTTGTGGAGCTGCACCCCATGGTAATTAGCAGCCCTACCCAGCAATTCAATGTAACCTACACTGTCGTCTGGAGGAGAGGGTTTGGTAGGATATAAGTCAGGATCATTGCCTGTGGGCGAGTTAATGTTATAGTCATCCCATGGGTCTGCAGGTATTGGCTGATTATGGTCATCCCCATCCCCATTATCATCCCCATCATCCTGGTTGTCAGGTGTATGTGGTGAGTGCTGAGGTGAAGTAGGCACAGGTATAGACTGTGGAGAAGGAGGAGATGGGATAGGAGGAAGAAGAGGAGGAGGAGAAGGGTTAGTTCCAACAGTTCTCTTCTTCAAAGGAATGTGATATTCCTCTTCAGCATCAGTCCTTCTTTTTAGAGTCACTGTGGTGGTGATATGCCCAGTTTTTGGATGAATGTAGAGTACTTTTTGTTTCGGGTCCAGTTTATCCAGTGGATCGTCGAAACGGTGCTTTTTTGGTGATTTCGGTGCCTACGGTTGTTTCGGCGCGGAAGGTTTCGGGGCTGGCGTTTTCGGATCCGAAGTGTGTTTCAGTGCAGAGTGTTGTGGATCGGAGCCGGATTAAGATTTTGATCCCGAAGGCTTCGGCTCGGTGCCCGATTTGGCGTGGGGTTTTTCGGAGCCAGAAGGCTTTTTCGTAGTCTTCGGTATTGGGCCAGAAGACGGGGCGTCGGAAGCGTGGTCTCGGTGCCGACCGGAGCCCGAGGGCGCGGGTTGGTCCGGAGCCTTCTTTTTGGTTTGAGGTGGGTTTCGGGGCGTGGGAGGATCTGTACTTACAGTACGCTGTCCCTGTGGGATGTCTTCATCCTGGTCGGAGCCGTACTCGGAAACGGAGATCGGTTCCTGTTCTTCCTCGGCCCCTATAGCATCGCCGGCTTCTTCCTCCAATTCAGTCCCGAAGCAGTCCGGAAAGGAGCCTGTGTGCTGGCTCTGCATGTCGCGACGTCGAGCCAGACGGTCACGAAGCGTCTTCTTGGAGCGGAAAGCTTTGCACGCGTCGCAGTCCTGTTCACTGACCTCAGGGGACAAGCACAGGTTGCACACTTCGTGTGAGTCTGTGCGCGGGTATTTCGCGTGGCACCCAGGGCAGAATTTAAATGGAGTTCGTTACATCGACTGCGAGTCGAACCGGCGCGGGTAGGCCCGACGGCCTACCACGAGCTCTCTGATCGAAGGAGGGTTTTTTGACAGTAAACATGACACACGAAGAATGGAATACGCGATCGGAAACAATACCGTCGAGGTAGAATGTCTTGCGTGCCGAGGGAAACCGAAGGAACGGCGTCGAACCGGAGCGCATCGACTAACATCCGAACCCGATGGCGGAAAAAAACAATCTAACAATGGAGTCGATGCCCATGCGCACCATCACCGAAAGGAGGAGTCACCTACCTCGTGACTGGAAAGACTTCTTCGAAGAAAAACAAAGTGCAAACATCCGGACCCAACACTAGATGGCGATCTATGCATAGCATATGATCTACAGCTCATATGCCTCGAACATCTGCATTATTAGTGAATATGCCGTCTAGCGTATGATTGGCCTCGTGGGTTGGAAGTTTTACATGTTGTAGGAGATCGAAACTCTGGAAACTGTCAGTTAAATGCTCCGTGTCTCTATAAAAACTGCAATGTCACCACCTCTCTTATGCGGATTGTCAACCCTAATTAGATGAAACCTTCTGGAATCGCCGTTTTAAAATCTGGGTCAGACACCGTGTATGACCAGGTCTCTGTTAAAAAAAGAGGATTTTCTAGCTCTTAGAGGTCTGCAAATTCCTGTTTATGCTTTTGCATATGGAGCGATAGCGTATTGAGTAGTATACAGGTTACCTCGTGGTTTGCCATACCGAGTAAGATTCGAGGGTGGGCCAACAACCGACGAGCCTCCTTATCCTGCAGTAACCATCAGGCGGTCTGAAAGGAGAAACTACAATTGTGGCAGAAGAATTGAGTGGTTGAAACATTAAAGTCACAAGCAGTGCATGAGGTGGGATTTCCTTGTTTGCCAATTTCTAAAAGTTCTTCTCTGGAATACTTTTGGAGAGTGAAAGGACCAGGGGTCCTGGCGCTTGGTGCTGTCTGGCCGCGGACAGGCGCAGATGTGCTTGCCTTCGGAACGCCGTCAGCACAGACGTGCTTCCCGGTCCCTTAAGAGGGGCGAAGCAAAAGGTGGTGCCTGTAGGAAAGTGCCCCTTTTTGCATGGTTGCCCCCCACTTTTTGCCTGATGTTGAGGCTCTTTAACCAAGTGTGCTCTGGGTTTCTACTAACCAGGTACCCAGGGCCTATGTTCTTTCCCTAAAACTGTACCTTTGCAACCCCAATTGACACCTCTCTGGCCACATGCAAGTCTCTTGTAAAAGGTACCATAGGTACTAAGGGCACTGTGACCAGGGAAGGCCTCTAAGGACCCCAGCACCTATTGTGCCACCCTTAGAGGCCCTGGACCTTAACTAGATAGACACACACACACCCTTTTGCAGGCTGCGTTTTGGTGCAGAGAAAAGTGAAGAGTCGACATGACACACATACCTGTGTGCCATGCCTACAATCCACTGCCTATGGTATAAGTAAGATACCCCTCTAGCTGGGTGCATAATACCACTGGTGAGGGTACAGGTGCATGAGCCCTGTACCCCTACAGTGTCTAGGTCCATTTTTAGACATTGTAAGTGAAGTAAAGCCATAAAGAGTATATGGTTTGGGAGTTTGTCATTAAGAACTCCACAGTACCATAAAGGCCTAACTGAGTTCAGGGAAGTTTGGTATCAAACTTCTCAGAACATTAAACCCACACTGATGCCATTTAATTCCAAATGCACTCAGAGGGCATCTTAGAGATGCCTCCTGAAAAATGACTTAACCCTAGAGTCCTGGCTGCTCGCCAGCTGCCACCCCCAGACATGTTTCTGGATGTCAGGGAAACCCGACCCTGGTCTGCTTCTTGTGTCATCTGCCTACATCCCCGGGGGTTTGTTCTGAATCGTGTACGCTTTCCTGTGCCTAAGAATGTTCGTGTTGCAATATAACTAATTTACCTTGCTGCTTTATAACCAATTTAGCCTATTTGCATGGACAAGTATGTGTCTTGCTTTTGCCAAGGCTTGTTTCCTTGTTTTTGCCAAGGCTTGTTTCCTTTTGCCCAGGCTTGCATTTGTACATGTGCCTGGATGTCAACTGCCATTGTTGTCACGTTTTCAGGCATCTGTCAGGCGTGGGGGGCGTGCTAAGCCTCATGCTATGTAGCCTATAAATAGGGAAAGCCTTGCACATGCCGGTGCTTGGCTTATTTCCCGATCTCATCTTGCCGGCAACGCTGCTCGTGGAGGACTCAGTTCCAGCTGGAGGCTTTCTCTTCTTCCAGGTCGCCTTGCTCTTCGGACTCCAATCCAAGCTGCTGGTTCTCCTACAAGAAGCAAGCTAAGTGCAGACCATTTCCGACTTTATTTTGGCGTGATTGTTATCGCCATTTGGAGCCGACGGTGATTTCTCGCGTGCTTTGTTAAAACGCTTTCACGCACTGGTGAAGACTCTTCCAATTGCTTTGGGCAATAGTATTTTGGAACTTCTGCTAGAATACTCATCATTTATTTTTACTCTTGGACAGAAAATGAACATTACGGCACAATACTGTTATTTGTATACGTTTCTCATCTGCTTCATTTTGTTTTATTGCACGATCATTGTGGCACATTGTGACATAGGTAATTTGTTATCTGACAAAATGAGCAACAAGATATTGCGATTGTACTTTTGTTAGCAAAACAGTGTTATATTTTCAGAGGTTGTGTGCTGTAACACGTTTCTCCTGTTTAGTCCAGCCAGTGCATCCTATTACCGGAACTATACATTTATGTGGCCAAGGAATGCATAGGCATTTTATGCTATTAAGAAATATTGAATTGAACTTTGGATTAAAGCCTAGCATCTCGAATATTGCGCACAACTCGGAGAGAAGAGATTTATTTAGGTGAATATATTCTGTATGTATGTAGTGAGTGCTTGGATAGAGTAATGTGTGGGTGTTTTCAGAGGTGTACCCTGTGCTCATATCCCCTTCTCTTCCTCCATAGTGTTACAAAAGCTGTCGCTCCCTCAGAAGACCCACGATTGGGCACCTGGCAGGACAAGGCTGTGCGGAATAGCAGTGTTTTCTCTTTTTCTCTCAATCCACTTCCCCTTCCCTTTTGGAACACCTGCCAACGTGCATCATGTGTTACTTGGTGAGCTTGAGAGGTGTTCCAGGAGGACTGGGGGCTCATCATCGCTCCTGCAGATGCCTGGATTTCAGGTGAGTGGCCGTGCTACAATCTCACACTGGACCCCTGGGTCGAGAGCCTCCCGCTCTCGGGGTCCTGAAACAAAGCACATCCTAGGTAGAGGTACCAAGCCTCCTCCCCCAGGATAGGCAGGGTGCACGAAGGGGAAGATTCAAAGGCTTGCCGCCTTGGTGAGTTGACCCAGTTATTTGCTGCTCCCAGCAACTGGCCCCCACCGGTTCTAACCCCCACTTTGGGAGGGAGGATCGGCGGGAAAACCAAGATAGGAGGGGAGGTGTGCCCACCTTTGCCAACCCCACCCCTCAGGTGGGGGAGGCAAGACGAAGCACAACTCGCAGTCCCCGCCATCTTGAAGATGGGGGGACCCAGCCAACCAGAGTGAGGCTTATGCTCCTCTCCCACTGGAGGGTGCCATAATAGGGGGTGTACCCACCCCAAGGGAGGGACCCATTGGTCCCAACCTGTACCTACCTGAAATGCCCCTAAATTTAGTATTATGGGGCAACCCCGAACCTTGCCTCCTCAGACAAGCAAGAAGAAGAAGAAAAAGGATCGAAGAGGGGTGCTGAAGGAAGAAGAGGAGGAGGACACAAACTGCCTTGGTACCAGCCCTACCGGCCTGTCCTGACCTCGATCTGCTCCAGCGGAATCCTGGCGTGTCCTGCAGCCAGCAGCCCCCCAGAGCCCGGAGGACCTGTCCTGCTTTCCCTACAAGGACTTTGTCTCCCATGAGCACCGACTTGTTCAAGAACCAGACTCTGGCTCCGGCCGAATCCGCGAGTCTGAACCGCTCTGTACCCGACGCCCATGGCCCGAGTTCGAGTGGCCAACACCACAAGGAGATCCCCCACCCCCCCTGCGATCCGGACCTGGGCCCTGGTAATTCCTGACCTACCTCAAGCCTCCAGACAAAGCCTGCAACCTCTATTTGGAGGATCCCCTGTCCGCGACGGGAGCTGGTAAGGAAACCCGACGGTCCAAAACACCCCCGGGCCCGACGCCCCACGGCCTCGGGTGGCCCAACCGATTGTGTCCAGGCAATCCCCTGCATCCCAACTTACCTCTCCAACTGGTGGTCGCCTCCAGGAAGCCTCCTTGCCCGAACCGGCAGTGTTTGTTGTGACCGTAGATCTCCCATTGAAAACAACAGGGCACCCGACGCCGATCCAGCACCCTGAACCCGCCCGCCCCAGTGCCACTGTGGGTGCACCTCGTGTGCTAACTTGGATCCCCCTTTGCTCTGAGCTTACCCTAGGAGCTTTGCTCCCTCAACCCTGTGGTTTGCCTTAGAGCAGCCACCAACCGACGGCCCCCTAGCCTATAGGCTAACATTGGGCCTCCGCACTCTGCACCAGCCCGCCCTAGTGCCGCTGAGGGTGCTTTTTGAGTGCATCCTTGACCCTGGGGGAACCCTTGTTCTAACCCCAGAAACTCTACCCTCAAGACCACTTACTTACCTACAAACCGATAACCTAATTTTTCTCCACAGGATTGCATTGAAGGTTTTCCTCTGAAAAACTTCTGTGTTGAGGGAGTTTGTATGGAAACCTAAGCAACTGTGTTTTATTGCGAAAGTGTTTTACTTACCTTTTATCTAGGAAATGTCCCAGTGTGATATCTAAGCATATCACACTGAGTAGAAAAAGTAATCAAAAAAGTACTCTAAAAAGTAATCTGAAAAGGAACCACAAAAAAATTACAAATACTCACTGTTTTTAAGTATTTTACAAACCTGTAACAAAAGTCATTTTCATCCAGCTTGCTTGTTTTGATCAATCTGTCTTGAAAAGTACAATTTTATTTACCTGTACCAAGTCCTGCTTGGTTCTAAAAAATAAAATAAAACTAAAGAAATCTTTTTAATACAAACAATTGGTCTGAGTTCATTCTTTGAGTGTGTGACATCATTTCTTGCTTGAGTGTGTACAATAAATGCTTAACACTACCCTCTGATAAAGCCTTACTGCTCGCTCAAACTACCGCAAATAGAGAGTACGGTATTAATCTGCTTTTACCTCTGTAACCCTTTGGGGATCCACTTGACTCTGTTCACACTATACCTTACTTTGGTATAGTATATACAGAGCCAGTTGCCTACAGACGTGCTAGAGCACTTTAAGTAAAGACTATGTCCAAAATAGCAATAGCTCGGTGCAAGTAGTGCAACCAAACTAACAATGAAACAAACATCCCACAAAATTACAGTCTCAGTCCCCCAAAGTTAAAATAATGTTGCAAGAAATTAAAACGGTAGTGTTTAAACCATAATATTGGTGAAGCACTTACTGTCACAACGCTCTCGAGTACTTTAAGACTATGTCCATTATGGTGCCAGCAGAGTTCAATGCACATTTTCTCATGACAATCAAACATGTTCTTATGCCAAAGCAGGCTCTCAAATAGGGCAAGGTGCCCTCAAAACTTTGCTGCATTATAGCATACATATTCAGTCCTATAACTTATCAATGACAGAGATCCCATTGCGGAAAAAAAAGGATCTTGTCTCTCATTGCAGTGCAAGAGCAGCATGTTAACCATAATTTCAACAGACCCACCAAACATCCCACATAAGAAACAAAGACAAAAACATACAAAAAACATTTTGTTCATGAAGTCTTTAAAAAAAAAAAAGAACTTCAGTGAAGGTACCTAAAAACTCACTTTTGACGTACACTGTACTTCCACTTGGCAGAACGACAACATTCGAAGCTGGACTAGCAGGTCTAGGGGATTTCACAGTGGCCATGCTGCCACATGGGATTGGAGTAGATGTGGGGGTTGACGTTGTAGTCGTGTAAGAGTAGCAGACAACCACTACAAGAAAAAAGTGACAAATAAAGTGACTGCTCAAATTAACAGACTAAACGGTTCCTTCTGCACTAGTTACCATTACCTAGCAGCTGTTCAGCACAATAAAGCATGTGATTACATCTCATTACAAGAGACCCATTCTAGCCCCGTGTGTCAGCTGGAGTTAAAGTCCTGAACTTCATCCTTGCAGAGGCATCAGGTGGCTTCTCATTCCAGTTGGACATTCTTTTGCCCTTGCTGCTCCCAGGTCCAGTGTCCTCTCATCCGTCTCTCCCATTTTCAGAGGAATTTAAAGTGTGGTGGAAAGTTCTAGAAGCCAGGAACCCCTGGTCAATCCTAGGATGTCACATCATCAATTCACTCTTCTCTGAGAAGCCCAGCCCACAGCTGTGTCATCCCTCCCCTCCAAGGCTTCAAAGGAGAGACCCTCCCGTGTTGGCTAAAGAAGTCTGGCTCCCCTCTTTTATTTCCGTGGGCCTGAGCGGTCCCAGCCCACGTGCAGTGACACAAGCGAATTACCAGATGAAAATTGCTCCTCAACCCTTCCTTTTCCTGGAAATGGGTCAAGCACTGTTTATTGCTCTATTGTGTGGTGAGGCCTCTGATCCTGCTGCTAGATAGCAGAGTAATTAACGTGGCCCAGTAGTGGGGACAAAGGACTGGAATCTGATTATGAACTGAGCAAGGGGTATGATGTCAGGGACTGTAAATCTACACTCTGGGTTCATGCTTACCCCCAGATTGATAGCTTGCTGGATGTTACAGACTTAGTGGAGCAAAACTGTACTTTAGTGCAGATTTCACCTACGAGTAATACAATGTAAGCACCAGAGACCTTCAGTAAGCACTACAGATGTACACTGTGAAAACTCACTCATATTATAAGGCCTATCTTAGGTCAGTACCAACGCTTTAAGAGTCCCTTCTGTGACAGGCTACCTGTGCAAATGCCAGTCCACAGAACATGGTAGACTCACACGCGCAGCCCGCACACATGTTCACATGTAACCAGCCCAGAGCTTCTTACCCTAGCTTCACACCAGAGACCTTATCTTAAAAGGCGGACACTGATGGTTAGGACTTTATCCATTTTCCATGAATTTACAGTGGGTAAGACTGAGGTTGTGAGACACGCTCACAGTAGAAGGCAAAACACAGGTACTTAAAAGTGAAAAATCCAGGGGGAATAAGTGAGCAGAACCCACTTTCAAATGCATATTCTTTGCAGCAAGGGACTAGGGAAACTGTGATAAGAAGTAGACTATTAGCCTCCTATCTAGTATTTATACATGTCACTGACAGTACAAGCAGCACTGGTGCATAGTGGACAAAGTAAAATAAGCTACAAGAAGGCCAAATCTCAAGTGTTGCCGTGCAATTAGATATATGTGAGCTTGTACTGGAGTAAACAGAGTTATGTTATCTTTTGCAAATGTACAGAGTAAAGATCAAGTACACCTTCAATGATACTGTATGCTACAACTCATTTCAGATGTATTCAACCAATTTTCGTGATACTACGAGAATGTAAAATGTGTTGTCGTCAGTGCAAGAGTTTATCTTATTGTTGCTTTGCCATCATAACACTCATGCTTTCATGTTTTAGTCACCATTTGTATAAAAGGTACTTAATTAAGAAATACTGAGAGTGCTCAGAAAAATGTAGTCTAAACACAGTGTAAAGTAGGGCTTTTGGCCACATTCGCTTCGGGGTAATTTAACACTACTCCAATATAAGTAGCTGATGCTAAAATGATTACAAAAATAAACAAATACAAAACAAGCGCATACAAAGACAAACAATAGCATATTGTGTATGACCTGAAAAGAAAAGAAAAAAAAATACACCTTTCTTAGACGCTTACCTTCTTTATTTCCTGTTTCTGCTGGTGTAGGAAGAGAGGCATTGTGTTGTACAGCTGCATTTGCAACAGCATTAGCAGTCGCTGTGAAGGCTGTCTGGGGAACCAACCGGGGCATTAACGGCACCAACCTACGGCCTTCGATAGACCACTCTGCCGAACTGTTCGGCCCACACATGCTGAAAGGAAAAAAGATGCAATATATATTCGCTGTACAAAACGCAAACATTAAGCATCAATATAATTTTGGAATTACGATCTTAACCTCTTTTTAGGGCTGGCTTGACTGCTTGCCCTTCGCTAGATCTCATGTCAGCAAGGCCTAATACATAACATACAGAAAGGGTCTTTAGGTCAGAATCTTTCAGGTATTGGCGTATTTGGACGAACCTCCCCCAGGCATTACTTTACTAGGCTGTTCTACATGTTCAAGGATTCGCACACAGCATTTCACGGATGTATAAGTTTTGGCGGTTTTTTCTTTGTGAGTTATTGATGTGAACAGAAAATAGTCCCTCTCCAGAATGTTGCACCACTATCCTTGATAACAAATGTACTTTAAATTTAAAAAAAAAATTAAAAACAGTAAATAGAGTCTTTGGTTTGTTGAGCTGCCAGCACACAGTCAGCATGAGTGTTGCTGTTAGGTGCTCAGTGGCTCGGACTCTCCCTGCACAGCCAGCACTGATCAATTTCCAACCCGACAAAGCTGGAGAGGCCAAGCATGAGCTTCTTCATTTATTCTCTGTGCGCTCTCCTGATAGAATCCACTTACAATATAGCAAGGAAGCTCGGAAGTTCTTGTAGCTGTTCAGGTCTGGGACTGCCTTGGCTTCAGCATTTAGTCCTGTCCTCTGTGCACTATGGATAGTAGATCCAGTTTTTAGATCGAGCATTCGAGACCTCTTGTATACACTTTGGCATATACTTATATGTGTATGTACTTTGTGGGCTCTGGAGATGTAAATGTAATGTAAGGGGTTATTTATAGAGCGCACTGTGACCAAAAATGGTATCCTGGCGCTAAGACCATTATGTAAGATGCAGCAGATGAAAAGCTGAACAGCGGCCACTAGTGGGGAAATAACCAGGTCTTCAGTGCCTTCCTGAATTTTTGTAAATCAGATTGAGATCGTAGGGAGGCTGGAAGTCTATTCCATAACCAGGCCGCATTAACCGTAAAGGTACGTCCTCCTTGTCTGACTTTTTTGTACCTGAGCTCCTGAACATAGTCACCAGTAGTAGAACGGGGGTTTCTGCCAGGGGTGTACTTTTTTAGTTTGTTTTGGAGAGGTATTGGCCCTTTCTTTTGTAGTGCCTTGTGAACAATACAGAGAGATTTAAAGACTATTCTCTGCTTGACAGGTAGCCAATGAAGCTCCCTCAAGGCATCTGTGGCAGATGAATATCGGGGTCTGTTCAATGTCAGTTTAGCGGTGATGGTCTGAATACATTCTAACTTTTTTAGAAGGTAACTAGGGGCTCCTAGCAACAGGGTGTTGCAGTAGTCCAGCCTACTTAGTATTACCCCTCTAGAGATCAGTGATCTGGCTGGTAGATCGAGCAGAGGGTATAACTTCCCAAGAGCCCGGATCAGAGCAAAGCAAGTCCCGGTCAGTCTATTCACTTGATTTTCCAGAGATAATCCTTGGACGATGGTCACACCCAGGTTTCGCACCGCCACAGGATTGCCCAAAGGCTTTTCTATGGGTAGCAGCCAGAAGTTCGGTGGTAAGGACACCAGGATTTTGTCGGAGGAGCAGCAAAGGAGTTCAGTTTTATTTCCATTCATTTTCAATGAATTGGAGTTCATCCAGTTAAGGATGTCAAGAATGCATGCTTGGAAGTTTCCAATAGTATCCTCCTGGTTATTGTTCAATGACAGAATCAATTGGGTGTCATCTGCGTAGTTGATTAGTTTAATATTGTAGGTTTTTATGAGTGAGATCAGAGGTTTAATGTAGACATTAAACAAGATAGGGGTAAGGGAAGAGCCCTGGGGGACACCATGTGTTGTTTTTTTGAATTTGGAAAGAAACGGGGGAAGAGATACAGCTTGATGGCGGTTGGACAGGTATGACTTTAACCAATTTAACATTGGTCCCCCCACACCCGCTGCCGAAAGCCTGGACATGAGAGTGTGATGATTCACCGTGTCAAACGCAGCCGATAAATCTAGGAGGACAAGGACGACCAAATGTCCGTTGTCGGTAGTCCTCCGTAGTTCATCAGTAGCGCAGATAAGGGTGGTCTCGGTTCCAAGACCAGGACGGAATCCAAAATGCTCTTCCTCAAGCCATGCAGAGTCCTTTGGTGTTGTGACAATAGTGAACTTATATAACTTTCCAGGATTTTTATAGGGAAAGGGAGAAGGGTCTAAAATTAGCCAGATCACCGGGATCAGAAAGAGCTTTTTTTAACAGTGGCTTGACTATGGCTTTCTTCCAACAGTCGGGTACCTTCTGGGTTTCAAGAGAACGATTGCAGAGTTGTTGGAGGGGGCCTGACAACTCTTCTTCCCATATTAGCCACTGCTTTGGGGGCATGGGGTCCAGCGGAGATCCTGATTTAATAGCCCTATACAGGGTTTTAAAGGCTTCGCTGGAGATAGGATCCAGTCTAGTGAGTGTCACAGATGGCAACTCGACAGGGAAAAGATCTGAGGGGGAGGGGGGGGCTGGAGACAGTTTCAGTTGAGCGGGGCTGTGGGGATGTGCACTAGAGTGTTTGACTGTTGTCGATTTATTGATCCCTTCCAGAATAGTTGTGATTTTACTGTTGAAATATTCCGACAGGTTATCACATAGTATCTGTGATGGTTTGATCACTTGCTTGAAGCGGGATGGATCGGTGAATTCTTTAAGGATTTCAAAGGTTTTCCTCGCTTTGTTAGGGGCCGCAGTGATCTGCACATAGAATTAGTTTGCTCTAGCCTTCCTTAATTTGTTTTTATACTCACTCAGCGAGTTTCTTAGGATCAACCCTAGGACTTGTCTGCTTCCGCTTAGGGACTTTTTTTCTGTTCAACTGCCTCTATTTAACTGTCTTCATAGAAAACGACCAGTAGAGGTCAGTAAAATACCAGAATTGCTTTCGGCTTGTTCAACTGCCTCTATTTAACTGTCTTGATAATAAAACGACCAGTAGAGGTCAGTAAAATACCAGAATTGCTTTCTGCGGAGGGACTTTATCTTTTTTTTTTCTGGCAACTGCCTCTATTTAACTTTCTTGATAGAAAACGATCAGCAGAGGTCAGTAAAATACCAGAATCACTTTAGCATTCTCTAGATTCCAGTCCATAGAAATTGTCTTCCACGATCACAAGTAGACAATAATATTTTTTTCAAATCTTGTATTTTCAGTGATATGACCACCGAAGGCCCTGATTTTATATTAAAAACATAGCTTTGGACCATACCATTTCCCGCTGAAAGCCAATATTTCTCTCCATGTGTTCCCATACCTGGTGTGCCACGCAGTTTGGTGCTTACTTTCCCTCCATGTTAAAGAACAGTAGATGTTTCAGCACCCAGGATAATGTGCTGCACAGCTAAATACATATAAGGTCAAAGGCGAGACCGATTGCATTGCAAATGCTTGTTTAATGTCATGTTATGTCAGTTTTGGTTACTAATAGTAATTATGCACAGTACTTTTTCTAGGAAGATATAACAAATGACCCACAATGTCAATAATGACCAGCAGCCTTGCTCTCACAAGCTCAGGCATTAGTACAGCTTCGCATGGAAAGACCGAGCAAGCTTGGTGGATGAGCAGCGGTCCATGAATATTTATTTGAAATCCTTTCCCGTACATCCCTCTTCGACCTCTCGGTACATGCCCAGTTCACGTGCTGCCGGCTTAGATGCATCATTGGTTTTCTTCCTCTGGGGTCCGAGCTGGAGCGTAAGCATAACAAAGTAACTATGCAGATTACATATGGAAGCCACGACTCCAGAAACCACTATAACGAATTCAGGGAAATGAATTACGGCTCTAGAAGAATCCGGAGCGACGTGTGCCGCTGCGCCGCACTGCTCCTTGGTGAACGCAGCCCCTCGTTTTTGGAGAACCGCGGTCTGTGCCTATGAACCGCACCGCTCTTCTTCTGCATGACCGAACCACCCCGGGTAAGCAAAACTCACAACATCCTTTTGCCGCCATGGGTCGTTAAATGGGACAAATGATCGACAAGCCGGGCCAAACAGAGCTGTTGACTGACTGCTGCGCTGGGGCCCTGCGCCTTCTGTTGCCCGCTCGCCCCTCCGCATATCCTGGATACTTTTTGATTGATATGCCAATTTCGTTCCTTCTGTTGCCCGCACGCCCCTCCGCACATCATGATACCTTTGATGGAAGTGCCGATGTCGTGCCGGTGCTTTTGATTGCCGTGCTGCTATCGCCGGCATTTTGACCTCCGATCTGTCCTCCTCAAAATGGCGGCGCTTCGACCGCAAATCAACCTCTAACGACCTACTTCTTTGCCGTCTGAGCGCCCACCGAACGTTCAAAGGCCTGACCGCGGGATCTGGCATCCGATCCCTGCCTCCACACAACATCATCTGTCCCTTCAATCACCGCGTTGAGACAATCGGCGTTCCTCCGCCCTGTATGTATTAATATGGCGAGGCCCTGATTGCTTTGACTGCCGTGCCTTGCTGCTACCGCCGGCATCCTGTCCTCCGATTTGGCCTCCTCAAAATGGCGGCGCTTCGACTGCTCCAAACAGTCTCTAACGACTTACCTCTTGGCCGCCTGCGATTACAGCGCTGCGATGGATGGTTCTCCTCCACCTTGTAAGCATTAAAATGCTGGATCTGGTGGCTCAGTGGACCAATGCATCCAGTCTTTGGTCAAAGGTACACATCTCGGTGGGTCCACTCAGCCTACCATCCGTTCAAGATCGATAAAATGAGCAACATTGAGATGGTAACAATCCACATCTGTTATTCATTGACCACCACTGCATCCACTTCACCTACAGGAAGCCCACCACGCACCACCGCACCGAACAAATGCCTCGCCGCTGCTGGAGCAGAGTCACGGAAGACCAGCTAACCACAACCCTCGCCCTGAGCCCACCCGCCGAACCCTCCGACCCCGACACCGCCGCCCGCAACCTCAGACAGTGGATCGACGACTGCGCCAACACCCTCGCCCCGCTCAAGAATCCGCCCAACAGCCACACCAGCAAGAAAGCCACCTGGTTCACCGAAGACCTCCAGGCCTCCAAACGAACATGCCGAAAACTGGAGAAGATCTGGCTCCACGAACGGACAGCTACGCCGCCCACAAGAGCGCCACCCGCAGTCACCATCACCTCATCAGATCCGCCAAAAGGGCCTCACTCAAAGACCGCCTAGACAACAACGCACACAACAGCAAAGAGCTCTTCAACATCGTGAAGGAACTCTCCAACCCCAGCTCCAACACCAACGACATCCAGCCGTCGCGAGACCTGTGCGACTCACTGGCCACCTTCTTCCACCGCAAAATCGCCGACATCCACGACAGCTTCAACACCACGACCGCCCCGGCAACCACCGAGACCACTGCCCCCACAACCACCAACCGCCTGCTCTCCTGGACCAACATCAACGACGAGGACACCAGCGAGATCATGAACACCATCCACTCCGGTTCACCGCTAGACCCGTGCCCTCACCACATCTTCAACAAAGCCAGTACAGCCATCGCGCCCCATCTCCGGAAAATAATCAACATCTCCTTCGAGACAGCAACCTTCCCGGAAAGCTGGAAGCACGCCGAGATCACCGCCTTACTCAAGAAACCCAAGGCAGACCCCAAGGACCTCAAGAACTTCCGACCCATCTCTCTGCTCCCGTTCCCCGCGAAGGTCACCGAGAAAATCGTCAACAAACAACTGACCCGCTACCTCGAGGAGAACAACATCCTGGACCCTTCCCAGTCCGGCTACCGCAGCAACCACAGCACCGAAACCGCCCTCATCGCAGCCACCGATGACATCAGGACCCTGCTAGACAACGGAGAAACAGCAGCCCTCATCCTCCTGGACCTATCAGCCGCCTTCGACACGGTCTGCCACCACACACTACGAACACGACTTCACGACGCCGGGATCCAAGAGAAGGCCCTGGACTGGACCACATCCTTCCTTTCCGGCAGAACACAAAGCGTCCGCCTCGCCCCCTTCCGATCCAAGGCCACCAAGATCATCTGCGGCGTACCCCAAGGCTCCTCCCTCAGCCCAACGCTGTTCAACATCTACATGGCACCCCTCGCCCACGTCGCCCGACCGCACAACCTCAACATCATCTCCTACGCCGACGACACCCAGCTGCTCCTCTCCCTCACCAAAGACCCTCACACCGCCAAAGCCCACCTCCACGAAGGAATGAAGGCCGTCGCCGAATGGATGAGGACCAGCCGCCTGAAGCTGAACTCGGACAAGACGGAGGTCCTCATCCTTGGTTCCAACCCTTCAGCCTGGGACGACTCCTGGTGGCCAACATCACTGGGAACAGCCCCGCCACCCACCGACCACGTACACAACCTAGGGGTCATCCTCGACCCCACCCTCTCCATGACTAAGCAGGTCAACGCCGTTTCCTCATCCTGCTTCAACATCCTCCGAATGCTCCGCAGGATCTTCAAGTGGATCCCCACCGAAACAAGAAAAACAGTCACCCAGGCCCTCGTCACCAGCAGGCTGGACTACGGAAACGCCCTCTACGCAGGAACGACGGCTAAGCTCCTGAGACGGCTGCAACGCATCCAGAACGCCTCTGCACGTCTTATCCTCGACATCCCCCGACGCAGCCACATCACACCCCACCTGAGAGACCTGCACTGGCTCCCTGTCAACAAGAGGATAACCTTCAAGCTCCTCACCCACGCACACAAAGCACTCCACAACTCCGGACCAGCCTACCTCAACAGACGACTCAGCTTCTACACCCCCACCCGCCAGCTCCGCTCGACCAGCCTCGCCCTCGCCACAGTCCCCCGCATCCGGAAAACGACCGCCGGCGGCAGATCCTTCTCCCACCTCGCCGCCAAGACCTGGAACACCCTCCCCACCAACCTCCGACAGACCCAAGACCTACTGGCCTTCAGAAGACTCCTCAAGACCTGGCTCTTCGATCAGTAGCAGCACCACCCCCCTCTTCCCCCAGCGCCTTCAGACCCTCGCGGGTATGTAGTGCGCTTTATAAGTGACATGATTGATTGATTCTTGGCCAAGATGCCCCAAGGGGTGAACGTTCCTATTACAAATACATTTGCGTCAATTCTTGGGCCCCCAGTGAGGCAGCCACTGAATGCTTATTTCTGACATCTTGGGCCCCTGCTGATCGTTGTTTCTCCCTTGCTGTGAGGCCTCTCGTGGCCTCTCTTGTTTTTCCTCCCGAGCAGTCACAGACATATAGAACTGAATCTAATTCCGAAACTACCTGCTGCCGCACTGACTGCGTCCTCGCCATGCCGATTCTTAATCCTCCAAGCTGAACGTATATTTTTCCTGCCATTAAGTCTTGCCCCCTTGTAATCTCCTAGCAAAAATCTTAATGTTTTTGTGTCTGATGGTAACTTTTGTCTCATACTTTGAATGTGTATCCTCTAGAAGCAGATATTAGGTTAGTGTAATGACCTTTGTGCGCACGAATGTTCTACCTCCACGGATGCTCTAGTGTTCTAGCGCATTGCTCAAGTGATCCTAACTGGGTTTTACAATTTTCATAATTTTTGTAATTTTCTCTCATGGTATCCTATCCTCCTGTGTCCACTCTCACTGGTAATCTCTCTTTTTGTGCTTCACTGACCTCCCTCTCTCACCTCTTTCCCTCCAATCGCTCCCCCTCCCCTTCGCTTTAGCTCTCTATGCTCATACGCGGTTCTTTTTATCTATTTCCATATTGCGCAAGTTAACGCTCAAACCTCACCTGTATTGTAATTTCTGATTATTCTCTTATTTTCTCTTATTTTCATCTTTATCTTGTACTTTGTTTCGCTCATCTTCTATTCTTCGATCCTCAAGCTCCCTCAACTGCTGTCCCCTCCACAACTACCGGCGTCTAAACACATCTTGGTTTTACCATTTTTAGGTCTCGCCTACGCTGCGCACATGCGCTGCTTAGGAGGGGACCTTTTGGAATCAATCAGCATTTTGGCTAAAAGCATGCATGTTTTGCATTGCTTTCTATTGCAACGCGTGCACGTTTGGCGTTTCCCTTGCGGGAGCGAGCAGTGGCGCCATCTGTCAGCAATTATCGCGCCTTGCTGCTCGCTCCCGCAAGGGAAACGTCAGATATGCCCTCAGCGTCTACAGGCGGAGGCGCGCAGGGGCCATGTTTTTTTAATTAGCGTGGCCTTTCACTTTCACGGCCGCGCTTGTTCTTCACTTTCTCTCTTCACCCTCTCCATCTTCAGCCACCCCTCCACCTTGTCTCTTTTAATACTCACCACTCCACTTTGGCTACCCTACTCCCTTTACTCAAATGCTACATATTGATCTGATCGGATCGGATTCGTTAATTGCTTCTTTCTCGCGCGGCCAACCCTCTCTCGCGTGTTTAGGTCGGCGCGCGCACCACTCCCGGGCTTGTTTATGTTTTGTGTTTGTCACACTACAGTTTTTTCCCCTCGTCTTAGATTTTAATCAGTAAAGTGTACATAAACGGCTATCACAAAAGCCAGCACTTTTTCCCCCCCGATAAAATGCTGTTGCGCTTCCAGGTGTTCTTCTTAGAGACCGGCCATTTCCTACCACTAAAAGGAAGATCTCGGGTCTCTAGTTGCCATAACTACGAAGCGCATCAGACACGTCGATAAAAACATAGGAGGGGTCAGTCACAATTTACAATTTAGAACTAAAATTACTGCTACAAAAAGAAGCCTGAAAAAGCCAGTTGACAGAAGAGCAAGGGGTTCAGCAACCAGCCCACACCTCAAAGCGCGCAAAAAACAATGCAACTTATGTCACGTGTTCATTCATGAGCAAACAGCAGACTTGCACAGCTTCGCTGGGGCACTGGCTGCAGAATATCACTGAACAGCACAGCTTTAACACCTCTCCAGTCTGTTCCAGACAATTGTGAGCAGAGGTGGAGTAACGTCACCCCACCGAAAGTGCCCAGGTCACGTGGCCGCCCAGCCCTCCTTTCACCGGACAATCATGCACCTCGGAGCTTTGTGGCCTAATGCACGGCTCTCATTCTCGCCGGAATCCCTGGAGCTGCAGTTTGAAGGTTTCCGCCGAGGCCTCTTTGTCAGCACAAGTTTTGCCAATGAGCACATCACAAAAAGCGCAGGGTTTGGAAACTGGAAATAAAGACAAACGTGACCCCTGGGTGCACATTTAGCTGCCGTGAGGTAACCTCCGCCGGGCTGCTGACTCGCTCAAATCCTTTATTTTCTCACTGAAGTGAAACATAATCCCCACAATTATAGACTGGTCTTCAGTACAATGGATTCTGGGTACAGGCAGTATCTGAGACAAACGGAGCTCTCAAAACATCTATGGTTACGGACATTAACCGTATGTCGCCTGTCGCCGCTAAAATAGCTCAAAATGCTGCTATTTTATTTCCTAAATTAACTCTTAATAAACTGCCATTCTCAATGAATATATTTAACCGGTCATTTCCAAGACGTCTAAACAAGCTGCAGCTTGGCTCAGGATTACCCAAATGGGCCAGAAAATGCTGAGGTAAAGATCCACATCACATGGTGCACTTTGGTAAATACCTCCTATTCCAAGTTTTCCTCTAGAAAATGAAAAATTACATTTTCTCCCAAATACCGCATATACTGCCTGTTCTTCACCAGGTAAACTCCAGCATGTTGACTTGCCCAAATTCATCAGAAACAAGCATTGGCATAGCCAATAGGTCTCGCCTTTGGGACCTTATAATTATTTAGTTATGCAGCACAATATCCTTGGTGCAACAACATCAACTGTTGCATGACTAAACAGTTATAAGGTCCCAAAGGCGAGACCTATTGGCTATGCCAATGCTTGTTGTAATTTGCTCTCATGCTAACCTATCCCCCTGTGTATGCTCTAATTGATCTCTTCCTTTTTGTGTTTTACTGACCTCCCTCTCACTTTTTCCCTCTAATCGCTTCCCGCTCCTTTGCGTTTCCTCTCCATATCACCCCCCCTTATTCACCGACCTCCCTCTCTCACTATCTCTCCCCCTGATTCCCCTCTCGCTTTACTTCTTTCCTTTCATCCCTCCCCCTCTCTCTCCCCCCCTCTCCTCAACTCAGTGACCTATCATGTCCCCATTCAACCACTCCTTCACACCCCCCCTCAAGACTCTACCCTTTCCAGACATGGCCCCAACTCATGGGCCATTCTTTACCCTCCCAATCTCTCCAAAAACGCCAAGAAAAATTTTAAACATAAATTACTGACTCGGCACCCTGAAACACTAATTGTCGATAACTACCTCAGCCTCTCCTCCCCTATAAAAACCAACTACATCTTCTACTCCAAACGCCCCTCCAAATGGAAAAGCATCTTCCTTCGCCACCTCCCAGTATCTAAATCAAGCAAAATTCCCTATGGATTTAAACTATCTACTACCCCTTCCCCAGCTTTTCTCGGTGAAATTGACATCTCCATATTTAAAACTGGTAATATTCTCATACAAGCCTCTGAACACCACCTCTCCATCTTTGAGTTCCATTTCAATACCTTGTCCTTCCTATTATCCAAACCTTCTCCTAACCACTCATCTACCCAACCTCTCAACGCCCTTTTGCTCTCCCCCGACTCAAACCCTCCCTCCCCTATACGTCTCAGCTGCTAACGCTGTTTCCCTAAACTCGCAATCCAACTGCTCACTCTCCCCTGTAACCCTCCCTCCCCCCGGCTTCTCTACTACACACTCCGTCTCCCAATCTTACACGCTCTCCAATGATCGACTCCCTCCAACCCCTAACGTTATTCCGAATCACTCTCCTACCGCTTGCCCCCCCCCTCCTGGAACCCCCTAATGCTCCCCCTCCCGACCCCAATTTCACCCTCTCAGAATTGCATTCCACCCCCAAACCAGCTGTAGTTTATCCCCACTCCCCTCTCGCCCTCTTATCATCTCAAACCACATCTCCTGAATCCACGAATGCCCCGTCCTTCTCATCAGCCCCCCCCTCGTCCAACAGCCTGAGCACTCCTCTTACCCTCCCTCCCGGCCTCTCTCCCCCTTCTCACATCAGACTTCCTCCCCCGATCAACACCGAACACATCCTATCCCCCACCTCCTTCTCAACCGCGTTCCCCCTCACTCTTTTAACCCAGACACTGTCCAATATAGAACACAATCTCTCAACCCTGACGACCGAACTCACACGACTGAGAAAAGATTTCAACTCCCTCTATTCCAGGTCCTTCGGCTTACAACGCATCTCTAATCCCAAACCATGGAGTACTACACCCCTCTGCTGCCGTACCCATAGACGCCTCCGCGCTTCGAGCTATCTCTCCTCTTCCGACCTCCTTGACCTTTGCAACTCTTACCTTCCAAATTCATTGATTAATGATCCTCCCTCCCCTCACTCCAGCATTCCAGTTATTCTGGGGACTAGCAGAATCCCCTCCTCCCCCAGACCGCCACCCCAACTTACCTCCATCCATGCGCGCTCTCCCCCTAAAGACAACCCTAAACCCCTTGCCTGCATGCTTGTGAACTGCCGTTCGGCTGTCCGACATGCGATCGAAATTTCTGAAACTATCCTTAGCGAAGCTATTGACATCGCCTTCTTCACGGAAACCTGGCTCAATGACCACTCAACGTCCAGCCTTGACTTACTCTCCCCCCCCCCCGGTTACTCTATCATCAGAAAAGACAGAACTGAAAGAATAGGAGGTGAATTAGCTATAATCTTTAAAAACGAACTTCAACTCTCCCTTGTCAAGTACTCTGACCGCCCTACCTTTGAATACCTTGAAGCTGAACTTAAACTTCAAGGTTCTCCCCCGATTCGACAACATAATATCTACCACCCTCCTGGTGATCCTCTGCCCTTCGCTGAGGAATTATCCGATCTTCTTACACAATCCTCACTTTCAAACTCAAAAAATCTCTTCCTAGGTGATTTCAACCTCCACTGGAATGAGACCGAGAATCCCACAGTCAACCTCCTCACTAATCTTCTTGAGATCAGTGACCTCAAACAACTTTGCCATTCTCCAACCCACACCAAAGGGGCCACTCTTGACGCCATCATTGCCAATAATGACTTTGCTTCCCTTTCCAACATCATCCCCATCGACTGGTCGGACCATCACCTCATTCTGTTCTCTAGCGCCACCACGGCTCCACTCCGCCCCACCAAAAACATCAAATCCATGAAACGGACCAGAAACCTTAATCGTATCCCCCCTGGTGAACTGGAGTCTAAACTCCAAGCACAACTTCTTCTCACCCCTCTCTCCCAAAATGCTAACAAACTCACCGAGCATTTTAACAAAACTGTCATTGATGTCTTAGACCAAATTGCCCCGTCCAAACTTAAAACTCTAAGGAATATTCCATCCAAATCGTGGTTCAATTCTAATCTCAATAACGAAAGACGCGCACTTAGACTAACTGAAAGAGCATGGAGACAACATCCATCTCCCGCCCTCCTTGCCCTCCTCAGATCCGCTAGATCTACTTACAAGAAACACATTTTCTCTGAAAAGGCTTCCTTCTTCCGCACACAACTTGATCGTGCCAAAAATAGACCCAGAGAGCTGTTCAACATAGTTTGAAACCAAACAACTTCTGCCCCACTGAAGCTCACGGCAACAACTGAAAGATGCGAAGAAATTGCAAACTTCTTCTCCGAAAAAATAACCAAAATAGACCAATCCTTCATTGTATCTCAGATCTCCCCCAACCCCCTATTTACCGCCGACTCTACTTCTAAACCACCCTCCTTATCAACTCTCCCCCCCCCCCCCCGATTCCTCCTCCCACCTACTTGCCACTACCCCTCCGGATTACAGCCTCTCAAACTCACAGCTTAAAAACAACGCCTCCTGACATAATTTCCACCCCGTAACTGAGCTTGAAGTCTCTAACATAATTTCTAAACTCAAACCGTCCTCACACACTAAAGTCCCTCTCCCTTCTAACCTTGTCCAGGAGCTAAAGCACATCATTGCCCCTATTGGACTACTATCATCAACTCCTCCCTTACCACGGGATGTGTCCCTGCCTCCCTCCAACTCGGACAAATCACTCCCATTCTTAAAAATCCCAATGCCGACCCTAATGACCCTAACAATCTCCGCCCGATCTCCAACCTCCCCCTGCTTTCCAAAGCCCTTGAAAAATGTGCCCTGCTTCACCTGGACAAACACATTGACACATTTAACCTACTGGACTCCTTACAATCCGGCTTCCGAAAAGGCTGCAGTACAGAAACTGTCATGCTTAATATTGTTGACGACATCCACCACTCCCTAGATAATGGCGAGACCTGCCTACTTATTCTCCTCGACCTCTCTGCAGCGTTTGATACTGTTAACCACCTTGCCTTACTTAACGCGCTCAAAGATTGCTTCGGCCTCATGGTCATGTCCTTAAATGGTTCTCCTCCTTCCTCCAACACAGAACTCAACAAATCAAAATCTACAACTGCCTCTCAAACCCTACACCCGTCTCCCTTGGTGTCCACCAGGGATCCATTCTCTCTTCCTCCCTCTTTAACCTCTTTATAGAGCCCCTTACCCTCATTCTAAAACAAGCTGGAATCAACTACCACCTCTATGCTGATGACACCCAACTTTACTATAAGATTAAAACCCACTCTGATGTTCTGCACCTTAACAACACCCTGACAAAAATCCAATCCTGGTTTCACTCCAATCATCTCAAACTCAACCCTAAAAAAACTGAAATCATTCTCTTCTCTCCAAAAAACAACCCTCTTCCTATCCAAACATGGATCTCTGACCTTAATGCCCTCAACTGTCTGCTCTCCTTATCCAACTCAGTAAAATCTCTTGGTATAACCATTGACAATAGCCTAACGCTTCAGGTCCACATAAAAAACTAGGCTAAAGGAGCACTCTTCACTCTCCGCCATCTCAAGAAAATTAAACCCTTCATTCCAGCGGACGACTTTAAATCAGTTGTCCA
Source organism: Calotriton arnoldi (assembly GCA_963921515.1). Taxonomy (NCBI): domain Eukaryota; kingdom Metazoa; phylum Chordata; class Amphibia; order Caudata; family Salamandridae; genus Calotriton; species Calotriton arnoldi. The sequence goes on along the minus strand of CAWUFW010012101.1, from coordinate 110,843 downwards.
ATCTCTTGTCCTCTCGAGACTTGACTATGGTAACGCTATCCTCTCCGGTACCCCTAAAGTTCACCTAGCCCCTCTCAAATCTGTGCTCAACCTAGCGGCCAGGCTAATCACTGACTGCAAACGTTTTGACCACATCTCCCCAGCCCTTAAAGCCCTCAAATGGTTGCCCATCGAAGGCAGATCCTCCTACAAGATTGCTTGCATTACGCACAAAGCCCTTCATCAAAAGACCCCGCTGTATCTCACTAATAAACTCAACAAAGCAGGCTGCTCCCGACCGTTGAGAAGCACCAACGCCCTCCTCCTTCTCCCACCCCTGTTAAAAAAGAAAGCCACACAATCCCGCTCTTTCTCCGGAAACGCCCCCAACATCTGGAATTCCCTCCCTAAAGACCTGCGCTGTAACTCCTCCTACATCAGCTTTAAAAAAGACCTCAAACTGCACCTGCTCAACAAATATTGGGGTCCATAATCCTTTTCATTCCTCACCTTTTCTACGCTCTCCCTTCCCCCTCTTTTCCATCCCCGCCTTTCGCCTTTTTCCTTTCCCACTTCCTTCCATATTTCCTCCCCCTAGTTACTACCTCCCCTTCCTTTGTCTATGCTTCTCTCCCCTATTCATGCCTAACCACCCACTACCCTCCTACCATCGAGCCTACCTCCATCTCACCTGCGTTACTGTATAAAACTCGATTACCTGTATCCATTTTATTTATCCAGATAGTTCTTTCTTGCCCCGCTGACATATGTAAATCGTATTATGCTATTTGTTCTGTGCAATCTATCCTGTTTGAATTCCACATTATGAACAATTGTGTTATTCCTGTATGATTATATATACTCTTGTAAAGCGCTCTGATACCCCCGGGTCGAGCCAGCGCTATATAAAACCTTTAAATAAATAAATAATAAATTACTTAACTCACAAAACTAAAAGGAAAGCAGACAGCTTTATGTCACTGGTTTGTTTAGTTGTTCTGCCTTTTCCAAAAAGTGTAACATTATTTAACATGAAGTGTTCCAAGAAAAAAAATCCTTAAATTCTCTGGGGAGTATGTACACTTACACTTCAACAGCAGATATAGGCTAAGCGCTTCAGTGCCTCAATCAGGTTAGAAAGTGCTATTTCAATGTCTTTAAAAAACATTGAAATACAATAATGCAGGTGGCGGGTGTCTTAGTCCAGGGCTCCTTAAATACTACTTGCACCACCAGGGAACGTAGCTCAGTGTTGCATCACATGTTTTGCACATGAGGCCATGGGTTCAATATCCATTATATCCAGTGAGGACAAACTGTTGAATTTTTCCTTTTGCGTTTCTTTTCTGTGTAAACACGAGAGAGAAAACCCAACCTCATCTCATAATTTAGCCTGCATTTGAGGAGGCCACTAATCCGAGGAAATGACATTGTATATGCTGAGGATTTTTAGACAAGTTCCTCTAAAAATATCAAACAAATACAAACTTGTGTTTTGTCTATGCAGTCACAACTTTCATCAGATCATGTTTTAGCAAATCAAAGTGCGATGTGGCCGCATTAGAAATATACTGCACATTTTTGGCACTATCCAATCCTTTTTGATTGCGACTAGTTTAAAGGACACCTAAACAACTTACTTTATTTTGTATTTTATATACAGAATCGACCAACAAGTAAAAGGCGACATCAATAGATCTGGCTCAAAACTGACAGTACGTCTTAATTACTTTTATGTGTAAGAGTATCTATATAGCGCAAACCAGACTGAAGGCAGGAACAGAACTAGAATTTGTAGTAAAGCCAAGTGCCACATCAATATTCGAATCATCTTCATCCAGAGGATGGACCTTTTGTTGCAAGTGGCTGAAAAAGAACCAATCTCAGCAGGTAAAGGTGTGAACTGCCAGACATCAAAACAAGGACAAAGACAGTAGCCTGGAAACATGGCCTGGGGCACACACCCCATAGAAAGACTAGGTTTCCTTCTCATCTGTATTCTGTGCTTTGTGCCAAGAGAAGGAACGCTTTACCGACAACACACAAAGGGAAAGTAGCTGTATTACCTAAAAATGTTTGCCAAGATGAGGTCAACAAAAATACTATGCACTTTATTTGATGCATTGCCTCCAAAGGTTTTGTGGAATTATGAACTTGACTGGAAATTTGATAAAGCCAAGTATAATCACAAAAGGATACAGCCTGGTTACTCCAGCACGTAAAACATTCGTTTTTTCACTCAGGAGCTATGCACACCAGTGTAGAGGAAGACAAGAGCCAGAGACTGGATGTGTTGCGGTCTTCCTTTTAGTGGTAAGGGCCATATCACCGCTGCTGTGAAAACATTCAGCTGCGGAAGGAACAAGGAGGCAGACTGCCTGGCGTGGACCAAACTACTTGTTCCGCCAGAGGCAGCGTTCATCATGTCTCTACTATGACACCTGCAGAGATCAGGTAATGTGAACCGCTGCTCAGCAGACTGGTGCGCACCCTTGCACCAGTATTCATCTTCTTCTCTGCACAAAGATCATTTGAGCTACATGTGTCAGAACCTTGCACTGCTGCACTCTGTTCTGTGCTTGATGATTGCGAGAAGTGCATGTGCTTGAAACCTACATTGCCAGATCCTGTTCTGCGAAGAGGATTCTGAGCGCACCAGTGCCTGAATCCTGCATCACTTCAAGAGACTGATAACCATGCACTGTCCATGTGTCCTGAACTTCTTGCAACTCAACCGTTTAAGTGACAACTGTGCGCGGCCACTGCACACCAACTTCGAGAGTAACCAGGATACATAGTCAAAAACAGTTTTGATTCCATACAACTTACTGAACTTACTGAGCTTATTTGCATACAGATAATAAAATTAATTTTCCCACAAGAATAAAATGGACAATCAATTTATAGTGACAAACAAGTAGCGATAACTAGGTATTCCACCCCACACCATTCTCCAAGAATAAGCCTTACCTGCTCGACCCTCCTCTTCCGTGACTGTTAAAGTCTAAAACCGAGAGCCTTGACATTTCACTGAGCTTACTGTAGTATCTGGCTGCTGCATTTTCAGAGACAGCAGTAACACTGATTGCCTTGCCTATCCTTGAGTTATGCAGGCCCCAGAGAATTGGCCTAACACTTTGATAGCGGCTACATAAACAAGCATTGGCATAGCCAATAGGTCTCGCCTTTGGGGCCTTATAAGTGTTTAGTTATCCAGCACAATATCCTTGGTGCAACAACATCAACTGTTGCATGGCCAAACACTTATAAGGTCCCAAAGGCGAGACCTATTGGCTATGCCAATGCTTGTTACTTGTGTACTCCTAGGAGTGACCGTTCTGCTAGGTGTCCATGTAAATTTATTTTCCTTGCATATCGCGGTGTAGTGGTCAGTGTTCGCTAGTCTCTTGTTTGGTCCCTAGATTCCTGCACACTGAAGATCTGAGGACCAGCAAAAACCTTCTACATTTTAGAAGAAACTTCACCACCCACACTTCAAAATGATGCTTTATCTACTGTTAACTAACTGCAAAGTTAAACAGATCACATTCATCCCGTGAAAAAGGCAGCTCCTTTCTTCGACCCTGGTAACTAATTGCAAAAAACCATCCTGCAGGGCTAGCATTGGTGGGATCATGTCCAGTTCAAATGCTTCAATTTAAAGAGGTCTCTCCGGAGAAACTGCCCCTCACTAATTAGACTACAAAGTGGTTTTAACGAACAGTTTCCCTAAAGAGCTGGAAACTTTACTTTGAACAGACACAGATTTTCAGTTGACTTCTAGCTTGAGAGGGTTGCACATGTAGACAAAAACACAGTTTAAATGCGAAGCATGGTATAAACGGATTCCTGCTGACCGGATTAAGGGTAATTTTCATCAGCGTTGGCTAGCATCAGCAGTCCCCCTGCTGGAAAATCTCACAAAAAAAACGACGTTTGTCGAGGCAAAAATGATGTCAGGTTGCGTGTCATGCCGTCGGGCTGGCCACCGATAAATTAATGATTAGAAGTATAAATATGTAACCCGTGCCAGCAATGCGTTATCTATTTCTAGCAATTAGCTTGAGGTAAAAGAAGAAAAATGTATTTAACTTTGTGAACGTAAATGTAGGACAGTGTTTTATTGTTTGAAGAACCACTCCAAGTTACAATTCAACCTGAAGGAATTATTAAACAACTGAAAAAAAAGTATGCTGGTCCGCCTGGAGGATTGTGCTCTTGTTAAAAAAAAGAAAAAAACTGTACGAAGATTAAAAAAATAAATACAAAGATAAATAATCATAAAAAGTAATTTCGTTTTCAGGGATTATCAGTGTGGTCACAAGACCCGCCTGCAGCCGGAATATGCTGCATGCTGATGGTTATCATGGCATACACACACGAACACAGACAAACAGCAGGCTATTTATAGATGTTGCATAAATAATGAAAGGGATCGGTCAAGCTAGAAGGGGCTGGAGTTCAGCTGATTACAGCCAGCAGACCGCACGCCAGCACTCGCATACAAATACTGCAGCACAAGTTCAAAGAGAATTTGAGGCTGCTCCGGAAGCCTACAATAATAAAGTCATACTTAAAGGACAAGTTAAAAAAAAAAAAAAGCACCATGATTGTCTGTTAATGTCATCATGTTTATGTGCACTCCATTACCAGCATTACAAATCTGAATCACAAGTCAATAAATAATTTAAAGCAGTCTTTTGTAAACCCCAGTTAGAGCGGGCGCAATCTGCAAAGCATAATCCTGAGATAAATAAAAACAAGCACAAGCGCGCGCACGCCTCGCGCGGCAGCAAGGGGAGGGGGGCCTGCGCGATTCCCTTGCGGGAGCGAGCAACAAGGCGCGATAATTGATACCATATGGCGCCAGCTGCTCGCTCCCGCAAGTGAATCGCCAAACGTGCACGCGTTGCCATTGAAGGCAATGGAACGCGTGCACGTTTTTGGCTGAAAAGCCGAATCGATTGCAATAGGTCTTTTTGCCTATGCAGCGCATGCGCGCTGCGTAGGCGAGACCTAAAAACCTTCTTTAACCATTAAGGAATTCTGTAATGCAACAAGAATGAAACAAAAGAGTGAATAAACATGCAGTCTACGCTGAACAGGCTAGAAAGGATTTTCCTATTAAAGACTTTAGGACACAGTAGCGAGACCATGCGTCAAACTATCCCATAAAGAGAAACACATCTATGCGGGGAGACATGTTACTTCGACATGAAAAGTGTGGTTTTAGAAAGTCCAACCTAGTAATACAGTCAGAGTAAGCATTTGCATCATTAATTCAGTACAAACACGAAATGATAAATGAGCCCACTTGTGTGCGATGGTCGTCAACTGCTCATCGTTGACTGCTCTTCGCACTTCCGCTCGGTGCCTCTCCGTGGATATGCTGCAAAACATGAAAATGAGAGTCCGTGAATAATAACAGTTATTCATTACTACCCATCGCTATGAAAGGCAGAGTGAAAATAAGGTGGAAAGAGGGCCTGTCAAAAGCAGGGTTCGTGCAATTCATCTAGGTGTAGCTCACACTCCAGGGCTGAGGGAAAGAGAAAGTAAAACAAATAAAGAAAAAGAAAAGGAGTGAAAGTCTGAGAAATAAAGGATGTCGATAAAAGAAAGGAAAAGGGGGGGGATCACACACACCACCAATGCTTTAGCCATATCCTAATGACCCACGTGCAGCCAAAATCTTACCCGCCCCCAATCAATTGGATATTATGTTGAAAAGAAAGGCTGCCACAGACAACACCAGACTTCCTCAAATACCAGCAACAGATCTGATGTATACAGCTGCATTGCCCTCATTTAATTACAGTGTCTCGAGTCAAAATAGGCCTACAGTGCTACCATCTGAAATAGACATTTAGCAACAACATTTTCCTTAACCGGCCTATAGGTGCATCTGTGTAGCAATACCAAACAAAAGAGACATACTTCTATTACCACTATGACCTATAAAAACATGCATCTTACCTAAGAACTTTGGAGAGTTCGCCTAGGAGATCTTTTTTGTCCCTGCTGAGGTCCCCCTGAGCACGCAAGGCGCTAACAACACCGGCATATGCCTCCAATTCTGAAAACATGCAATGAGAAAAAGAAGTCATTCAAATTCAATGCAATGTGGTATTTTGTTTTGTTAAATCTGTCAAACAACAAATGGCCTACATTAGGACACTAATCCCATATGCAGAAAGCTATACAAAACTGATAGAAATATATCGAGGTAAAAGAAAAAGGTAAAGCATGTGAGGATAAAATACGGTTTAAAAAATCCAAGGAATGCACGTGGCAGAAGTACGTGGCACCTGGCCGGAAGTCTTGGCTAATCTCAGAGTTCAGTAGTGCATTACCCGACACACAATTGTCCCTCTAAACACTCGTTGGGGTCATAATTTAGCCTTGAAAATGGTCTTGAAAAATGTTTACACTGAAATAATTGTTCTTTTAAAAGAAGACAAATTGTCTCACAGTAAAAAAATAAAAAAAAATAAAAACTACTACATGACGCTAACCTTCGTTCAAAATTAGGGTGAATAACTTTGCTGAGCAAAGTTTCGATCAGTCCTTTAGACACTATGAAACCTGTTAAACTTTGCTGTCAGTCCCCTGCGAGATTATGTTCAACGCCGAACAAGAGTTGGTTCAACAGCAACAAAATGCCATGCTTCCCCGATACAATTAACACGCCTGTGAATATGCCCATACTAAAAATCTACTCTGTCAACCAGAGCCTCAGGAAATCCGGACCACTAATATATATGAGAAATATTCCAGTGAAGACAAAGCCTATGATTTCACAACTGTTGGTTTTAGTGAGTTTGGATGTTACCAGGAAGGAAAGGAGGCAACACCAAAAACTAACAAAATGGAGAACCCTGCCAGCTGCACCAAAGAATTTAAGAAACCCTTAGAGGGGCCAACCCCACAGTACACAAGAAAAAACAAGCAATGGCATAGCCACTAGGTCTCGCCTTTGGGACCTTATAAGTTTTTAGCCATGCAACACTTGATGTTGTTGCACCAAGGATATTGTGCTGGATAACTAAACACTTATAAGGTACCAAAGGCGAGACCTATTGGCTATGCCAATGCTTGTTTCCTTAGTTACAACTTTTCAGGCAGAGATTAGCCACCTATCGTTCTTCCGAAGACATGAAATGGAACTGTTTCAATATCTACCCATTTAAAGCTTGAGACACAGTGACCAAGTAATGCTTAATATGAGATAATGCTTTTTCTTATAAACTCTGACCGCCCTCAAACTCATCTCTTAGAGACTGTAATTGCTTTCTCACAAACTAGTGATATCCATTTCTCCAACATACGAACCAAGTGCTTGCATCGTATATGTGACACTGCAGCCAGTTCTGTGTTTTGTAAGGAACCATATTGCATGCTGAACAATCTACTCATATACTAATAATGCGGATTTATCAGTCGTGTAGCAAGGATATCATGGGCCCCAACACAAGCATGTGTAGTGAGCTACAGTGCCACCCAGATGGGTAGCAAAAACATTCATATAATTGGAGTGGAGGGCACCCTTACGACCCCTTGGCCCCTGTGCCATTGTACCTCCTGCACTAATTATGCCACAGCACTGAAATTGATGAGGTTCAACTCCCACAATACAGGGTTGTTGGTTAAGAAATCCAGGGCTGGGTGTGCTGTACAACACATCTGACCCCTAACTAGGTATGCTTCTAAAACAATTGACGAAGTGGAGACAGACTTAGCGCACTGCCACCTCAACCAAGGACCAATGTAGATGATTCCCTGTGTCCTGAGCAACTACGTCTTGACCTTGCCTCGAGGCAAGGGAGGGTACAAACTTTGCTCGAAACATATCAACATGTCATTACCTCACTAAATTTTCCACCCTGGCCTTTCATTTGACAACAGTGCCTTCTAGGAGATGCAGTTTTGTTTGTTTGATTTGAAGCAATTGTCACAACATACTTCATAATTGTAATTAAAATTATAGGAGTGATAGATATTAGAAAGTGATTGATGACGTAGCCGTAGAAAACGCGGGCGTTGTTTGCAAATTCTGAAATGAAACAATTTAAAGGCATCCTCCGATCCAGCGGACTGCTCGTAAGCTAAAAGTTCCAAATGTCTAAATTGTGATAGAACAAGGAGTTACTGTAGTTAAAACGTTTTATCTAATTGTAGTTGTAATGCAGTTTAATCAAGTTTGATTAAATTAACACACCTGATAAACAAAAAAAATCAGTGACTTGAAAGATAGGGTTTTGACACGTTTACGCTTGCGTATTTTGGCACCTTCATTCACCTCGCTGGGGAGGCTTTGGTTGAGTGGAGAGGCTGTGGAGGGTGAGGCGCCTGACCCTGTGAGAAGCTCACACGCACAGAGCACTTTAACATGACAATGGCGGCCGCTGAAAGGCTCCCCTGGAGGTTCTAGGACACAACGTCATCACCACCTTCAGTGAGGCGACGGTCCGTGCCGGTCAGAGCCGTCTCTCATCGCCCCTGACTGGGCGCGCAGACAGAGGGAGAGCTCGGAGGCCATCTAGCAGGAAGGGGCGACAGGCTGCGACTGGGCTAACGACGGGAAGAGCTCACTCACCTAAGAGCTGGGGCGCAAGGGTATATTGAAAGACGGTCCGTTCACATTATCGAGGCCTTCTGAGAGCCTGAATGCTATGATGAGTAACGCAGGCTTGGAAGGGTTCAAATTACCTCAGATGTATTTACTTTAGGGGGAGTACATTGCAACATGAGGAGGGGTGGAAGGAAAGCAAACAGCAGAACGCACAGAATGGACAATTTGGATGTAATCGAACAATGTCAGGTGAAAACAATACATGTTTGCATTTTGTGGAGTGTTTCTACTTTTAAAAAAATCTACCAATATCACTTTTGAGATCGCTATTTATACTGGGAGATTATGTGGTCTAGCGGCTAGAGCTGCAGACATGCAACTGAGTAACTAGGTTCAACAAACCCTCTTACACTGAATCAGTAAGACCACACATTTGAACGGGCGGGCACGCGCAAGAAAAACAAGCAGCAGCTGAACAAGCGAGTGGTGCGCGCCGCGCGCACTGCACTACTTAACAAGCAGCAGCTGTTTTCGGGAGTGGTGCGTGCGCAGTCTTCACTTTTCAAGCACTGCACTCGTGCTTGTGGCGCGCCCCTGCTCGCTCCCGCAAGGTGGATGCCGCCACAAGCACAAGTGCAGTGCTTGAAAATGAGCAGAGGGAAGGCTAAAGACCCTCCTATGCAGCGCATGCGCGCTGCGTAGGCGAGACCTAAAAACTGCTTAAAGGCCCAAAAATATGCCTGTGTGTAAATCGCCTGATTTTATTTCATGTAATATCATGAATCGCCTTGAAATGTTGTCAAAAATACTATTTCATGAAATGTGCTGCCAGTCCCTCATGTTGAGAAAAAAAATGGACACAAGTACCCACTTTTGCGCACAAAATAATCTTGCGAGACCGGGACACTACAAGAAATGCAAACATTGACCTTTTTAGGATTAAGGTGAGGCACTGAGGTTCACAGACGTCTGTCTGGCAGCTCAGTTCCACCAAGATCTACTTCTGTCTCGGGGCCTGATTACGATCTTAGCGGATAGGATACTCCATCACAAACGTGACTGATATCCCGTCCGCCGTATTGCAAATTCCATAGGATATAATGGAATTGTAATATGGCGGATGGGATGTGCGTCACATTTGTGACTGAGTATCCAATGCGCCAAGATCATAATCAGGCCCTTAGCCTTCATTATGCTCTTTTAATGCTCCTTTTCCCCAACACACCTGTTCTGTTCTAGTCTGACTACAATGATTAATAGCACACAAAAAGGAGGTAGGAATGTGTCTTCCGGTAGTGGCACGTGCTCAGTGAGTAAAACTGCCCTCACTCACAAATTTGTGACATGCTTCATCATCGGGCTTGCTAACTGACACCCCTGCGCAGACCAACGCCTGGGGTGGAGCAAAAGGGATGGGGAAACAATACAAACAAAGTTGTGGGATCACCAAAGAGAAGTGCAGCTTGTGAAGGTTAAAACTAGCTCGGATGTGTCCCTTATTCTAAATTTATTCCTGGGCCAACCGGTCCGGGTTAAAAAGGTGAAGGATGGTGGTGATAGGAGAAAATAAGGATCACTTCACCACTCCTTACTGCAAAGTTGTCGACATGTTTCTGCCAATTCAACTGCGCCCACAATGTTGGGTCACTCCGGCATTCATCAGGACCTTCAGGATCCCAAAACACAACACCCTCTGATCCCAATTTAGGATTTTCTAGGTTTTATCCCCTCCAAGATAGGGTTTTTTCAAATTCACACTCTCATTTTAACCAAGTTCCATTGAACGTTTAGCTTGAACGAGCAAGGGGGAGGGAGCGGCACCCTGTAGTCACACATTATTCCAGGTGAGTCTGCTGCCTGGCTATTACCCGCCACTCGCCGTGAAGGTACCATCAGAGGGTGTTGTGTTTTGGGATCCTGAAGGTCCTGATAAATGCCGGAGTGACCCAACATTGTGGGCGCAGTTGAATCAGCAGAAACATGTTGACACCTTTGCAGTAAGGAGGGGTGAAGTGATCCTTATTTTCTCCTATCACCACCATCCTTCACGTTTTTAACCCCGGCAAGTTGTCCCAGGAATAAAATTAGAATCGGGGACACATCCGAGCTAGTGTTAACCTTCACAAGCTGCACTTCTCTTTGGTGATCCCATAACTTTATGTTTGTATTGTCTCCCCATCCCTTTTGCTCCACCCCAGGCTTTGGACTGCGCAGAGGTGTCAGTTAGCCAGCCCGATGATGAAGCATCTCACAAATTTGTGAGTGAGGGCAGTTTTTACTCACTGAGCACATGCCACTACCAGAAGTCACATTCCTACCTCTTTTTTGTGTGATATAGATTGTGACTGGGGAGGTTGGGTAGGAATGTAACCTCGCCCTCCTTTATGTGTGTTTGCTGCCTACAATGATGCCTTATTTTTTTCTCCACTTTTATTGTATTTGTCGTTATTCCAGCAAACACCCACATCCCCACAGAATTCCTCAAGCTGAAGTCATGGGAGGAGAAGCAGATTGGTCTGAATCCCGCCAATGATGGACGGGTGTCACATCGTACAAGATTTTTTTCAGAGGTAGAAAAACTGACATTTTATGCCTTTAAAACATCCCCCTCATAGGAAGCTGAAAAGTCTCACTCTTCCAGAAGTCAACAACTTCTTCAACTATGTTTTACAGGCCTGAGCTTCAGCAAAATATCGAATCCGGTTTATCTGTCCATACATGAACAGGAATTTGGTGATGCTCAATACCAAAAAGATTCAGGTTCTCATATTTGTGAGGCAGTTTTAGATGGGTCCTCCACACTCACTGGTTACCAAGGTAAAAAAAAAACTACCATAGACACTACTTATGAAAGCAGAAGGGAAGATCAGGTCAATGCTCTTTCGAACAGATAACTCTTGAGAAAGATTTTCCCATTCTTTCCTCCAGTACCTCTCAAGCTATGGGGTCAGCGCAAGTTCTCCCATGCTAGACTATGCCAACGCTTGATATTTGTGGCTCCCAGTCAATGCTACCCAGAATCTTCACAGGGTTCAGGATAAGGCAGTCACACAAGAAGAGAGGGTACAAGCAAACGAGGGACAGAAAGAGACAAATAGCACAGGGACAGTACATATAATCTATGCGTCTTTGAGCATGTGTAGGAAGCTGGCTCTTTACATGATATACCAAAAAAAGGTATATCGTACAAAGAGTATAGGTATTCCCTTACTAGTGGATAGGGGCTTGCTCTAGCAATCCCAAGGTGGTCTTCTAGGGGGTAATGTGGTCGAGCAGCTTTAGGCTTATCAGGTGGGGGGGCGGGGGGAGTGTTAGACATTCACAAACACACACAATAGTCAATAAGTGAGACATATGACGCAATAAGGAGATCCACACCGATTTATAAAAATAACACTTCTCTTTAAATACATTTAGGCACCAGAAGCAATTAGTTCAGGTAATTACATTTTTCAAAAGAAATACTTTTGTATTTAAAAAGTTGACCGTGCAATTTTCAGAAGCTGCAATGTTATCCTGTGGGAGGAAGAAAAATTACTGCATTCACCTACAGTACAGCGACTTACGGGACCAATCTCCAGCAGTTAAGATGAGTGGCGGGCAAGGTCCAAGGCAGTACCAGCAGAACACCACCAGCGGCACTAGGACGGCTGGGTGCAGATGTGCAAAACAGCATCTGGTGCCCAATGTTACTCTATGGATATCAGTCTTTGCGTAAAGAGGCTGCAGGCTTTGACTGGGAGGCCAGATGGGCTGAACCAACAGGGGGGACAAAGGCCTGGTGACATAGGGGCACATTTAGCCCTCTTCTCCACGGCCCAGGGGCGACGGGTGCAGAGGTGTTTTTAGGCATCGGATTTTCCTTAACCGTGAGCAGTCGCGGTAGAGGGGCCCTGCGTGGAGAGACTGCAGGCGACGTCGGGGGATCCACAGTGGACTAGATCTCTGGAGGGCTGGGGGACCATGCTGACACGGTTGGCCCACTTCAACTCAGTCTTGGAGCAACGGGTGCAGTGGTGTCTTTAGACATCGGATTTTGGCAGTTCCGGAGTCCTTTCAGTTCTTCTTTGGGTGCCTGTAGGATGCAGGAAAGCACTCCGCTGCTTCACAGGAGTTCTTGGGTCCCGAGTGAAGTGCTGGCAGGTCTCCCGGGCTTGGGGACTCAGCAGCTACATGACAAGTTGTCTTTTAGCACAATTGTTGAAGTTAACAGGCAGGCCGGCAGGGTTGGCACCAAGTCAGTAGCTGGATCTTCAGTTCTTACTCTTTGCGACTCTTCACGGCAGTCTTCTTTCAGGTCATAAGGATCTTATTTTCTGGTGCCAGAGGCTCCCCTAAATACTGAATTTAGGGGCGTTAGGGAAGTGCAAGATAGGAGCCAATGGGCTTCTGACTCTTGGAGTGACTACGCCCCCTATATGACCAATTCCTGTGGGAAGGGGGCATAACACTGTCCCAAGTTTGTCAATACAAAGATGGCTAACTCTGAAAGGTCGAGTCCTCCTCAGATTAGGCCACCTTATCGGTGGTACTAGCCTGGGGTTGGGAACGCCTACCTGGCTAGCTAATTTTCCAGCCTGTCCTAGTGCCAAAGGGCTCTGGACAAAGGGGGTTGGTTTCCTCTCCTGAGGGGAGCCAGAATTGCACTTCAAAGGCAGTGGCTTCTTTGAAGCTCCCCTGCTTTGGAATGCTAAATCAGCAGGTCACACTGCAGGAGGTGGTGTGAACACCCTATTCCTGAACAGGCTTTGTTTCGGACCTCCTGAGAGCAAAGGCTCTCACCCTTGGGGGTCAGACACTCATCTCTGGTGGGAGGCTGGCAGAATCCAGTCAGCCAACACACTAGGGGCTGGTAGGGTTTTCAAGGTGCATGGCTAAGGTGCCCTCTAGGCGCATGTATTAATAAATCCAACACTGGAATCAGTGTGGGTTTATTAATACCAGATGTTTGATACCAAACATCCCTGTTTTTAACTGGGGAACACGTTGTCACCAGCGTCCAGCACATGTTCTAAAATGGCTTCCCTGGTCACTTGCACTGGCAGTAATGGAACTGACCATCACAGGAGCATCTCTCCTCATACAGGTATGCTCTCACATATAATGTTAAACACCCTGCATTAGGGCTGTAAGGCCTGCTGCAGGACAGACAAACAAATATTACATGCAATGTTAGGGGACATGGCACACAGGGATGTGTGTCATGTCATGTTTTCACATTTGTCTGCACCAAAACATGCAGCCTGCAGTAGCAGTCTTGCACGTGTTTGGTGAGGGGCCTCATAGGGTGGCACAATTCGTGCTGCAACCCTTAGAGACCCTTCTTCAATACCTAATTACCTAGGCACCAGGGGTACTATTTACTAGGGACTTACAGAGAGTGCTTCAGGTATTGACAATTAGGAGAAACAACTGTACAGTTTTGGGAAAGAGATCTGGCACTGGGGACCTGATTAGTAGGGACCCAGTGCACTTCCAGTCGAAATCACATCAAATACCAGGCAAAACGTGGGGATGACCATGTCAAAAAGGGGCACTTTCCTACATACCCCCCCCCCGACCCCACCCAATGAAGGAGTGAGACTAACCTTTCCAAAGCGAGTCTTCATCTTCTAAGTGGAAGAACCTGGAAAGGCCATCTGCATTGCCATGGTCAGTCCCAGGTCTGTGTTCCACTATAAAGTCCATTCCCTGTAGAGATATGGACCACCTCAACAATTTGGGGGTTTCACCTTTCATTTGCATTAGCCATCTGAGAGGCCTGTGCTCAGTTTGAACAAGGAAATGAGAGCTAAACAGGTATGGCCTCAACTTCTTCATGGAACAAAGGCTTCCCTCTCAATGGAACTCCAACACTGCTCTCTGGGGAATAACCTCCTGCTAATGAAAGCAACAGGTTGGTCATGGCCATCATTACTGGTTTGAGATAGGACCGTTCCTATCCCATGTTCAGAGGCATCTGTCTGCACTATAAACTGCTTGGCATAATCTGGAGCTTTTAGTATTGGTGCTGAGCACATTGCTTCCTTCAGAGTGTCAAAAGCCTTTTGACAGTTCACTGTCCAGTTCGCCTTCTTTGGCATCGTTTTGGAGGTAAATTCTGTGAGTGGTGCCACAATAATACCATACCCCTTCACAAACCTATTGTAGTTCCGAGTCAACCCAATGAATGCCCTAACTTGAATCTGGGTGGTTGGAGCTACTCAGTGCACAGCCTGGTTGCAAGGGTTGAACTTGGCCTCAATCTACAAGGTGGCCCAAGTATACAACAGAGCCCAGCCCTATCTGGCACTTGCTTACCTTGATAGGGAGGCCTGCATTCTGCACAGCCTCAAGGACCTTTCCAAGGTGGATCAGGTGATCCTGCGAGGTGGAACTACAGACAGTAATATTGTCAGGATAAGCTGCACTAAAAGACTCCAGCCCAGCAAGGACTTTGTTTACCAACCTCTGTACGGTGGCAGGGGTATTCTTTAGTCCAAAAGGGCGTAACAGTGAACTGAAAATGCGCATGTGGGGTTGAGAATGCCGATTTTTCTTTTGCTCCTGGAGTCGGACCAATTTACCAGTACCCTGATGTCAAATCAAAGGTACTGAGGAATATGGCTGACCCTAGCCTGTCAATTAGCTAATCTGCCCTTGGGACAGGGTGTGCATCTGTCTTTGTGACAGCATTGAGGCCCCTATAGTCCACACAAAACCTCAATTCTTTCTTTCCATTCTGGGGGTGAGGTTTGGGGACTAAGATAACTGGACTGGCCCTGGGACTTTCAGAGGGCTCAATTACCCCCAACTCCAGCATCTTGCTGACTTCAGCTCCGATTCTTTCCCTTACTTGGTCTATACAGTTAACTTTTGACAGGCAGACTGTCACCAGTGTCCACATCATGGACACACCAGCTAGTTTGACCAGGGGTAAGAGAAAAGAGCTCAGCATACTGCTCCGGGACATGCCTGCAGTCAGCTTGCTGTTGGGCAGCGAGGGTGTCTGACAAGACCACTCTAGATACTGGCCCATCTTTGGGACTGTTGTAGAGGAGGTCGAGAAGAGGCTTGCTCTCTTCTTCCTGATCCTCATCAGCAACCATCAGCATTGCCACATCAGCCCTGTCGTGATAGGGTTTAAGCCGATTTACATGGATTACCCTTTTGGGGTTTCTGCAAGAGCCAAGGTCCACCAGATATGTGACCTCCCCTTTTCTTTCTAGGCTAGGGTAGGATGCACTCCATTTGCCCTGGAGGGCCCTTGGAGCCACAGGCTCCAAACCCCGCACCTTCTGCCCTGGTTGGAACTCCACCAGTGCAGCCGTTTGGGCATACCAAAGCTTCTGAACCTCTTGGCTGGCCTCAAGGTTTTTGGATGCTTGTTCCATGTACTCAGCCATCCTGGAACGAAGGTCAAGCACATAATCCACTATGTCTTGTTTTGGCTCTCTGGGAGGTCTCTCCCAGTCTTCCTTAACTAGATACAATGGTCCTCTGACAGGATGACCAAATAGAAGTTAAAGGGTGAAAAACCTACTCTTTTCTGTGGCACTTCCTTGTAGGCGAAAAACAGGCATGGTAGCAAGACATCCCATTTCCTTCTGAGTTTTTCAGGGAGTCCACCAAACATACCTTTCATGGTCTTGTTGAATCTCTCAACAAGACCATTTGCTTGTGGGTGGTATGGGGCAGTGTATTTATAAGTCACTTCACATTCCGCCCAAATGTGTTTTAAGTAGCCAGACCAAGTTTGTACCGCTGTCTGACACCACCTACTTAAGAAAGTCCACCCTGGTAAAGATACCAATGAGGGCCCTAGATGCAGAAGCAGTGGTAGTCTTAGGAAAAATTGCTTCAGGGTACCTGGTAGCATTATCTACTACTACCAGTGTGAATCTGTTCCCTGGTGCAATTGGAAGGTCAATCCCTACCATTTCAAAGGGAACCCCAACCACTAGGAGTGGGATTAAGAGGGCCTTTGGGTGGCCATCTGTCTTACAACTGGCTTGACAGGTGCCAGAGGAGTTACAAAACTCCATCTTCTGGGACATACCTGGCCAGTAGAAGTGGGTGATTAACCTACTTCATGTTTTGGCCTGGCCAAGATGCCCAGCTAGGGGGATGTCATGAGTCAATGTGGGCAGGAACTCTATACTGCTGAGGCACTACCACTCTCCTAGTACGAACAGGTTTGGGGTCTCTGGCCTCAGTGTAAAGGAGTCCCTCATCCCAATAGGTTCTGTGTGCCACTGATATCTCCCTTTTCCTGATCAGAAGCTTGCTGTCTCAGGCTTTCAAGTGGGACAGGCCCTCGGTGCCTGGCACAGATCTTCCCTAGAGGGTCTTCCTGAGCCCAGGAGCTTTGCCGTGTAAGGCCCAAGTTCCTGGGACTAGGTTCGCTCTGGGGCAGACAGGTCTTCTCCCCGAGGAGAGGGGACCTGAGCTGGTGTCTGTTCAGAAGCTGGTTTCCCAGTCTTCTTGCCTTTCTCTTGGAAGGTTGGGCCATTATTCCAGGATCCATGTTTTCTTTTTCACCCTGGGCTTTGGATTGTGCTCTTGTTTTTACACACACCCATTCAGGTATACCCAGCATAGCTGCATGGGTCTTTCTCTCAATCTCAGCCCATGCGGAGGACTCCAAATAATTTCCTAGCCAACAGGCTACAGGAATTGCAGAGGATACCACCGCCTTCTCCTGGCCAGTAAGCCCTCCCCATTCTAAGGACACCATTGTCATTGGATGGACCTTAGTTTGGTTGTCAGCATCGAGGACTGTGAATGTCTCACCAGCCAGATACTGTCCTGGAGGTATCAGTTTTTCAGTCACCATAGTGACACTTGCACCTGTATCCGTCAGTGCTCAACTCTGATCCCCTTTATATGAAGTGGTTGTCTGTATTTCTCCATGCTAATGGGCTAGACAGCCAGGGAAGCTACATCCACCCCAACCTCTGAGACTAAAGTTGCTTCATGGAGCTCTCTGACATGGTCAGGGCTCACCTGTGATCCCATCTGGAGGCTTACCACTGCATTTACTGCAGGTGCACTAGAGGAATTCTTTTGTTGGGAAAGTTAGGGTCTCCAGTTTGGTGCCCATTGGTCTTACAATCAAGCTACCAAGCCTTATTCAGATCCCCTTAGACTGTGTATTGTTTCTGGGCCCACCCTCCTGAACAGGTTTTTGGGGGCCTTTAGAGGACTACTTTCATCTTTGGACTAATCACCATCCTTCCTTTTGGGGGAGGGAGGGGGGGGGGCAAGGGAGGAGGGTTAGCAACCCCTTTCTTTTGGTCGACCCCACCAGTGGTAGTTTTGGTCACTCTTGTCTTGATCCAGTGGTCTGCCTTTCTCCCCAATTCTTGAGGAGAAAGTGGACCTGGTTCTACCAGGTAATGATGAAATTTCTCAGGAACACAATTCCTCAACAGATGCTTTTTCAATATTAAAGTATAAAGCCCATCATAGTTAGGCTCATTGCTACCTTTCAACCAGCCACCTGGGGCAGTATTACGTATTGGCACTGTTTGCGCCCAGCGCACCTTTGAAAAGGTGTGCCGGGCGCAAACAATGCCAATGTGCCCCACTATGGTGAATGCGCTGCCCTGGGGGCCGTGCATTCATGTGAAAACTACGAGCAGCTGCTCCGTGTTTTCACAATGCAGGCGGCACCTGCCTGCACTTTCAAAGGGGATTAGAGATCCCCTTGCAGGCGGGTGCAGTCAGTGACTGTACCCGCCTGCAAGGGGATGTCTGGGGGGTCCATGGGATCCCCTGTATCCCCTGCAGAGGGCTGCTCTCAGGGGGCGCACTGACAGTGCGCCACCTTTTAAATGGTGCACTGTCAGTGCGTCTTCTGAGGGCTTCTTTGACTCTCCGCCCGCGTCTGTAATATGGCGCGGGCGCAGAGTCAAATGAATTCCCTCATTTGCATAGGGCACGCCCCTATGCAAATGAGGGCACACCCTCTGTGATAGCGCTGGCGCTTTAAGTGCACCGGCGCTATCGGTATTATAGAAGGGGACGCACAAGCGTCTGCGCCCCCTTCTATAATACCAAAGTGCCCCGGTGGCGCGCAAAGCGGGTGCAAACGCCCATTGCGCCCCGGGGCACCTTATGTAATATGGCCCCTAGTGTCTTCACTAAAAAGTCTACAAAATCTACCCAGGTCTGACTATGGGTTTTTCCGAGTCTCCCTGAACCTGATCCTGTATTCTTCAGTCCAAGGCCCTCAATCAGGGTGTCCTTCATGAGGTCATAGGGCTCAGCATATGCCTCATTCAGTGTCAGGAGCCTATCCCTACACTTTCCCCGAGAGAAGCACCCAGAGAAAAGAGCCCCAATACTTCTTGTTGAGCTGCCTAATTTTACAAGCCTTCTCAAAGGCTGTAAACAATTCAGTGATATCATCACCCTCTGAGTATTTGGGGACAATACCATTGGGGATTTTAGGGTTGAAAGCTTTATCCTTCTCCCTATTTATGATTTTGCTGCCATCAGAAATGGGACCTAGGCCGATCTCAGCTCTTTGCTTTTCTATAGCCAGGAGTTTAGTGAAGACTCTAATGCTATCCTCTTAGCTAGTTTCTGAAGATCTGTATCTTCACTATCTATTTCTTCTGGGGAATTACTAAAAGTGCTCCCAGTGGTGTTGCTTTCTGAAGGAGTATTGTTGGAATCAGTGTCAACTTCATTCACTTCGGGTCCTCTTCCCCAGGGGGGCTTCTTTTCCTGCAATGGTCCTATCATTTTCTGCAAGCAACTGCTGCAGATAGGCTTTTGTGGGTCTACGCCCCATGGCAACTTTCCATGCTTTGCAGAGCTCCTTAATTTGAGACAACCTAAGGTTCTGATAGGGTGCCAGGTCGAGCTCCTGGGAAGGTCCTCCATCAGACATGGTTTTAAAGTAGTTGGGACCTTTTCAGAAACTATAAAAACTTTAAGCACTTTCTAAAGGGTATTTTAAAACTAATGACAATTTTGCATTCCTTAGTGTAATCATTTATTAATCATGCGGTACAGCAAATGTCTAGTCTTGTACCCCACCGCTGCACCACCAATGTAGGAAGCGGGCTCTTTATATGATATACCAAAAAGAGATATATTGTGCAAAGAGTCCAGGTATTCTCTTCCTAGTGGGCGGGCGCTTGCTCTAGCAATCCCAAGGTGCTCTTCTAGGGGGTAGTGTGGTCAAGCAGCCTTAGGCTTATCAGGGGGAGTGTTAGACATTCATAATTACACACAATAGTCAATGAGTGAGACACAAGACTCAATTAGAAGATTCACACCAATTTATCAAAATAACACATCTTATATATTTAGGCACCAGAAGTAATTCGTTCAGGTAAGTACGTTTTTCAAAAGAAGCACTTTTGTATCTAAAAAGCTGACACTGCAATTTTCAGAAGCTGCAATGTTGTTATCCTATGGGAGGAAGAACAAGTACAGCGTTCAGGTACAGTACAGCGACTTACGGGACCAATCTCCAGGAGTTACGGTGAGTGGTGGGCAAGATCCAAGGCAGCCCCAGCAAAACACCCCCAGCAGAACTAGGGCGGCCGGGTGCAGGAGTACAATACAGCGCTGGGTGCCCAACGTTACTCTATGGGGATCGGTCTTTGCGTAAAGAGGCTGCAGGCTTTGATTGGGAGTCCAGTCGGGCTGAATCAACAGGGAGGGCTCAGGCCTCACAATGCTCGGGGACGTAAAGACACCTTTGGTCCTCTTCTCCACAGCCCAGAGGCGATGGGTGCGGAGGTGTTTTTAGACATCAGATTTTCCTTACCGGGAGCAATTACGGTAGAGGGGGCCTGTGTGCAGAGCCTGCAGACGACGTAAGGAGGTCTATGAGAGGCAAAACCACAGTGGACTCGGTCTCTGGTGGGCTGGGGGACCACGCTGACACCGCTGGCCCACTTCAACTCGGGCTTGGAGTGACAAGTGCAGCGGTGTCTTTAGGCGTCTGGTTTTGGCGGTTCCAGAGTCCTTCCAGTTCTTCTTTGGGTGCCTGCAGGATGCAGAGAAGCAGGTCCGCTGCTTTTTTAATTTTTTTATTCACCATCGGCAAAATACATTTGTAAATGAATAAATATACGAGGAAACATTCTCTATCATTAATAGAGTAAATAATGGAACAAAAAGCATTACACATATCTTTCATTGGATAAGAGAGCACAACAAATTACACATGATAAATAGGATACCCTCAGAGCCCTAGTTCGTTAAATAGTGCCTGGCTTGATTTCGACTCTGGTTTTCCAATCATTTATAGGAGCCCAGATCAGTTTCCCTAGCTTCCAAGCTTTCCAGCCTTTCCTGTCATATAAACCTTTTTCCAGATTGTACATAGCTAAGAGCCGAGAAAGCCATTGTTGAAAAGTGGGGGGTCCAGGATCCACCCAGGCGGATGAGATGCAAATCCTTACTACAGCCATGGCTAAGAAGACTAACTCACGTTGTACCAATGGTGTTCCTTTCTTAGGGACACATAGTAACATCAACTCGGCTGTGAGTTTTGTTTGAATCTTCAAAGTTTGCACCAGGAATTCTTCTATGGCTCCCTTTAGAGGGTCTAAAGCCGGGCAAGAAGCAGACATGTGAACTATATCTGCATCTGTACTATGGCAGCGGGGACATAGAATCCCTTCCGTGCCACCCCATTGAGCAATCTTGGCTGGCGTGTAGTATAGTGAAAAAATGTTGTGCTTGTAGACCTGCTACCCTCAATGCAGTGTGGCCAAGCTTGAGTGAGGCCAAAAACTCGTCCGCTTCAATATTCAGCTTCTGCTACCATTTCTCACCATACTTATCTAAATCGTCAACCAGTAATTGCCTCAGCCCACCATAAATCTGGGTAATAGTACAGCCATCTGGATCTCTTACTGCCTCCATAACTGGGTCTTTAGAGAAGGCTTTTTCCCCCCCCTTTCTTCCTTGCGATGGAGCTACGCATCTGGAGATATTTTAAAAAATCCCTCCAATCAAGAATAAAAAGGAGTTGAGCCTTCTCAAATGAGATTATACCACCTGAGACCAGCAGATCCCCCATCTTCCTCACCCCCAGTGCGTCCCAGCGCAACATAACCCCATCATGAAATACCTCCGGGAGTGATGGATTTCCAAACAGAGAAGAATAATAATTCATCCTTCCCAGCCCAAAGCTTATTCCTGACACTGGTCCAAACCACTGCTGCTGCATCAAGGGTCTTAAATTTAACTTTTTTGTAGTAACTGGCTTCACTGAATCTCAAAAGGCAGTTAGGGGACTCTCTCTCTAATAGCAGTTCGTATACATCCGGAGGAGCATCTCTTTTCCACCGGTCCACAACCTTCCCTCCCAATAGCCCTCGAAAATATTGGATTGTTGCAGCCCAGTAATACATTTTTAAGTCTGGGACCGCCCAGCCCCCCCTTTCCCTGGGTAAAGACATACATCTAAGGGCTCTTCTATTCTTTCCTTGCGCCCAAACAAATCTGTTAATCATTTTATCCATTTCCTTAAAATAATAGTTCTCAAATGCTAGGGGTATCATTCTAAATAAATATAAAATCTTTGGAAGAAGTATCATTTTAATAATGTTACATCGTCCCACAATCGAGAGATGCAAATTATTGAGCCTTTCCAGATCTTTTTTAATTTTTTGTATAACTGGGGTGAGTTTTTTTTTCCACAACTTCGCCCAATTCTGAGGTTATCGATGACCCCAAGATAAGTTACACATTCAGTCACCCGTGAGTCCGACAAAGAAAGTTTACTATTGATTACTATTTGTGTCTTTTCTCGATTAAGTTGATAGCCAGAGATTCTGCCTCGTGTTCCATTTCCGTTAAAGCCGCAAGCGGATTCGCGGCTGTTATTGCCAAGTCGCCCGCATACCCTAGAATTTTAGTTTCAAATCCGTTCAGTCAGATAGGGTGAATTCGCATGTTCGCCTCAATTTTCCTAATTAGGGGATCTATATACAATGCAAATAGAAGGGGGGAACATGGACACCCCTGTCTTGTCCCTCGTGTGATAAAAATAGGTTCACTCTGTCCACCCGTTAACCGGAGTCGGGCCCGCGGAGTTCTATACAGTCTGTATGGCCTTTATACACCCCTTTCCTACCCCCACATTCTCAAGTACGTCCCATAAGTAATCCCATGAGACCCTATCGAACGCCTTCTCCGCGTCAAGTAGGATGAGTGCCATAGGGTCTCCAGTGACTGCAGTGCCATCAAACATGGTAATAACTCTGCAAATATGTTCGCCCGTCCCTCTGCCAGGGATGAACCCATGCTGTCAGGGTGAGATCACTTTCCCTATAATGATACTAAAGCGATTTGCTAGGATTTTAAAAAAAATCTGTGTGTCACAATTCATAAGACTAATAGGTCTATAAGATCCAGCCTCATTAGGGGGCTTCCCTTTCTTTAAGAAGTAAACTATGTTATCTTCTGCCCATGACTCCGGGGGTGCCTCCCCTTTCTGTGCCTGACGCATTACCTGTCTTAAGTCATCCCCCAAAACTGGGAAAAAAACTTTATTAAATTCTAATGGGATTTGATCAGGTCAGACAGCCTTGCCGGAAGGCAGTTCCTTGAGGGCTCTTTGAATTTCCTCATCTGTAAATATAAGTTCTAAGGCCTCTGAGTCTTCCTGTGAGAATAATCTCAGTAGTGAGTGAATCCAAATATTCCTTTATATATTTTGGCTCCTTATGTCCCTCTTCTCCATATAAATTTTCATAGTACCTTTGAAATACTCCACGTATTTCCCTGATCTCTGTGACTACTTCGCCCTTTTGGTTTTTGACCTCTATGATGTCCCCCCCAGCAATTTTCTGTCTTGTCCTAGTGGCAAGCATGTGCCCAACTT
Organism: Calotriton arnoldi; assembly: GCA_963921515.1. Taxonomy (NCBI): domain Eukaryota; kingdom Metazoa; phylum Chordata; class Amphibia; order Caudata; family Salamandridae; genus Calotriton; species Calotriton arnoldi. The sequence continues at coordinate 87,453 of CAWUFW010012101.1, read as the reverse complement.
GTTTGCTATATTCATAGCACGATTGCCTCCAGGCCAAAAAGATTTCTGCTGATCTTTCTGCCACAATTTCTCCAGCCGCAGCTTTTACTAACGCCAATTTCTGGAGAATCCTTTCTATGCTTAACCCATTAGCAATAGCTCTAACCAGCTCTTCTTCTATATCCAGCATAGTGTTGTACATGGTATTTAAACGTTGTTTAACTTCTTTATTCCGATTCAGAGAGTAGCTCAAGGTTTCCCCTCTAACCCCAGCTTTAAGAGCATCCCACACCATACCATAACTCGCACTGCCCCTATTAACCTCCAAGAATTCGCCAAGCCATTTGTTCATATGTTGAACATAGTTAGGATCTTGAAGCAGGGCCCTCTCAAATGTCCAATTACGTTCCAGCGGATCCACCACTATGCCTGTTATCTCCAAGACCAAGGGATTGTGGTCAGACATAGTCCGGGGAAATTTCTTAATGGTGCAAGTTGTAAGGAGGCAGAGCGAGACCAGAAAATAATCCAGTCGCGCTACAGCTTTATGTGGTGCAGAGAAGTATGTGCTACCCTCCTCCTGTGGTTTAAGTTGTGCCAAGGCATCAGAGAGCCCATTGTCTTGCATCATTTGAATAAGGGCCCGATGTACTTTTTTTTTCTCCAACCAATAGAATTACTTGGGTTCCCCTTCCATAGCCCCCCCCATACCGTTTATATTTAACTTGCCACATACAATAAATCGGTAGAGGCCACTTGACCAGTTCTAAGTTAAGAAACTCAAACACTTACGGATCATCACCCGTAGAACCATAAATTGTACAAAGCGTAAAATTAAATCCCTGCAATTGGCATTCAACAATTGCCTAACAACCTAGTCTATCAGCTGAGCGAGTTTTAAATATAATCCTTCCCTTCTTAGCCAATATCGCCACCCCACGCGTTCTAGTCCCCTGTGTGGTATGTGCTATCAATTGCAACCCCAACTGCTCTAAAAGATTTTTCCTCGTCCCCTCAATATGCGTTTCTTGCATGCAGACTACGTCAGCATGCAGCATCCTGAGCTGCTACTTAACTCTCCGTCTTTTTAACGGATCATTCAGCCCACATATATTTATCGTTGCTATCCGCATGCTAAGTATGTTTTTCCACCCTGTTCCATCTCAGCTTCCCTTCCTCGCCTTCCTTCCTTGGTTTCCTCATACGATGGTGTTTTAGTTTTTTTACCCCAGCCCTCAGTGACCATCCTGCTACCCTGCCCCCACCAACCCCCTTCCAATGGGACCCACCCCCTCCCCCCACCTACACTGTGAGACAAGCAGACCGAAGGTCTATGTGATGGAGCCTGTGAGTCAGCCCCCCCCCTTGCTACCACCTTGCAAAATTACCCTTTTTTTATCTCTCCCTTTTTCTTTTAAAAGGTGCTGCCCCCTAGTGAACCCTTCTAGACTAATGTTGACTCCCGGTGCCTTCCCCCTTAAATCAACCCAGAAAGCCCCCCTTACTGCTTCAAACTATCAGGCCAGATAGATGGATAGAAGCCAGTCATTAAGTTTTCAAATTATCAATATATTCTTTAGTTTGAATGTCTGAAGTGAAGACTCTTGTAGTGTTCTTATATATGATCTGCTGTCAAGCTGGGTTCATTAGATAAGCTTCTGCCACTAAGGTTTGACATGGTTGAATCAATTGCCTTAGTCTCCATCGCCTTTCCACCATGACATGGCAAAAATTTGGTCTCGAGAAGGACTGGTCTTCATACATTCGTCTGGCATTCGGTTGGGCCTTTGCGTATGCTTCCTCCCGGAGTAGATAGTTCCCAAAGTATATTAATATCGCCCTCGGCATAACAGTACCTTCTCTACCAGGCTAACTTGGCTTCTTTAAGCTCAATGGGAAACGGTGAACCTGTTGCATTTCTGCTTCCCAATTCCAGTGCTGGAGTTCAGGAAAGGCTCCCTTCTTTAGCTTCAGCATGTAGGCCCGTATATCATTGCCCTCGGCACCTTCTTTTATGCCAAGTATCCGTAGGTTATTACGCCTTTGCCGGTTCTCGAAGCCTTCCATTTTCCATTGGAAATCAGCTAACTGAGCTGCTTGGGTCTCTGTCCATGCCTGGGCTCTGGTTATCATCTTCCAGTGTAGCAGTTCTCTCCTCGACCGTCGTTAGCCTCGAATTTATGTCTGTGCAGGCTTTAGCCATTTTCCTTACCGCACCCTGGAGCTTCTTCGTTGCCAAGCGATTTTTCTTCCCATCCATACGGGTCTCTTCTTGAAATTGCATGATGGATTCATACATTAGTTTTCAGGTGGGTTCTTCAGCTTGTGAAGTTCTTGTATTGGTGATAACTTCTTCCTGCCCCAGAAGGTCTGAATAAACTTTTTGAGTAGCAGAGTAATCCCATTTTAAGGCAGGGTTTAAATTAGACTTGGCGTTCTCATCTATCAGGCATTCAGTTGGTTGAGAATCATTATGTTTTTAGAGAGCCTCTTCCTTCTTACCACTGTGCCTAGTCCCAACTGTTGGCTACTCAGGCTTGAGCTGGAAAGCTGAACATGATTCATCTGGAGACAAGATGGCGCCTGACTGGGACGGCCGCGCTGCTCGCCCCTTGCTGCCCGATGCATTGGAAAGTTCAATAGGTTTTACAAACCCTTACCGACTAAACATATGCTCCATTTAAAGACTCACCGGCTGGAGACTCGTACCGCGGATGTCTTGCGGACCCTCGTGGCAGCGCTAAGGGTGATTTTGGTAGGAGTATGGGAAACGCAGAGAGCGCTCTAGCTCGCTTCGGTGGCTGCCTCGGACTGGAGGAGAGGAGGGGCCGGAGCAACTGACAGGACCGGGTGGCTCACGGCGTGGGGTCGCGCCAAAGGAAAGTCAGACGGGAGGATGCCTCCCAAACCAAGTCGTGCAGCACGCCTGAAGGCTCCTGAGGGGCAGGCAAGTGCAGAGGCAAACCCCAGCACCACAGTACACCGATCTAAGGGAGGGAAGGCAGGGGGCTGCCTAAACTCCAGCATTAGGATATCCCTGAGGGCAAAGCAAACGCAGGATAGCATCAAAAAGGGAGAAATTAAAGAAGTTGAAAGACAAACTGAAACCCCAGAAAGCACTAATGGGGTAAAGAAAAAAGACTGCCAAACAGAGTCTATGCTACAGTTGCAACCACCACTACAGATTCAATCACAGTCTGAGGTGCAGGCTCAGCAACAGCAAAGCATTACGGAATTCTTTTCTGCAATTACTCCTCCCACTGCTGGTGCTAATGATGCGAGGGTCACTCACAGAGAAGAGAAGTTTATCAGCAAGTTTGGATAACACGGGGGGAAGAAAATACCCCAGCCACGAACAAAAAACAGTTAGGTAGCGAGACAACAATGCAGGTGGATGTCCTCCACACTGAAATTGCCACTGCAAGGCCTGGAAATATCGACCATCAAAGACCTATTCCACTATCCGTCCCTGGCCAACTTGTCCAAGCCAACACTGATCGATATCAGGATGCAGCTCACTCCTCACTGGCACAGGAACAAGCCCCTGTTAATACAGCTCTAGACACCAGTGTGTTAGTCGAGGAAGCAACAGGATCTTAAGGGGCTGGAAGACACTCAAGAGTTCGGTGATAAAAAAAATTCTCTGACCGATGGCTCTAACATTAGCTCCTCTGACTCGGAAGAGGTCCGCTGCTTCACTGGAGTTCTTGGTTCCTGGGAGAAGTGCTGGCAGGTCTCCAGGCTCTGGGGACTCAGAAGCTGCAGGACAAGTCGTCTTTTGGTGCAATTGTCGAAGTCAGCAGGCCGGCTGGCAGTGTTGGTGCCAAGTCAGAAGCTGTATATTCAGTTCTTGCTCTTAGCAAATCTTCACGCGAGACTTCTTTCAGGTCGTCAGGATCTGATTTTCTGGTGCCAGGGGCTCCCCTAAATACTGAATTTATGGGCGTTAGGGGAGTGTAGGGTAGTAGTCAATGGGCTACAGACCCTTGGGGTCACTACGCCCCCTATATGACCACTTCATGTGGGAAGTGGGAATAACCCTGTCCCAGAGTTCCCAAATTTGCCAACACAAATATGGCTAACTCTGAAAAGTCGTGCTCACATTAGATTAGGCCACCTTAGGCGTGGTACTAGCCTGGGGAGGGTGTAACTACATGACTAGCTAATTTTCCTGTAATGGTGGCAGGCTGGCAGAATCCAGTCATCTAACAGAGCAGGGGCTGGTAGGTTTTCAGGCGGCACCTTTTAGGTATACTCTGGGTGCATGTATTAATAAATCAAACACTTGAATCAGTGTGGATTTATTAATAAGAGATGTTGGATACCAAACATCCCCGTTTTCAGTAAAGCCATCCTGTAGCTGGGAAACTTGTGTTCACCAGTTTACAGCACATGTTCTAAAATGGTTTCCCTGTTCACTTGCACTGGCAGTAATGGATCTGACCAGCACAGGGGCATATCTGTTCATGCAGGTATGGCCTTTCATGTAATATTAAGCACCCTGTCTTAGGTCTGAAAGGCCTGCTGTAGGGGTGACTTACAAATATTACATGCAGTGTTAGAGGACATGGCACACAGGGATGTGTCATGTCGTGTTTTCACTTTTGTCTGCAAAAAAACACGTAGCTTGCAGTGGCAGTCTTGCATGTGCTTGGTGAGGGGTTTCTTAGGGTGGCCCAATTCATGCTGCAGCCCTTAGAGACCCTTGTTTAGTACCTCATGCCCTAGGTACCAGTGGTACCATTTACTAGGAACTTACACAGAATGCTAAAGGTATTGCCAATCGGGGGAAACAATTGTACAGTTTGGGGGAAAGAGATCCGGAAATGGAAACCCGATTAGCAGGGACCCGGTGCATTTCTAATTGAAATCACATCAAATACCAGGCAAAAAGTGGGGGGTTACCATGTCAAAAAGGGGCACTTTCCTACAGCATGCATGTATTTACATGCATTACCACATCAAAACAGTCCTGCTGGCTTTGCTAACGGTGGTTGTTAGAGTGTTACAGGTCTCTAAATGTTCCTATTTATGTCTCTTATTTAGCATGGCAATGATGTGTTCAGGTCAGTATGAAGGAGTGGTCTGGCCAATCCAATTTGAAAAGATCAGAGATTTGTATTTAGTGTTCATGACAATCAGGTCCACAGTAAAGCGCTTATTGTAGGGAGGGATGACGCAATGTTGTATTAGGCTGTTGACCAATAGGAATGATTCCAAAAGGATGTGTGGGTGCCGTCTTTTTCTTTGAGTAAGCTGAACTCTCCAAGAAAAATCTGATCACACAAGGTGGTGACCTATTCAGTGCTATGATAAATGAAACCAATGATAACAAGCATTTGCAATGCACTAAGTCTCGCATTTGCAAGAGTTTGAGCTATTGGCATTGTAAATGACAATACCATTTATTTATGCGTTTTGAAAACCTGCAAGCGGTGCATAAACACACACTTTGTACTAATAGTTGTTGCTTACAAGAAGCAAGGCTGGCAGTAACTGTGCCTCTTTTTACTGCCAGTCTTGCTTGTTGAGCTCTGAGACGGAGGCAGCAGCAGCCATAGGAAGGCAGGGAGTGATGCGAGGCAGCGTCGGATTGGTAACGCGGGCACTCGGGCAATGCCCGAGGGGCCGGTGTCCGGTTCCAGCTGTGGGCTGCTTTTTTGAGCAGTCTGGGGGGCCGATTTGGGCGGTGTCTCTGTTGTTCAGATACAGCCAGCGGCCCAGTGGGTGTCTGAGTGGCCTTCATGGAGGCAGATGGGTGCTCATTACCTCCCGTTTAGCAACAGGCTGAGGTGTCACTCCCTTTCCCTCGCTGGGCCAGCCCATTAATGTGTGCATACTGAGTGGGGGCAGAGGGCCTGAGCAGAAGTGGCCTCACTTGTTTTCAGGTGTTTCACCAGTGTAAACTAATCCGTGCATTTTTTTTTATCACCCCCCCCCCCCCTTTTTTTTAATAAAATTTTGCCGAAGCAGTCTTTTGAGGAAAGGCAATATGCAAATGTGGGCCACTTTTTTTAGCGTGCCCGGGCCGTTTTTTAATCCCAATCCAACCCTGATGCAAGGCCGTGCGTTTAAAAAGCAGGAGGGAGGAGGAGGCAGCCGCAACCAAAACAGACCTCAGTCTTTGAATGCACAGCAAATAAGGCAAGATAGGAGCAAGATTTACAGCTGTTTACAACAGAGCTCTGTAAACCACGAGAACTGGTCTCGAGTGCTCCAGCTTAAAGAAAGAAATAGTGCTCACAAACTGAGTAACAACACATGTAACAGGGGCAGGCCTTGAAAATGAGCGGAGCTTTTAAAGCTCATATCCTGAATACAGCATGTCTCGCAGAGACAGCGCACACAATGCCTAGGTAAGACCTAAAAACGATAATAGTTGTCAGGTGGGTGATATGAGATGCTCAGCATCAGTGGTTTACTTATCATGTTTGAAGTCTGTCCAATGAAGCACTGGAACAAGAAGCAGTTTATAGAGTTCATCCATTTGGGTTTAAGGGAGTTCTTGAGGATGAAGGAAATGTTTCACCATTTTTCCTGCACTATTGAGGTTGGTTGACAGAAATAATCTGCTTTGAGGGCCAGTGGTGGCTACCAGGTGGGCTCTGGGTTTAGTCCTTGTCATTATTTTATTTAGTGTAGGAGTAGCTAATCCACATTATAAACAAAACTAGCTGGATCTATAGTAGTGGTGTATGGTTTCATTCCCTGAGGGGTGTGTGTGTGTAAAATGATGAGATGGGAGTGAATATAGGAAAGTGAGCTAGTGATGTCAATGTATCGAAGTCCATTACCACGGTGGAAGATATTCGGCTCTTCAGAGGATCAATGTGGTGACATATAGATGTTGCTATCCCAGGATGGAATCGTAAGCTTCCCATTTTCACATGAGGTGTAGCTCATGGTATGGTAACTATAGATAAGTATTTCCCTGAAAGGTGTCTTTTGAGATCATGAAGTAAAAGAACAGTATATCTCTACAGGAGGAAATAGCGATGTAATAAAAAGAGTAGGTCCATTGTAACGCAGCCCAGTGTAAGACAACGATATTGGACACAAATTAAGGCTTCCAGGCTGGCCGTCAGTGATCAGCGTTTGTGGGATTTAAGGGCAGATTTGGATAGGGTAGTTTCTCTCCCTACTTTGAGGTACCATACCATAACGTCACATTAAAATAAAAACATGTAGGCTAACAATCTCGAGAAGCCTTTCGATATGGGACAGAAGCAACATGCAGCCATGGGGTTTTACTCAATACAGAGAGAAAATAGGGCAGCATGTTATCACATTTGATGTAAAAGTTATGCATCAATATAAATTCATCTTTGTTGGCAACACACTAAAATGCAAAATTTCCCTCGATTCAAAATCGGCACCATATGGAAAATGTGTAGGCACACAAAACACATTTATATGCATAATCACATAAAGGTGAAACGTATGCAATTATCAAAACTTAAGGAGCATTTGTTTCATTCCAGCATCACCGCAATGTCTTCTTATTTAACATCTACTCTTGATACAGCAAATCTTCAGTTCTGTTGTTTAAAACTTGCATACATGTGGCTCAAAAATGAATAGATGTTTACATAATTGGTGTTAGTTCGTCAACATATCACATCTTGCAACCAATATAATCTATTACAGTAACAGAAACAACCATGTTTGGAGCTCAGCAGAATTAAAACAAAATATTACAAAACTGAACTGTGAACTTTAATTCATAGAATTACAAAATAAATTAAACATTCTGAAGGCCCTATTCTCCTTTTTTAACATTTGCCACAATTCTAAAAGAACAGAAAGTAGTGGGTCAAGGATGCACGAAGTAATCTCAGCCACCTTGTCATATTCCGGTAGCAACGAGCAAATAGGCCATGAGTCCACCCACAAAAAGCTAATCCTGCCAAAACTACCATGCAACATCCCTTCTCATATCGGACTAAAAGCAATGACAGGCCGGTTTCCCTTGTTAGACCTCATCGGTGAGATGCAACTTTAGCCTTATTGCACAGCGAGCTGTGGGACCTACGTCTGTATATTCACATCCAATTTATGGGGCTCCCCGAGAACAGAAAAGTGATGGATGGAAAGATTGCAGGAATCTCAGTCAAATTCAAATACTTTATTCAGTCTAGAAAACAATAGACCATGAAAGTACATAAAAGAATAATGCGCAAAACTGTAGAGACACGAGAATTTGAAAATAGTCATAAAATGAGAATATTTTAAAAAGCTGAAAGGACTTTTGAGGTACGAGACAAACATGTCAGATAATACATCAGATATCCATGCTTAAATGAGCAACATGACTATAAGATTACATAGAAATATAGCACAATAGCTGTTTGGCAAGATATGTCAGGAAATGCATCAAAAATCTGGAATTAAAAGGGGACCCCAAGATGCGAAATGGGATCAAATTGTAGCGTGCTGTTACCGAATGGGAGTTAAAAGCTACAGTTAAAAATCAGGAAGGGGAGATAGCGGGAGAACAAAAGCCTCCAATAGGGTCCGCCATGCGCTCCTACTGTCCCCCGCTAATGGACCCGATGCATCTACCATGTTCAGTGTATTATGCTGTGCTGAACGTAATATTCTATCGGACTAGCCCGACAGTGCGTCTAGCCCCGAGTGCTGCTTTCAAGAAGGCACAGATAAACAAGCATTGGCATAGCCAATAGGTCTCGCTTGTGGTTCCTTGTAAATATAGGCATGCAGCACATTATCCTTGGTGCTACAACATCTTCACATGCCACTGGTAAACGGCCACACACACACACACACACACACACACACACACACACACACACCAAATGCTCGACCTAAAAAGTTACTCCTGGAACAGCGATTTTACACCCGTCACGGAACAGTTTATAAGCGCTGTTTAAAGAGCTCTTGTCTAGTAGGGTCTTTGAATCACGTGTCTGCCCCAGCAAGTTCTCTGTTTCAACTTCATATCGTAGGGAGGTATGCAGTGGCCGACAGATGGTTGCAAGTAATTTGTGGTGGGTGCGAAGTATGCTGACATAACTGTTTGTTATGTTATATGTAAACAAGGGAACCCAATTGGATAGGTCAGGGACCTTGGGTACATGTATTTTATACATACAGTGGTCCCTCACAAAAAGGATTAGGAGACAGTGTAAATATAGAAATACAATGAGATGTATATTAATTTGCCCGTCCGGACAAGGATTCTTTAATATATTCTATTTGCAAAAGGACAAAAATCAAGTAGAACACAAACACTGTGACATTTAAAAAGAAGACAAAGAGGCTCAGGCATTTTTAAACGCTTGTAAAGGAATAAACAATTGCTAAGCAAATATGAAGACAAACACCATAGCACAATTTGTTAGATAATTCATATGAGGGTGTCAAGGTGTATAAAATAACTGTTAGTTAGGCAGACTGCAGGCAGAGACTCTGAGGGGCCAAGGAAAGCAGGTGCTGTCATGCACTGTTGCCATTTCTGAAATTAATATAGGGTCCACAGAGCTTCAAACCACTAGACAACCAAACAGTGGAAGTTGGAACCTCTTGAGGGGTGGACAGTTTTTTTCTTCTTTTTTTTTTTTGAATTTAGCCAAATGTAGTACGTAAATACTGTGAAAAATAAGCACATTTTGGAAAATGAATAATGTGGAAAATGAGAGGATCCATCATGCTTACAGGAAGAATCACTTACGTGGCACTCAATCTGCTTCTCCCAGCAGGCCCTGGTTTCAGCTGACTGTGCAGGGAGCTGCACACCTGGAATGGCAGGGCCTGTTTCTCTTGATAGATTATCAGCAGGCAGGACAGACTGCTTACCTGAGGTAGCAAGGAGACCAGGAAAAGAGAGACTACCAAGTGGAGACAACCGGGCAGAGTGAACATAAACTAGCACAATTGAGCGGCACAAGATTAGCAGGAAAAAAAGGCAGAGCAAAAAGGTAGGGTGTGAGAGTGGTAGGTTGAGAGATGTGAGGGAGGAATAAATGGAGAGAGGTACCGGTTGGGAGGGAGAGAGAAATAGGCAGAGTCTAGACACAGGAAGAAAGAGTTATCCTGGCTTTGACGACTACAGGTTGTTGCAGATGGAGCGAGGGGACAGATTAGAGGGGAGGCGTAGGGGGGTAAGATAAGAGTGAGGAAGTGAGCCAGCAGAGAAGAGGAGAAAAAGGGCATGCTCGTGGAAGGTAGAGGGTGAACACTGACAGACATAGATGCAATAGCCAGGTATGGAGTGAAGTATGCACAGAGTGAGAGGGAGGGTTTGGAGAGAGGCATGTAGTCATACAAGGGCAAAGCGAGACATGCTTAACGTTAGAGGCACACACATGCCCAAGGGGTTTATAGACAGGCAGAGTATGAACAGGCAAAGAACAGACCGGAACAAAGGGAAAAATACAGGCAGATAGAATGGCAGTGAATGGACAGAGGTATTGACAGGGAGATGGTGCAGAAGATGGACACAGGTGGATAGAACGGGGCACAGAGGAGCAGGAGACATGCAGAAGCTAGTGGAAAAAAGGCAAAACCAGCAGAAAGAAAAACAAGCATTGGCCGCGCGGCTCACTGAGAACATCAAAGCGGCCGAAAGAGAAGAAAGGAGGGGTGAGTGCAAGCCGAGGTGACAAGAAGGGCTGGGGAGAAGGGAGGAGGGAGTGCGAGCAGCAGCTGTGCACGTGCACGGCTACAAGGCAAAAGTGAAAGCAGGCTGGCAAATGGTGTGCGATGTGCGCGCACCACGACGAGAGAGGAAAGCCATATGGCGCCTCTGCTCGTCATTGTGCGCGTAACCGCACACTAGATGCCAGCCAAAAAGCTGTGGTCGCATTTCTAAATGCCCACTTACAAAATGTCTCGCCCAGACCAGCGCAAGCGCTGGCTTCAGGGCGAGACCTAAAAAGACATTTTCAGGGGAGCACAAAGATTGTAAATGGAGGAGAGCAGGTCTGCAGCGACAAAGGCCTAGCCTCCCTAATAAAGGTATCAGAAAGTGCTGTCGTGCTAAACTGTGCAAATTGCAAAAGAACATAGAATGCAGTAATGATTCAGCAGAGTGATTATCACATGGGCAACAGGAGACCGTGTTCCCTTCTGAATCTAAAAAATGTTTAAAAAAGAGACCAGTAGATTGTCCCAGCTCTGAAGCGAAAAAGTAGGGACTGCTCCCATCTGGTCAACTCCAAAGCTAGATGCAGAGGGGAATCATCAGTGTAAAGAAGGCTATAATATTGCAACGCCGAGGGTTTCGATAACTCAGAATTCAACCTAAAGTTTGCTCGGTGGACCTTAAATAATGTTTTCACCACCAATTTGGCATTGTTGGGGATGCGGCTAGGTTCAAAGTAACACCAGGGTATGCCGAGGGAGCCAAAAGTATCTCGTAAATAACTCAGCCATGGTATGGAGGAAGCCTTGTCCAGTCACTGTAACTACTCTGAGCCTTATTCCAGTGAATCTTTGCCAGCTGCCTGTGCCACATTACTCAGTGGTACAGCTTAATGCAAGCATTGCATCAATTACCTTTTCTACTCAATGAACAACCCAAAGATAACCAGAGTCTTCTTGATATGTAACAGTAACAATTACACTTATTCAGACGTTTCGCTTCATATAAACAGTGATATCTTTAATAAATTTGAAAATACATATTTGACCACATGTAAAATTATAAAATACTAATTTTTATTTCGGGAAATAATCCCCATTAAAACACTAAAAACATCTACATGCTATATAAATAGATAAATACATCATAGATATTTACATTACATAAATAAAATACGATATTCTGGGACGTGGTCTGGCCACGTACAGCGATGCCCGCTTAATCCCAGAGCTCCGGGATGAGACTGGCCCTGGACAAGAACAGCGGCATGCCCTGCACAGCGGAACCATCGTGAACAACCCCCAAGCAGCAGAACACCTCCGGCCCCAGATACAAACACTCCGGAGGCGCAGAAAGCCCTCGCTGTAACCCCTTACAGCGGATTGAGGAGAGGGCCTGCATTCTGAAGAGAAGCTGCGGCCCACAGCAAGGGGCGGCGCCCACCCAGATTGCCCGGCTGCAAGTAACCACTCCACGGCCACCATCAAGAGCTACCCCCCCCCTCCCCACCCTCCCCCCCTCATCGGACACTCCCTGCGAAGCGTGGCATCTATCGGATGTAAATAACTACATCTTTCATGAGTCCGCCGTACACCGATTCCCTGAGGGGGAGGACCGAAGATTGGCACGGTCCGGTGCGCTACCTCCAGGAGAACGGAGTCCAGAATGGCCGCCCCGCGACACAGAAGAGCTGGGGATGTGGTCACAGCAGTGCGCTGCATGACTGCCCTTCCTTCAACGACAGACCTCAAGACAATGACCCGAGGTACTGCCTCTTCTTAATGGGATCCGACAAAGGCCCCGGGGTTACAGTTGATGTCTCTCCATCACATACACCGCAACCACCCACAGATCCCAGAACAAGCACTCTGCTTCTACTGACCTTCCGGCCGAATGCCATATTATCCGGAACTCTACCTAACAACATGGACACTGCCTCAATCGCAGCAGGACAATAGGAGGGCTGAAGAAGTAAACAGTACCCAAGGCCCACTTACATAGAGGCGACATCTGTGTAAACACCCCCCTCCCATCCGCCCCTTCTAGTACGGGTGGGAGACGGGATCCCGAATATCATTGTTCCAGCCTCTACCATTATTGCCTGCCAGTGAAGGTGAATCCCTGACAAGGGCCACAACGACCACACTGTGGCACAACGTGCGCCAAAGGCATATGCTGCTCTCTCCTTAAGGCCTAACTTTACACAAGGTGCAGAAGGCATACGGCCCTTGCACAGATTACTCTCACCTACCAAGGCTGCACCACTCGACTGAGATCTGAACAAAAGTGAGGTGAAAAACAGCGGCACATGAGCCTCCCGCGCTACATGTGTCTCTTGTTACGGATGATCTGTGACAGCCTCTCCTGGGACATAAAACATATGTACGTTCGATGGTCCTACGCTCCAATTCGACTCCAAGTCACACTCTGCACCCTCACCGGAGCCAATACAGAGGTTGAGTGTACCTACCTGACCTGCGGGACCCACATGTGGACCTGAGATGGCTATTGGCAAACCGACGGGAAAAGCTGCGTGCTAGCTCCTCGTCACGGAAGCGCTTAATCAGGAACGTCCCACAAATAACACCCAGAACGCCGCCTCCTCGGAACTACCAAGGTTACCGCACAAGTCGCCACTATGGAGCAAATATTGCATGAAATCTCGGCTGTGGGCCACCGACTGGAAGGCATAGAGACAACCATTCCCGCCCTAGCCACCAAGACCAAATCCATCAGAATAGACATAGCAGGATTCCAAAATTGAGTGGATGGCCTAACTCAAAGTGTCTCTGCATTGGAGGGCCACATCACCACCGTGCCGGAGAGAGACCAAGAACTCCTACACTTTCATAGCAAGGGCATTGACTTGGAGGACAGAAGCTATTGCGACAATGTCCGCTTTTTCGGGTTTCCAGAGGGTACCGAGGGCTCCGACGTCAAATCCTTCCTAGGAGCCACACTCCCAAAACTCACAGGTTTACCTTTTGACCCCCCCCCCTTGGGGATGAGGAGGGCTCATCGTATAGGACCACCGTGACGAGGAGCATCCGAGTGCCCATGGCCTCTCATTGCCTGCTTCCTACGCCACGAACAGGCACAGCAACTTATCACTGCAGCCCAAACTCACTGTCAGTACACGTTCGAAGGTGATGAGATCCATATAGTAGCGGACTTCTCCAAAGAAACCAACGAGTGCCTAAAAGCCTTCCTCTCCCCGAGGCCCCTCCTCTGCCAACTGGACAGAAAATAAGGCCTATTTGAACCAGCAAGCCTTCGAATCACCAGGGACAGCGTCTCAAAGGAATTCTTTGACCCAGTAGAGCTTCGTCATTTCCTAGATAGCCTCGCCCCACAGGACATGGACACTGTAGCCCCTGATCCTGGAGACAGCTCCACCCTGACATCGTCAACTCTACACGTGCCCTCCCGCGGACCCCAAAGGAACTCGGGTGGCTCCAGACATAGAGGAAGGGACCATGACGGAACGGCCCGCTCCGTGGGAGACAGGACCCAGGTCCTACAAGCAGTGGCTGCACTTAGACAGGAGCATGACAGGGACAAATCATGATCCCCACTGAAGCCCTTGCCTGCAGAAGAGAAGGCGCCCTGAGATCTGGTGAACCGGACCCCCGTGGAACATCTACAACATACCGATCGACGCAAGGAGAATCGGCAAGAAGACCCGATGGCTGAGTACCAGCATAATTATTAATAGACTGTTTCGTTACATGCTTTAATGTTTCTCTTCTTAATGTTTGAATGCCCTGAACATTTATTTCAAACGTTATATGTTATGTGCCTTACACACTGAGGCCCTCCTGATATCGAGGGGACCCCTATACCTACTTTCCCCTCCCGGGTGATACCTCACAAGCACACTAAACATGGCTGTGCAACGCTAGGGCCCTAGCGAACAGATCTGCTTTATAATATTCTTATATTCTTGCTTTCTCCCTCTACATACCGCTACTCCCCCCCCACCTCCATCCCTGGAGCATTGATGGCGACCACAATCTTACGCAACACCTTCAACAAGCTTTCCAGACTCAACCACAGGAGATAAGCCTCACACCTCTGCTTGCCGGCCTTTACCTATGACACAAACACGGGGCGCAGCCTTACCACCTCTCCCCATTTCGGCACCCTAGTCCCGACCCATACTAGTCCTCTGCTCCGTACAAACCCCCATACAGCACCACACCAAGGGATCTGGCGAGATCCACCTGCAGGCGGATAACCACTGCACCCCCGCTACGCACGAGACCCCGACCCTATTTTCCATCTTCTCTTCCCTGATCCTTTATCCGTTGATCATGTCACGTAAGCACAGATACAGAGTACCCATGTATGAGAGCACAGGGAGCGCGACATCCGGAATGCCACCCCGATTCATTGAATAAACTCATGAACAGACATTCTTCCCCCCTACTTCTCTACTGTATAACCGGGGGTACATTACAAACACTCCTCTCTCCCATGCAGAATGTCCGAACCCATTTCCCGCCCCTATACCGCATGCCCAACCGGCTCTCCATCCCCAGATACAAATGCACCGACATGATGGAATGCTTCCCAACAGACCCTGGAACCTGAAGGGGCCCTCCCGGCACGTCGCAGCCCGTAAGCCTAGACCGGCAACAAACAGACCTGTGTTCTTAATGCCGCAACTCCGCGCGCTACTCATCCCTTACTTTATCTTCCCTTATCTTCCTTACCCTACCTCGCCCTACTGCCACACATCCCTGCTCGGATTACTTCTCAGACGTACTAATTGGCAACTCCTGCCCACTCCTCCCTAATACTCCCAAGCGCCCACTAGCAATTTCTGTTTGCCTGCTCGTCCACAACCTCAACCTGCCTACCCTCGACCCCCTATTCTCTCTCTCCCCCTACCCTCCTTTTCTCACCTTCCCATCTCTACCTTTTATCACCCTATACTTCCCTCTTGCTATAACTCCTCCTCTCACTTACCAACCCCCTGCCACTGCATACCCATCTGTACAACCTCACAAACACAGTGAGCCCCCTCTGCCTCATCCTCCCGACAACTTCGGGCTCCACCCACCACCACTGAACGACCAAAAGCCTCATAGACCTCATAAAACGCACATGGCGGCACCCAACACCTATGCCTCCCACCCCCTACGTATTCTCTCATGGAATGTCAATGGTCTCACACACTACGTTAAACGGAAAAAAGTGCTTTCCTATCTTGAAGCCAAAAAAGCTGACATTGCTCTCCTACAGGAGACGCACCTGGATGCCTTGGAGTCAGGCAAGCTACGACACGAATGGATAGGTAGAGTGATAGAGAGCAGCGTAAAACAACCGATCACCTCTGAGGGGGGCCAACCTTGAAAATGCAGGGTTGCAATACTCCTCCGCAAATCACTGTCCATTACAGTCGTAAAATCATGGTCCGAGCAGGACGGTAGATATACATTTACCAAACTTAAACTGGCAGACAGATTCCTATGAGTAGGCTCAGTGTATGCTCCTTCTTTCTCAAACTAAATCGACTGCTTGTCGAGATTGGAGCATCCCGCTACATCATAGGTGCGACTGAAACCTCGCCTGTGATGCGGTACTAGTCAGAACAGGACACTTAGCTAGGGGAAACGACGGAGACAGAGCCCTACTGGGAGACATCTCGCTCGACCACGGCCTTGTAGACCATTGGCACCTTTGCCATCCGACAGGCAAGGAATACACATTCATGTCTCCGGTCCATGGCACACAGTCCAGATTAATTACTTCCTCATATCCCACCCTGTGGTGGCACTCATCGGTGAATCCTGTATACTGGAGGCTGTTCTCTGACCACTCTCCGGTTCTACAGTCCCTGAGCGTGGGCCTTGCCTCCCCGGGTCGCAAACCATGGCGCTTGAATATTCAGAGGTAATGCTCACCCCAGGGCAAGAAACAATTACAAACCCACCTTACTACCTATCTGACAGACAACAAGGCATCTGTGGATTTCCACAGGATCCTTTGGGCCGCCGCAAAGGTAACTATCAGAGGGCAACTAATGAAAGATGCAGCTATAGCTAACAGACAGCCATTCCTCCGCTGTACAGAGCTAGAGGGCCAGATCGCCTCTTACCCGCATTTACTCATCCTGCCCCTCGGTGCCTAATCATCGCCGCTTTGAGCCTATGGCCCTAAATTACCTTTTTACTTCCAAAGCCGAATACGCCCTCCAACGCCTCAAAGGGAGACACTATGAGCCGGGGGAAAATGCAGGCAGATTGCTAATGGCACAACTAAGACAATGAGAAATAGCAATGGCATCCCCGCAATCCAATCGGCGTCCGGGGAAATCCTTACCAGACCCCAGGACATTGTCAATGACTTGGCCTATTTCTACGAACACCTTTACACACCTGAAGCACCGGCCAATATAGACCGGATAGTCGCTCATCTTGAAGGGATTCATCTTCCACGTCTAACGGATAAAAGCAGGGAAATATTGGAGGGAGATATTAGTAAGGAATAAATAAAAGCAGCCATTGTCAAACTGCCATACCACAAGGCACCAGGCGAGGACGGCTTCCCTGCGGATTATTATATATGGACGCGAAAAAACACAACTGATGCCCTGCAAGAGGCTGAAAAGACGCCATCCTTCGGCCCCCTTTCTAACAGAGCGGTGATTGCGGTCATACCCAAACCGGGAAGAGACCCGCTGTTAAGCAGCAGTTACTTCCCCATCTTCCTCAGGAACGGGGACATCAAAACATTGGCCAGCATCTTGGCTGCACATCTGAGAAAGGTTATACCTTCCCTCATCCATTATACACAGGTTGGCTTTGTCCCGGGCCGCTCCTCCAGAAACCGCCTCCGCACCCTGGCCCATGCACTATAGACTGCAAAAGACCTACCGGAGGATGCGGAAACTCTTTCCCAAGACGTAGGAAAAAGCGTTTGACCGCTAGATTGGGGTTACCTCTTCATTGCTATGAAACACATTGATCTGGGGGACCAATTCATCTCCAAAGTCCGTCTACTCTATGACTGCTCCGTAGCTCAGGTCAATTGGGGAGGATTTCTATCGGACACCTTCAAAATACGGAGGGGGACATGTCAGGGCTGCCCACTCTCTCCCTGCTTATTCTTGCTGGTCATGGAACCCTTTCTTGGCCTCTGTCATTCGCCAATCACCAAACATAGCGGGTATACCCATTGCGGGCGGTCTATCAAAAATGTATCTGTACGCCAACGATATATTACTCACTCTTAGGGATCTCCCACACTCCCTACCTACACTATTAGAAGTCATAGAAGAATTTGCGGTACTCTCAGGCTACAAAGTAAACTGGGATAAAAGCAAAGCCCTCCCATTCTCCTCGGGCACCACGAGAGCGGCAATTCATGACTACTCCTTTTGTTGTATTCCACTTTAGGTGTCCGTATATAGGTTTTCCTGAAACATGTCCTTATATAGGCACAATTCGCATTGCCCTTATATAGGCATAAGATCCCAGTCCTTATTTAGGCATTAGCCATGCTATCCAAATACAGGCATGGTCACCTACATCCGTCCACCCCAACGTCATAACGAGTTCTTAGAAACCAGACCCTTAAGCTCTTGGGAGTTCCCCTAGCACAGGATTATTGATTTCTCCAAGAACTCATTTATTATGCATGAACCGCTATTCCTTAAGGGTTCATTCCTGACGTCTTCCTCTGCCCGACTTTACGTCAATGCTAACATTCCAAGGCACCTACCGGGTATAAATATACCTTCCCTTGCCCAAGCAAATGGGAGGAGACCTCGACTTTAGAGGAGCCCGTATCCCGGCCTGACGCACTGACAAGAGACGCTGTCATCCCTGCTCGCAGAGAATCCAGCTTCCAGTGTTCTGACTCCCTTCGCAGGGTGTTAGAGTTCGAGACCCGGAAAGAGATTCCCACCTCTCTCAGTCTCAAGGTATGGAGCCGACTAGAACCTAGAGGGACTCTTGGCATACCAGACTCTTGGCATACCAGAGACTTGGCATACTATAGCATACCATACTATAGAATACATCACCTACTTCTTACCTTGCACTACACTTAGGTTAGGTACACTGGGGTAGAACTAGTTAGAGAAGCATCTTAGGAGTACTCGCATTTTTAGCTTATGTTATTTATGTATATGAATATATGTGTAGCTGCGGCTGATCCAGACATAACAGCTTTTAACTTTACAGGTTTAAGGGGGCGCTAGGTGGCGCACACGCAAAATGGCCGCACTACAGTGAGGCTCTTGCTGCCCGGCGTCAAAGATCCTACAAATATCCTCCTAAATGGCCATGAACTCAGTTTAAACTGACCTCCGAGACAGCTGGCGATCTGCTGCAGCTCCGGTGTGAAGTTCGGCCGGATCGGAGCCTCCGTGCCTGAGAAATGCCAATGTCGAGGTGACAGCGTGGACAGAAGAAACGAGCCGCGGTGCCCAGGAGCGGCTTCCATTCTTACGCAAGCTCGGGGATCGCCACGAGGCACCTGGGCCCACCAGCACTGCGAACCGTAAGTGGACTACGCTGCATACACCGGAGCCTACCCACAGCAGGGCAACACGGGTGGGGCTGCTCCTGCACACCGTCGGAGCTGACAATCCTGGTGGATGTGACGGACGACGACGAAGAGAATAGGGACAGGTGCACAATTGCTACAGCACCCCCTGTGAGCACTAGCTGACTGCGGGATCGGAGCGGTAGATGCGGCCTATCAGCGAGATGATGTGCGAGGGCTGAGATCGGGACGTCGGAGCATGAGCAAGCAGTGAGCAAGTAGGTGCGCAGTGAGACGGAACTCATAGCGGGCGACGCTCCCCCAGTGAGGTACCCTCCGGCTGCGGAGCCACTGATAGAAGCAGGCGCAGCGCGCTGCCTTGGGGTGGGCCCCTGGAGACGGGCCCCTTTGCGGGCTCTCTGCACCGTGAACGCATCGAGCTCTCTCGACCAGAGGACCAGGGGCATGCTTGCACACAAAGCTTTGAATCCTAGGAGTGTATTCACGGTGGTACGAAGAAGGAGGGACAGCACCCCCGCACGCAGTGTGAGCTGCCGTCCCGGGCCTATTCGCAGGGCACCAACAAACACCTGCTGAACCATCGAGCTCCCCCCCGCTGGAACTGTACTGATGAACTTACGCGTACTGTCTAGTACCCCATAGACACGGGCAAAGGTGTAAACAGCACGCAGGTACAGACAGGGGGGGACCTTCACCCCATAACAAGAGCGCTGCCCCTTCAACTGATGGCCCTATGAACAATATATACACGCGAATGGTGATACCACTGTTTACAGCCCCCAGCATCGCTCCACCAACAAGGCCACAGCGCATGGAAACAGCGATCAGCCTCCGCAGATAAAACACTGGTAGTGTTAGCGAAACAGCAACAACAGTATTCTGGAGCTTACAACGTGTTCACTAATATACGCGAGCTCGGCAGGCAAAAGTGTTGGATACAGGCATAGTACTGCCTTGGCATACCGTGATTTGGGGCACACGAGACTGCAGTCACCCTGCGAACGATACACCATAATAATACAGGGACACGAACAGCTCGCATTAAGAGGACAACATGGGGAAGCCAGATAATCGCCAACCCAAGCTTTCCTTTGACACCACTAAAAGAAGTACCCGCAACACAACGGACGACCAGGACGCTGACAAGGGGGAGAGCGCACAAGGAACCGCTAACGCTCTGTCCACAGAGGTACAAAGCATCCTGCAAGAAGTTCGGCAAGGCTTCGCTACCATAGTGGTCAAAGTGGATAGCATGTCAACGCGCATGGACGCCATTGCACATAAACTAGAAGGGCACGAGGATCGCATTAAAGAAACTGAGCGCCGCATCTCTGACAATGAAGACACTACGTCCCAAGTAAAAACACAGATTGCCCAAATGGATAAGCTTCTAAAAATCATTGCTGCAAAGAATGAAGATTTGGAGGCGAGAAGTAGGCGCAACAACATACGCATTCTTGGTATCCCTGAGTCGACCAACACAGGAAGAATGGAGGAATATGTCGAAAAATTGTTGCTCTCAACGTTTGGGGCGGAAGGCTTCTCCAATCAATTCATAGTGGAAAGGGCGCATAGATCACTGGGCCCGCGTCCGCCGCCGGGAAGCATGCCGCGCCCCATCATAGCACGTCTTTTGAATTATAGGGACCGGGACGTTGCACTCCGCACAGCAAGAAGCGCTCAACAGTTGACATATGATGGTAATGCGTTTTCCATATTTCCTGACTTCACTCCAACCGTTCAGGAAGAAAGACGGAAATTTATAGAAGTCAAAAATAAGCTGCGGCGGGCCCAAATTGACTACGCATTGCTATATCCGGCACGACTTAGGGTTACCCACCAAGGTAAACAGAGATTCTTTACAAAACCACAGCAGGTGGAGGAGTTCTTAAAACACTTGAAACGATCGAACCATGACACCGAACCGTCAACATCATCCCAGCAGTCTGCATCGGCGGGAGTGGAAGAAAGTGCGGAATGAATAACTCGTCCAAGTCTTGAACTTACTGGGACATAAGAAACATAGCAATTGATTACCGGCTGGCGGAGCAGAAGCGGCAGGCTCCGCAGATACGGAGGACGGTAGACCAATAGACTCACTACTTCTAATCTTTGTTTTTCTTTATGAGCCATTTCCTATATGTCACGCCGGGCACCCTCTGCCCCTTGGTGTCCACGCGCTCCATCCCTAGTGGACCCAACGGGTGGGGGCTAATGTGCAGGCACCTAGGGTAATCCCCCCAACGGGTACTCCCCCCATTGATGATTAATATATGTACGGTTGCATAGTAGTTTGGATAGTTGTATTTGTTTTTATTTGTTGGGGTGGGGGGGGTGGGAGTAAGCTTCTGGCAGGTTAGGGCTGCTTCAGTGGGAGGGGGTGGGGCTGTAGGGCTAGGGAATGGGGACGGGCTGACAGTTTCTGGCATGATTGGGATGCCACGGGAGGGGGGCAGCCGCGGGAAATGCATTGCATTGTTGCAGTAGACAGACACACTACATATAGAATCGATAAGTGCTTAAATGGACAAACTTTTCACATAACTGTTACATCAGTTGCTGGGCTTCTTGTTGTGAGACAATGTGATGGCTGCGGATGACAACTACACACTGACGATCTTGTCCTGGAATGTCAGGGGCCTAGGGGATCAGCGAAAAAGGAGACAGGTCCTGGCATACTTGGACAGACAGCGGGTGCAATTGGCTATGCTCCAGGAGACCCACATAGACCCAAGGGCAGTAAACACGTTCGCCAGTAAATGGGCTAGCACGAGACTCTTTTCATCATACTCCTCCTATGCGAGAGGCACTGCCATACTGATCAAAAAACAGACACCCTTCGTACTGGCGGGAGCGATAGAAGACCCACAAGGGAGATACATAATGGCATGGGGTAGACTTGGTAGAGACTCTGTGACGCTGGTCAATTGCTACGGCCCCAATGTTGACCCTCTAGACTTTTTCACTAGGTTATGGGGGCAAATATTGAACGTAGGCTCCACACATTTCATCTGGGGTGGAGATTTTAACGTGGCCCTTAACCCGGAACAGGATAGGTCCAATCCAAATATGTACCACTATAATAAGTCCCAAGAAGCACTGCGGGGTATAGTGGAGGAAGGCGGTCTGGTGGATAGTTGGCGGTACGTTCACCCACATTTAAAGGAGGGTACACACTTCACGACACGCACGGGCACATGGGCGCGCCTTGATTATTGTTTGGTCTCAAGAGGGCTGGGAGACGCTATACATGCTGTAACTCACCCAGCCCGGACGTTCTCAGATCATTGCCCTGTGCGGCTGGCACTCACACCACCGGGATATGGCACTCCCAGGCCACGCTGGCGACTGCAGCCTCATGCTCTGCTGGACACGGTCTTTCAGGCCGAGCTGGGGGAGGAGATAAGGGACTTCTTTATGAGAAACAAGGGATCAGTTGATAATGTCGAAATAATATGGGAGGCTTTCAAAGTCACTATCAGAGGGTATTGCATCTCAAAGAGTTTCGGAGTACTTCGAGACATACGGCGTACAATCCAAACGCTGGAACAGGATCTGAAGAGGCTTGAGGTCAGAATGAGTAAAGGAGAGACAGGGCAGGTGCAAGCAGAATTTCGCGAAAAATTGACAGAATACGAACAGAATGGTGCTAGAGAGGTGAAATTTCAGAGTAAATACTGGGTGGCTCGAAAGTACGGCGAAGGGGAACGGCCAGGAAAGGCATTAGCTGAAGCAACGAGAGGCCCCAGGTTCACGTCCCATATATTAGAAATTGAAAGTCCAGAAGGGGCAATACATAGAGACACACTGGATATACTATCCACATTCACCGCTTACTATGAGACCTTATACACCACACACCGCCAAGAAACAGTGGAATTAGGTGACTTTCTGGGAGATATAACGCTGGGGTGGCTTAGCAACACGCAAAGAGAATTCCTTAGCCAGCCCTTTGAAATGGATGAAATCAGGGAAGCGATTATGCATTTAAAAACGGCAAGGCGCCTGGATTAGACGGTATCCCTGCCGAATTTTACAAAACGTATATCGATATCATGGCGCCGGTCCTTAAAGAGGTTTATGAGGAATCTATGGAAGTTGGTACCTTACCCCCCTCCATGAGGCAAGCGTTGGTGACATCTCTACTAAAGCCCAATAAAACTCCTAGCTCCTGCGATTCATATCGACCCCTGTCACTCATCAACTGTGACACCAAAATTTTGGCTAAGATACTAGCCAATCGCCTCAATCTTCTTATGGAAAACCTTATTCTACCTGACCAATCAGGCTTTGTCCCCGGCAGGGCAACCAACCACAATCTTCGCACACTTTTCTCGCTTGTACAGACAGTGGCGCCAGAGCTCCCACTTGCAGCTGTGTTTCTAGATGCCACAAAGGCTTTTGATTCTGTGGAGTGGGACTATCTGTTTGGGGTGCTGCATAGCATGGGGTTTCCGAAGATATATATATCCTGGATTCAGATGCTGTATCACCAGCCCACTGTCAGAGTATTGATCAATGGCCATATATCTCACTCACTTCCTGTCTCGAGAGGCACACGCCAGGGATGCCCGCTGTCCCCTTTACTATTTGCTATCGCAATGGAGCCCTTGGCCTCTAGATTGCGACAACGGCATCAAGATAAGGCGTTTCGATGTGGCCTACGCCAAATATTGATATCCCTATATGCGGACGACGTGACATTATATATCAGGGATCCCAGGCACAATCTTAACCCCATACTACGAGAATTCATATTGTTCGGCAGACTATCAGGTATCAATATCAATTGGGGGAAGTCCCAGTTGTTTCCACTCACACCAGCGGTTCCACAATTCCCACTTGATTACCCACTGGAATGGTGTGATACTGAACTTCGCTATCTCGGTATACAGGTGACGAGAGACAGAGAGGACACTCTACGGCTGAACTATGGTACAGCAATTACGCGGCTTAACAGCAATGTCACACGATGGATCTCTTTGCCAATATCGCTCGCTGGTCGAGCCTCTCTAATAAAAATGGTGGTACTTCCACAGTTCCTTTATTTGTTTGCAAACATACCCTATCACCCAGGACCAAACTTTTTTAAAACGCTACGGACGGCGCTGATCACGCTAATCTGGGGAGGAAAGCAACCACGACTCCAATGGTCCAGCCTCATCAGACCATATGAACAGGGCGGGTTGGATATACCCGACTTCGAGCTGTACTACTGGAGTGCACAGGCACAATACGCGTACTATTGGATATATCCCCCACAATACATGCCGCAAATAGCCGCAGAAGATTGGCTTGCAGATCCTGTACCCCTGAACGGCATCATACACAGCCCGCGTCGCACACGCTCTACACCTCCCACCACGGTCACTAGCACGGTAGATGCATGGAATTGTATTAGAGACAAACTCTCGTCGCCCTTTCTGTATTCCCCGCGACTTCCGTTAACCTATCACCCTGACCTACCCCTATTGCAGGAAAGAGGATTCCTGAACCTCTGTAAACGGCTTCACATAAATATGTGGGGGGACCTATTTCAGGACGGTACCTTCCGCTCTTCGGAGCACCTGTTTCAGGGCATACGGTCTACTCCACTAGACTTATTCCTATATGTTCGGTTACGACAAGGGATGAGGGCGATTCTACCGGACTTCCCCCACGAGCCAGAAATCCTACTTCCGTTACACCAGTTGTTAAGTCCTGCAGGGGGTAGCCACCTGGTGTCCGGACTATATAAAAGCATACGCGCAACACAAGAAAAACCTGCCAGCCCGGCATACATGCACTGGCAAGAGGAGCTGGGGCGGGAGTTGACTGAGGAGCAATGGAATTATTGCTGTGCCCAGACATCGCAAATCTCGGCCAGTAACAGGCTGCGGGTGCTGCATTATAAATTCCTGCAAAGGCTATATTACACGCCCGTTAAAAAATATAGATTAAAATTAACTGATCATGATAGATGCGACAGATGCAAAAGTGAGGGAGCTGGTTTCCTACACCTGGCCTGGGCGTGCCCGTCAGTGCAGACCTACTGGGGGGAGGTGCATGAGGCGCTGGAGAAGATGCTAGACATAACATTGGACAGGGATCCAGTGGTGGCCCTCTTGAGCTACACGGCATTAATCCCCAAAACGCACCCGAAGTTCCTAGGCATATCTCTGTTGATGGCCAAACGCAGGGTAGCCTGTAGATGGGGCAGAGGACGCGCACCGAAATTCAAGGAATGGTTGACTGACCTAGTGCATTACCAGGAACAGACCACAACCTATATAGAACTGCTGCCAATTGCCTCTAGGCCCACAGATATATGGGGACCGCTCCAGAATTATCTCCTCCTGCAGAGGGGCTCCCAGTAGACGCAAGAGAGCGGAATGTTTTCAGTTAAAACGTGGCTGAGATTATTTATCCTGCATTGCTGTCGCACCCACAACAAAGCACGCTTACATATACACTAGGGTAAATGTCGATGTATTGCCTATTGACTATCCGGGTTGTCCCATACCAAGCGCTTGTCAAAATGATTATGTAATGAAATGTCTGTACTCTGTTGTTGATTCAAGATAATGTGTTATGTTATGTATGAAAATCCAAATAATTTTTTTTAAAAAAAAATACAAACTTTACAGGTTTAAATGAAACCGATGAGGGTGTTATAAACATCCCTCAAAACTTAAGGAGAGCCATCACTCTAAAACTTATAAAACACGGCCTATCACCAAGAGGTGGTAGAGCAGTTTTCGTTATAGAGGCACACGAATCCTTTCAGACAGAGGTATTCTATTCATGGATAGTATTCCCAGAATCAAATCCAGTAACAAAAGTGTTTCACTTCTTTAAAGAAGATGAACCACCAGAGGAATATATTCCTTTCGAGGATATTGAAATTTCACTCTCATACCAGGAGCATAATCTCTGGTTTAAAGGCGCCCTAAAACATCACAAAAACATTACCAGGCTCGGTCCACTAGGTAGACCAGGAGCAACATGGCCGATTCTAGCCGGCTACACACCTCATCCTGACATTGAAGAGATGTCAGACGAGGAATTACTTACTCAACTACAAGAGTTAATAAAAATTTACAGACAATTAGTCCAATATGTCATGTGGACTTTTACAGTCCAACCACCAATGACCATTCCAAATCAAAGACAAGAGAAGTAGTATGCAGTTCCTGTAAAGTTCGTATAAGTAACCGGCAGAGAGAGGCTACGAAAAAATTTAATTTAACCAGAAAGGGGACGGGGAATTCCTCCTTTAGGAAAAAGTGCCCTCACACACCCAGCCCGCTGGGTGTCATGCTTCATCATCGGGCATGCTCCTCGTCAGGTCGGCGGTGCAATACCCGACGGGCACCCTCTGTGGGGGCTCTTTGGCGGAGATCTTTTTATCCTTGCCGTATGGTGCGTGTGTGTGAGTGGCTCTAAAGTGTAGAGGTGTAATATGTGAAGAGGTGCATTAAAACAGGGGACGGTGGTCAGGGCCACTAATTTAATAATCCTGCCTCCTACCCTGATTAAAAAGGTGTATAGCGGTTAACTACAATAATATTGCAGCCAGTGGCTATAATAAGGTCAACATGTTTCTTGCCTATCAGTCCCGAAACGGGATCAAGCGGCAATTCTTCAGGACCAGAGAATGAATAAAAAACAAAACAGTGATACAAAATCTACACTAGTGTCTGGTATGATGGTCTAATAACCTAGAAATTACCAGTTCACTCACACCTTCGGCTGGAGGTCCATAGGTGCTGTAGCCAATCTAGAAAAAAGAACAATTGTGAAAACAACCGGTCACTTATTAATAAAACATGGGCACAGATGATATCAATTCCAGTGCTGTTGATTGTGATAGGCTCTGACCACATACGATCAAATTAGCCCCAGGAGATCGTGTGAGTCATATACTAGACATTGGTTCATTCAAGGTTAAAAAATAATAAAAAATAGCAGCAGAGATAAGGCAATCATACTGGGGTGGCTATCAAGGATAGTGGTGCATGGACTTCCATTTCGGCCACTCACCTAATCAGTAATTGGAAATGGCCTCATCGGTCGTCGGCAATGAAATGGGCGCGTTTAATCAACGCGTGGTTTCTAAATGCGAGAATGTAAAGATGCTCATTGTAATCAAAAACATTCTCAAAGAGTGAAAGAAAATGCGTGGTAGACCCTGAAGGACCCAGCGTTCAATAATCACAACAGCGGTGCCTCGCCCCACAGGTTCTTCAAGGTACGGGTGAATTACCATCAGGAACTCGCAATGCACCCAGCCAGGTATGAGAGCGGGCGCGGCAGTGGCGGTAGAGTATCCTCCAATGTAGGAGGTATCCCGTTATACCCAAACTCACCACCGCGTCCCTCCCAGTATGTTAGAACGTGAAGGCCAATTGGCGCAGGGAGACTAGGTAATCACTAATACCTTAACAATATAAACTTGCCGGGGTTGGCGGGATGACCACAAGTATGCTTCCTATCGAGCGTTGGTGGGTCTTACCTTGGTCATCTGTTCCGTAACGGAAAGGAATTCATACTCACAGAAACTCGCGCCCACTCGGCGGAGAACCTAACCCAGACTGCCGGACCCGGAAGGTTACTGCCAGCACGGTTCTTGCTGCAGATAACCTGACTGAGCCGGTGCGTTTGGGCGGCGTCACGCTCGTAGCGCGGTAGCTAGACTGTAAGACACCCCCGTTTGGAAGGTAAGAAATGGCGGCCAGCTTGAGTGAGTAGAAATTCTCATGTCAAAATTAGGCGCCATATTGGAGAGGTGTATGAAAATGAGGAACGCCCCAGTATGGAGTTAGGGGAATTACGGCCAGCTTAAGGGAATGGTAGTCCTAACAACACTTAACCGCCATCAAGGGGTGGCGTTTAGAAGTGGTAAATCACTCCCTACTTGCAATGGCAGAATGGTGGGGTTGCAAGAATGTATTTTTTGAGGCACTCTCGTCTAAGAGTTGTTAATACTGCTCCATGGGATGTCTTCGTTCAGGCCATTTTTGTCAGAGCATAAACGGTGTACCCAACGTTGTTCAATTTTAAACAAGGCTGAGGGGGTAATAGAAATGTGAGCCTCCAACACCACCCACCTAAGGGTCTCACATGAGTGGTTGTTGGTTAGGAAATGAGTGTACAATCGTGTGGTGGTTTTGCAGCACCTGATATTACTCTTATGCTCGGTAATCCGAGTTTTGACTGGTCTAGTTGTCATTCCCACGTATTGGAGGCCACATGGGCACGACAATAGATAAATGCAGTTGGCAGTGTTACAGTTAGTGTGTCTCCTCATGTGCCAAGTGAAGTTATCATTCAAAGATATCTCTTTAGTCTGTTTGGTCTGGGGGCACACCGAACAAGACCCACAGGGGTAGTGACCCACGACAGGTGGTAAATCCCATAGGTTTCTTTGGGTGTGACTAGTCTTTAGCTTGGGTCTAGTATGCACTAGTAGGTCTTTCAAATTGCTTGTTCTTTTAAATGCAAATCTCGGGGCTGGTAGTGTGAGATTACCTGTATTCAAAATGCCCCAATGTTTGCGTATTACACTTCTAATCTGTGTGGACGCAGGGGTGTAGGACGTAACACATTTTATTACCTCTGTGGGGATTTTTTCTTTATCCAACAGTGCCTCTCTATTAATATTTCTTGCTCTTTTCATGGCCACAGACACAGAGCATTGTGAATACTCTCTTTTGCGTAAGTCTGACGCTAGCTTCGCAGCCTCTGCTTTGTAGTCATCCAAATCAAACCCCTCAACAGGGGAATACACAAAAAATTACTCCACAGACTTTACACGCAGTCATGGGTAAAATGCCCACAAAACGTGAACAAATTATATTCTGGATAGCTCAAAAAATTACTCAAATCGAAGCAGTATTTCCAAATACTAGCCCTTATGAGAAACACAGAATCCTAACAATCTGTTTACCAATGGGGATCACACCACAACTGGGAGACTGCACCACTTGGGGCGCAGTCTTTGCTGCCATCTATACTAAAACACATGGTGTTCCATCAATTGCAGTAATACCAGATGTCCTGAAACAAATTCAAAACGAATACGGGGCAGAACCTGCTCTGAATTTAGGTATGAAATTACTGAAAAACTTCGATCAGGTCTCAACAATAATATCTAATATTAAAGGGGAGGCAGCATCAGTGGCGATCCGCCAACGCTTAAGGGAATTTGATGTAACAGAACATCAACATGAACTACCCAGAATAATAGAACAATCTTATGCAGAATTAGGCAGAGATAGTTTGGGTGGAAAACCTTTGAAGCCAAAACTATCTGAAAGTCCTGAGAAGGACTCTATTAAACAAAATCCTATATCTTCTAAAAAGAAGTGGGAAACTAACAAACAAAATTCAAACGAGACACGTTCTCAATCCCGAGGTAGGGCTCCTCAAAAGGAACCCTCTGAAAGGAGGTATAACCTCAGGAATAGGGATAATTTAAGAAAACCTGACAGATATCAAGATACTGATACACGTTCCTCTCGTACCTTTCAGATATCGTCACAGACATCAGAAAGAAGAGGACGGTCAGAACACAGAGAAGAACGCGTAAAATCCAAAGACGATAAACACGTTCAGAAAAATAAATCAAAACCTCAATTCACAAAAAAGAAGGTAGCTGGTCTGAAGATCAGACATGCCGAGAATACTGAGAACACAGCTCAAGAACGGAGAATGGGCTCAGACAATGCTGGACAGTGCAGCAGAAGTAACAATAGCTCGCCAGAACCTGAAGGAACTTCTGGAGATAGTGGACTTGAATGAGTACATCACAGCAGAAACTGTAGACACCAGGGTTAGTACTCCACAAAGGTTATATGAAATAACACTCCGAATGGAGGGAGACAGACCAAGAAAAGTGAAAACACTCTTTTGGGAGAAACTTTCAAGGGGTTATGATATACTTCTAGCAGAAAAAGAGTGGCCACCAAACTTTGTCAGGGAGTGCCCACATGGCGAGGACATCATTATGCCAGCCTTCTCCAACCATATTCCAATTCACCTAAAATATACTTATGCCAGGAAATGGGCAGTTGCCCAGGCCCCAGCATTATACAAAAATCATGTAGGATGGGATGAGGACTCACCTCACCACAAAATACAGCTAAAAAATGAACCTACTGCACAAAGGCAGTACCCAATAAAGCAAGAAGCTAAAAAACAGGTCAGGGAGATCTTAGATCAACTTGAATACCAAGGGGTGATTGAAACATGCACCTCCTCAATGAACAATCCTTTGTTTCCTGTATCCAAACCAGACAATACATATCGTCTAGTTTTGGATTACAGACACTTGAACACTTGTTCAAAAACATTTGCAGTGCAAAATGCACATAGTACAGCATTAATGAATAACATTGTGCGTAAAAAATATAAAACCACATTGGATATTTCAAATGGTTTCTTTTGTCAAAACATAGCACCTGAAAGCAGGTACTTAACAGCTTTCTCAATAATGGGGACCCAGCGTCAATTTTGTAGACTCCCACAAGGGTTCAAAAACAGCCCGGGGTTATTCTCAGTAAGAGTAACAGAGTTACTACAAATTTATGATAATGAGGCATTGTCATATGTCGATGACATCTATCTGACAGACGATGACCTAGATAGGCACTTGAATAGGGTGAGTACCATTATATTGGGCTTCGCCTCTGAGGGCTATAAATTCAACTTTAAAAAATCCAGAATTGCCCATCTCAATGTCCTTTTCCTAGGATATGAGCTTTCAAGTGAAGGCAAGAGCCTGGCAGCTAACTTTTAGAAAAGTGCACGCTGCTCCAACCTCCAAAAACGCTGAAAAATTTACAATCCATCTTGGGTTTCCTAAATTTTGGAAGAACTTACATTCTACATTACGCAGAAAGGGTTAAACCTCTCTACGAATTAATAAAACCTGAATTTTCAACAAAACATTGGACACAAGAACACACAGAAATCCTGCGTTCACTCCAAGCTAACATGTTAGCAACAAATCACTTACAAACACGCGTAAATAAACGCAATTTAGTGATCCGAATCATTTTGGGTCAATGCGGATTCACCTATTTAACATTTAATGAGGGTGAAAAAGTACCAATAGCATACAAATCACATTTGTATACACAAGCAGAAATGCGCTTCACTTCAACAGAAAAAATACTCACAGCAGTTCAAACCGCTGTAGCAAAAGAAAGAGCTCTAGCTCAAGGGAAACGCATTATTGTCATAACTCCAGTACCAGCCTTAGAGGCGGTTAAAAAGCGAGCATTCCAAATGCAAAAGCTTTACATTCTAGATGGATACAATGGGTTAATTCTCTTGCTGCAACAGATGTTGAATATGTTTTTGATCCTGATCTAAAAACACAAGCGATCCTGCAATATGAACATGAATGTCCTCTGCCCACTGAAATTCTGCCTCTCGATCAGTACGAATTTATAATTTATACTGACGGATCAGCACAACCCGCTACAGGGAGTAAGCAAGCTTACAGTGCAGCGTGCGCAATCGTTAAAGGTCGCATGCGCGATGGTAACTTCAGACCAATGGTCACTAAAACTCAATCTCTAGGAGATTGTACAGCTCAGCGAGCTGAGCTACAAGCATTCAAACTGGCACTTGAAAATACAGATCGCGAATTCCCCACACTTATAGTGTGCGATTCTTTTTACTGTGTTCAGTCGTATAATGAATATATACAGAATTGGCTTGAAAACGTGTTCAAAGATGCAAAAGGTGGCACAATAAAGCATAAAACGCTTTGGGAACAAGTAGTTCAGTTGAGAGACGAACTACCAAAAGCTCACGTGATACACACGCTGAGTCATCAACGTGATGGCGTTCACGTTGCAGGGAATTCATTGGCTGATGAAGCCGCAAAGGGGGCTGTTCAGACGGCTTCCGTAGCTGCGATCACTCGTTCAAAAACGAGAATATACAGTGAGATATTGTTGGCTGTCAATACTTCAAGCAAAGGCAGTGGTGCAGCGTTACCAAAGAAATTTCCACTCAAGTACTCTTATGTAATTGATGCGAACAACGCTCCTTTTGCTCGAATCCCTGGAGTGGGGGATAGGGTAATTCCAAACATGGACCGTAGAGCAGCTTTGATTTATGAAGCACATCTGGGGGAGGGTCTGTCACATCAAGGGATCTCTAAAACAATATTAACATTAAAAGAGATGTACTGGTGGCCTGGAATGAATACACAGATTCACATCTTCATCGATGAATGCAGAGACTGCAATAGACAGCGTGGTGCAGAACGCCATCAGACACCAGACTACGAAGTAGCCTGCCCAGTACAGACACCATTGTTAGACAGCATTAGACTATCTACGCGCAGGCGTCCTTTTGGACAAATGCAATCCCACAAATACTAAGTTAAGGTTCCTATGGATGTGGCCTCAGCGCTCGGCTGACGCTCGAACTGTTATAAAAGATTTGCGAGTCTTTATCGGCACATACGCAACACTACATTCTGACCAGGGCCCTGCGTTTAGCTCTCGGGCTTACAAAGAAGCCATGGCCAATTTGGGTGTAGCATTGCGGTACTCCTCTCCGTTTCATCCTGAGGGAAATTCTGTTGTGGAAAGGAAAAACCGGGACATAAAGCAGTCTATAACAGCTAGAGTATTAGGTCCGGGTGATGGGTGGGTCAAACATCTTTATGGGGTCCAACGCACATTAAATAATTTGCCAAAAAGTTCTCTAGGGGGGGGTCACTCAATATGAGGTCCTATTTGGGACAAGAATGTGGGTTCCTGATCTCGAATGTAAAGGCACAGTGGTGGAAAATAAACCCTTTGATATCAAAGATCGTTTGGCTGTTTTACAGGATCTAAATGAACTAAGATCGAAACAAAGCAACGTGTTCCTGAAGCCAACCACCACTGGGGAAAAACCGGCAGTCCCAGCAAGGCCTGTCTGGATCCCAAAAGTTGGGGATCTAGTCAGAGAGAAGATTGCGGACAAGAAGGAATTTGGACCTTCTTACAGACAACCAGTACCTGTCCTAGCCGTCCACGGAACAAGAACAGTACTTCTGCCGCCCATTGCTGGAAAAAAGGAGAAAAGATTTGTGTCAATCGACCTCATCAAACCACAGTATGTGGCCAATACTAAATAGTAGGCCTCGTGGACTCCGACCTAGTAGCAGACGCACTCCTCTCGCTACTATCCAAGAGGTTCAGACTGAAAGACTCATAACCATCGAGAATTCAGCAGTAAAAGATGAAGGACTAAGCAACAAAGCTACGGAACTCATCCCTCTAGAAACTCAAGTAACAGTTCGTCCAAATACACCTGTCTACACCAACGTAACGCGTGATCAACTGGTTCCAGCGATTTCTATGAATCCTGATGCAATTTCAACAATTGACCGAACTGCTTCTGGCTATTTCATTAACTTTGATACATTTTCTGAGGATCCGAGTGAGCCTGAAACGACGCCAGCCCCAAAAACTTTCAAACAACAAGTACAAGACCTTTTTCATTTTCTGAAAGAGACTTACCTGGTTTCACCATGGATTGAAATATGGATTATTTCTGGAATATTTTTCTTTCTGTTTTGGCTAGCTTTGGTTATGACTCTTAGCATGCTTATAAATGGCAGATACATTCGTATGGACACTGAAAGTAAAAATGTGAACTTACTTTTAAAACCACACAAATCCTCCCATCATGAATCAAGAGACGTGTCAGCAGTGAACATCACAGCCGTTCCTATACAGGATGGTATAGTTTGGGACAAAACCGATTTCGACATGTTCGGCCCGACGGAACTTTTGAAGATTCCACATTTATTTAAAATTTCATTAAGTGACTTTATTACCTCCAGCACCTATTCTGATGATTGGGACTTTGGGACTGTTAATGACATGATGTCTGATCTAGAAAGATCTGCTGCGTTCTCTAACAATGAATACTTAGAGGGCTCATCAGACTACGAACAGCTTTATTGTTACAACAACTATGGTCATCATTTCTTGCATAAATCTGCAACACCTAGAAATGTTTTTATGTTTAACCAATGGGAACATTGTCCTACACCACCAAGGGGTAGTTCAAAAACGTTTGCAAATAAGTTTCCATATTTTTCAGGGTACAATACATCTGATCCAGAAACATTTTACTATAAGAATGTAAACAAAACAGGACAGAAAATTATGTTAACTAATACAAAACAGTTTTATTCTGCAGCCTTTATTACCCAACTGTCTAGACAAGGATTTGACTTTTGGAAAGACACAATAGACACAAAATCTGTCTGGGGTTCTAAAGATTGGCAAGGGATAGAAGCTTTGTTTAGAGCCTGTATCATCCCACATCAAATAATGTTTTTGAATGACACTGTGCAACAAACGTCTTGCCTTGGTTTAGCCAAGATCAAAGACATGAACACACCTTCTGTACCAACACCTGCAAGTAATACCACTACACAGGGAGCGGTCACAGTAGACACAATACTACAAAACAACAGATCAGATCCTGATTGGAAAAAATGGTTGCTCTGGCCCACAGACACAAACATCTGTCAAGAAAGATTCCTGAATAGAATACAGGGCTTTACTATCCATAGGCCAGACCCACGCTATGTTCAACGACAACATCCGGGGGTAGTAACAACATACAGTGTAGGAAAATTGTGCCTCGACTGGTTACAAAAATCTACACTCGAGGATGTGAAACAACACTTATCTTTACTTAATGAAGACGCAGACCTTAGGGAATTCTTGCTAGGACCAAGAAAACCGCATCAAAAACGTTTCATATATGCCGGCATTTATGCTGCTTATAATGAAGTATGGAAGGTTTCACAGGCAGAGGCCGCAGAAAGAATACGTGAGCTTGATCGTATTAATTTAGAGAAATCTCACTGTGGTAGACAATGGGTTAACAACTTTGTCATCCAGAATTTATTCACTGGACAACATTGTATCCTCTGCTATTGACATACTGGAACTAGATTTAGCCATGTTACAACAAGGCCAATCTCAGTTACGTTCTATTATGTTATTAGGCTGGACGCTGCAATCCTTGCGTGCAGGTTATGTGCCTTGGCGTTTTATCAACACGTCATCTCTGTTTTCAAAATACAATCTCACGGATAAACAGGTCGAACTGGCACAAAGGGGAGCAAAGTATACAATGCTGAGCATTGAAAAACTGGAAAAATTACCATTTATGGTAGCAGAAAAACCAGCTACAGAATGGCTTATCCATGGCAAAATAACTCTGCCTGTCACTACTTTTCATTTTCAGTATTGCCTCAAACAAATGCAAGCAGGCAAATATGAAAGGTTGGGTAAAGAATACATTAAGACATCCTGGGATTTACCTTACGAATACAGATGTTGGAGTGGGGATCGTGAAGTGTTTCTAAGCGGTACACACTGTGAAAGTGCACTGAGCGGATCTCTCATATGTCAGGACATTTCTTTACACGGGGCTTGTAATGGTTCTGTGGCAAACTTGTCCTGCCACCTGCAGGGTAAACCAGCTGCTGTGATTAATCCGACGTTTGGACAACTTTCTAACGGGAGTTACCTCATGTTGAATGATCAGAGTTGCTGTGGCATGTTGCCAGGAATCCCATATCTGGTAACGGTTAGCTCCAGGGTTACTTGTTGTATGCAAGTATTGTTCCCCCAAATAGACACATTCAGGGAGTCGCCTCTATGGCCTTCATTGAACGTTTCTTTTATACGTTTTGATACTTTAAGCAGAATGAAAGCCATGCTTTTACAACAAACCGTGCCTTTGACCTAGGCCAAAGAAATCTATGATCTACAAATTGCAAGGACTTCGGCTGAGATACAGGCTTTAATTCGTACAAACTGCCCTGTACATTTCGTAGAAATGATGGGACGTATCTTAAACATGTCTGATACGACCGGGATTGTACATGTATTTAAGACCATCTGTTCAGGACTGTTAACACCTTTTCAGGCAGTCCTCGAAATCATTCCAAACTTCGCACATTCGGTGTTTGGTGGTGTGCCATTAATTCTAGCACTCGTTGCAGGAATCCTGTTTTTATTCCTACTACTACGCTATGGCAAGCCTATCAACCGGCGTCACTCCCAGGAATTTGGAGAAAGCTCTCCTAGAACGGAAGTGCTGTGAGCGCATAGTGCAACTTTTGGGCATACCTTGTCTACGGGAACTTAATACAACATGGTTTCTGTCATTTAGACCAATCTGGCAAGATTGCATCTTACCTGTTCTACGCTGCCTGCTTTGCGGTGAAGAATGCGTGCTAGACATCTGTCTAACACTCCCATCAGTCATGCCAACGGATATCGATACTCTGCTGGATCCGATAACGGCCCATGCTCTGTGTTGTCCCCAGAGGCTACAATCCTGATGATGGCATTCCTTGAGATCTCACAGACGCTTCCTGCTGCTGCTGCTGAGGTACGAGATGGATCGACAGGCACACAGGTAACAACGGACGCGAACATTGCGGCGGCATCCTATGCTGAAGGCGATGCTTCCCATCTCTGTGCAGTTAACCTTCTAAATGAGGTATTCCAACTGTCACCGACATCGGTAGACAATCTTTTGTCTACAGGAATAGATGATTTCATGTTTACACCAGACCCATACACTGACTTTGATTCGGCTCACAGTGTACCGGGGAAGCAATGAATTTGGCCTCCATATTTTCAAAACAAACCAAAACTTGCACTCTTCCTAAAAAAAATTGAATTTTTTTTTCTTCTCTCTATTTTTTGAAAATACATGGCAATTCAATCTACTTACAGTAGAACTATTCATATAGAACGGACTTCTTTGAATACTTCCAGGGACACATTGTCACCTTATTTACCACAATTTCATTTAGTACCATGATATGAAATGGCTTTGATTTTTTGAATACTTGTCAACCATTTCGTCATATGTATAAATTTCTGTTTATTCATTCATGTTGCATTTTATTTATGATATATGCCTAGAATGAAAAAATGCTTTAAATGTACAGTACCTATTGCATTACATGTTTAGCAACAGTTTCTTTTTTAAAAAACTTCTTTTAATATGCTTTTAGAAATGTTTTTAGCAACATGTGGTACTTAGTTTAATGTTTAGCATTTACTGTTTAGCATTTAGTACTATCGTTCATTCGAAAGTGGAGTGGGTGTTGTATTCCGCTTTAGGTGTCCGTATATAGGTTTTCCTGAAACATGTCTTTATATAGGCACAATTCGCATTGCCCTTATATAGGCATAAGATCCCAGTCCTTATTTAGGCATTAGCCATGCTATCCTAATACAGGCATGGTCACCTACATCCGTCCACCCCAACGTCACAACGAGTTCTTATAAACCAGACCCTTAAGCTCTTGGGAGTTCCCCTAGCACAGGATTATTGATTTCTCCAAGAACTCATTTATTATGCATGAACCGCTATTCCTTAAGGGTTCATTCCTGACGTCTTCCTCTGCCCGACTTTACGTCAATGCTAACATTCCAAGGCACCTACCGGGTATAAATATACCTTCCCTTGCCCAAGCAAGTAGGAGGAGACCTCGACTTTAGAGGAGCCCGTATCCCGGCCTGGCGCACTGACAAGAGACGCTGTCATCCCTGCTCGCAGAGAATCCAGCTTCCAGTGTTCTGACTCCCTTCGCAGGGTGCTAGAGTTCGAGACCCGGAAAGAGATTCCCACCTCTCTCATTCTCAAGGTATGGAGCCGACTAGAACCTAGAGGGACTCTTGGCATACCA
The DNA here is from genome assembly GCA_963921515.1 of Calotriton arnoldi. Classification (NCBI taxonomy): domain Eukaryota; kingdom Metazoa; phylum Chordata; class Amphibia; order Caudata; family Salamandridae; genus Calotriton; species Calotriton arnoldi. The sequence continues at coordinate 49,627 of CAWUFW010012101.1, read as the reverse complement.
GACTCTTGGCATACCAGAGACTTGGCATACTATAGCATACCATACTATAGAATACATCACCTACTTCTTACCTTGCACTACACTTAGGTTAGGTACACTGGGGTAGAACTAGTTAGAGAAGCATCTTATGAGTACTCGCATTTTTAGCTTATGTTATTTACGTATATGAATATATGTGTCATAGCTAAAAGATAATGCTATTTCTATTTATTGGATTTATAGAGCGCATGGCTGCCCAAGGGCTTCCCAGCGCTAAAAAGAGCTCTGACAGTGAACAAGCTGAGCCAATGCCTAATTATTGTGGGAAAAGCCAGTATTTCTTTCTACTGCTTACGCTGTACATGATATATCTTGCATACTGTCTTGTGATCATAACAGCTCATATCTCTTACACGAGAAACAAGACTGTTCAATAAATCCTTTTATTGAAACGCCCGTCTATTCTTTCTGTGCAACTCTGAAGAAACTAAGCATGCACGATTAGCTGAGTGAAACTGTTATCTGTTGTTTCCACGATTCTGAGAGTGTTCCGATTCTAAAGGGAAACAAAGTTGTCATGTTTATGCGGTTGCCAGAAACTACTCCCTTCTTGTTTACAAGGAGTTTCTAGTGGCCTCTGAGTTAGCTGGCACAAAGTAATTAAGTTTATTATGCTCGATAGGGACATACTGACCTTAGTCCTATGTCGAATCTATAGGGTATATTATTCCAATGCGCAGAGCCTATTAGGGAAATAGGAACTACACTACACTTTCATTGGAAACCCTCACGACTTAAATATCTCGGGGTCCTGGTCAACAGAGGCCTGGAAGGAATGGTTGCGGACAATCTGTCGCCCTTAATTGCACAGATGAAATCAGACTTCAACAATTGGTCCCTCCTGGGATCCTCCATGTGGGGCAGAGTCCAAGTAGTGAGAATGGTCACATTGCCACGCTTTACCTATATCCTGTTAATGCTGCCCGTTGCGATTCCCCTAACTACTCTATGACTCATCGATGCACAATTGAGAGCCTTTGTCTGGGGTTTCCCCGTCCCTGATTAGCCGTGTCTCAACTTATGGCTCGCGGCTCTAGTGGCGGCCTGGCTCTACCATCTGTAGAACACTATTCTCTAACCCTGCACCACTCCGAGATCGCCTATCTACTCCGGGATCTACCAGACCCTCCGCAATGGGTCGCAATGGAAAGATCACTCCTCACTTGCGACGACGGCCTTGGCCCCCTATACGGAGACTATAACCTCAAACTGTCTCCCCCACATCCTGTGATACAGACCATATATAAGGCATGGCACGTATCGCCTTATGGGCATAGGTCACCCACTACACAATAATGCACCAATCTGGGGCAATGATAGCATCCGAATAAGAGGTTAGAAACTCTATTAGCCCATATGGAAGGAGAGGGGCATAGGAACCTGGACCAGGTGATACTGAACAGGGATTTAAAATCTTTTGCACAACCACAAGAGGAAGTTGGACTACCCTTGCAACAGGCCTGGCAGCACATGCAACACTGCCTGAGACGATGTCTCGGTCCTCGACCTTGGACCCTGCAACCCTCACCGATATTGGAGTACCTCTTGATATGGGGCCGACGAAGGGTTGATGTCGGGATTATATGGAACCCTGACAAACCACCTGTTCTCACAACCTCTCCTACGCGGCCTCCAGGTAAAATGGCAGACATGCCTACAAATCACAATAGATTAAGAAGACTGGTCTGACATCATAGAGGCACTGGATAAGGGGACTCGCGAGGCTTGGAAAAAATGTTGCCTCTTTAAATCCCTTCACGACTGGTACTGGACTAAGAAACTACAGAGGGTCGGTCTACTGCCGCACTCCAGATGCTGGAGATGCTCTCAGACATATGCTGTGACCTACCCTACATACTTTGTGAATGCCCCCTGTTCAACCTTTCTGGTCCTATATAGGGGACACCCTGGGAGAGAATTTCCCTCCGCCTCCCCCTCACTTCTTCAGTCATCCTTCTACATGATCTCAGAGACACTCCAGACATTACTCGCCCACAACGCCACCTCCTACACACAGGGCTATCCACAGCTAAGCTTTGCAACCTGCGACAATGGAAGTCGCCTACCCCACCTTCACAAGAAGATTGGACAGCGACAATGATCCACACAGCAACCCACGAACATGTGATCTACGGCATACAGGACCAGGAGGAGGCGTTTGCGCAGACATGGGACCCCTTCCTCTGGGAGACCACATAATAACGTCCTACCGCCTTACCGTGGCAGCACCGGACCACTGACTCACAATACGACAATCAATGATAAGGATTTTCCCATCCCCTCCCTCTTTTCCCCCACTGAAACCCTCGGCCACAAAATTACATACCCCTCCATTCCTCCACCCCCAACCCTTCTCCCACCTACCCAGCTGATTCCCTAACCCGACCTTGGACACACAGGTAGACACTTTATATCCCCTTCCTTCCCCATAAACACGGAGGGCAACCGTCACCAGACAACTACAATCTGATGTACTAAGCCCCCACTTGGGGAAATAACTCATGCAGATTTTCCAATAGCACATAACGTCTCTGCCCAAACGGACCACAGAACTGCCCCACTCATTCACCTACACGTTAGCCCTCACCACCTTAACACCTCCTACTATTGATTGAGACGCATGATACTTCTTTTACTCGGGTTGGACAAAGGAATGCACCCCCCCTTTCTCCATCCTTACCCCCACCCTTCCATACTCTCCTCACCCCTGTGACACCTGCCTAAACGAGACCTCTCCCTCTCTCTTGTCCAGAGCACCCACAAACGCAGCTATCACAAAGATGCCGCCTGAGAGAGCACCCAGGGTACCACTCCTGACACCCACTACCTCAAGACACGCACCCCCAACACACCGAAGTATCTGAGGTGCTGTACAGTCAGTTTCTGTTGATAATGTTACAACTATGCTACTACCCACTCTCCCCTCCCTAACGCAAGTCCCTCCCTCCACCCCCCACTCCAATCCCTTCCCCTCCCACCCGACACCCCATTCTCTCCTCCCTTTATGAATGATGCTGTTGATGTACATAGATGGATATATCCATCACGTTGCAATCTAGACTTTGTATCATGATGTACCCTTGTCTAATTATCGTGTTCTTTCTTACTTAATACCTAATAAAAAAATTACTACATTAAAATACGATATTCCCCTTAAAGTGCATGTTCCAGTTATAATACATCATGTTTGTAAATGTTTTCATCTACAGCCCCATGCATACAATAAATATTGAGATACTGAGAAAACAACTCATTCTGTATTTTCCGATCTTAGTATCAGAATTGCTTCCTTTAGATGGGCTATGGAAAAAATGCGGCATTCTGGAATAATCCACGTCTTCCTTAATTTGGCATATGGAGGACAAATAAAACGAAATACCCATTTCTTGCTAATCATATTATTTACGAGACAGTGATGACAAAGCTTACAGAATTCATCTCAAACAAAAAACGCTAAATTTACGTCTATCCCTCTTATTAAATAACGGTCTTAAGTTTTTTCTTCTTTCTGCCGGGGAGGAGGGGGGATGGGGGGGGTGAGGGTTTGTTTGCAATATGAGGTTGTTTCCTATTTGTAAAATAGCTTGTACGAGATGCGCTGTCACAGACAGAATTGCTACCCCCCCCCCCCCCCGCTGGGGCTATGATTGTTTATTGAGCAGCTTGTTAATTATTACAAACAAAAAAACAAAAAAAAGTTTTTTCTTCTTTCATGAATAAACTTAGAACATAACAGGATACAACGAATCAACTAAGTAGAGGTTGATTTTTCAGCAATTGCAGGAAGAATTTCCAAAAACTCTTAAATCCAGATGACTGGAGTAATTGTCCTAAGCAAAAAAAGTAAAGAATCACGACAAATTTCGACTACAAATTTCCTTGGTAAGGAGTGGTTAGCTAATAAGATTGCCACAAAATAAAATGTGCCCCTAAACAGTCCACATGTACTTAGTTTACATATTCAACATGTGAATTTGCCATTAAGGCAGGACTAGAGCATTTGGACGTATGTGATGGTAATTCTGCCCTTGGGAAAGAATGTTACAGCACTACTCGATTTTTTTTTCACTTCTGTAATAACAACTCCTTGCCCTGAGTGTCAAGTCAAAAGGAAGTGCCTATGGTTTTGCTCATATTTTTTAACACTATGCAAGTCACAAAAGTCAGAATCAGGAGTTTTTTCACACTGCATCATTTCATTTTTGCAGTGGTTAATACGAAATTTGAGCATGTGATGTCACAAATGTGGCCCAAAAATCTGTTTGTGCCCAACTGGCCATTAGCGACCTACTCGGAAAACGGTCCTAGGTAACACAAAACTTTGAAGGCAAATATCCATTGTCAAAGACAACGCGCCCTACCAATTTTATGTCAAGACCGGAGGCTCATATTATGCTTTCTAATCTTGCTTTAATGTAATAGCGTTACAGCAAACAAATGATGGACGGAATGCTGACAATGCAAACATTCTCCCCCAGTCAAAAGATCTGGGTTAAATCCATCATTCTTTTGCCCACTACGCCACCCCAGTTTGGACCCAGCCATATGCAAATCAGTCTTGACCCTGTGCCCTATGGGAACAGTCCAGACCGAACTGCCAGGCCAGGTCCTCCCTGGACCGGAAACAAGCATCCTGGGACCGGTTTCAGGGTATGTCACCCTTCTTCAGCCAGGCTAGCTTGAATCCAATGGCACAGTGAGCAAGGGACCCACGTCTGGGCATACCCATCCCACTTAGGGTGAAAAGTGTTACAGCAAACAAATGATGGACGGAATGCTGACAATGCAAACATTCTCCCCCAGTCAAAAGATCTGGGTTAAATCCATCATTCTTTTGCCCACTACGCCACCCCAGTTTGGACCCAGCCATATGCAAATCAGTCTTGACCCTGTGCCCTATGGGAACAGTCCAGACCGAACTGCCAGGCCAGGTCCTCCCTGGACCGGAAACAAGCATCCTGGGACCGGTTTCAGGGTATGTCACCCTTCTTCAGCCAGGCTAGCTTGAATCCAATGGCACAGTGAGCAAGGGACCCACGTCTGGGCATACCCATCCCACTTAGGGTGAAAAGTGTTACAGCAAACAAATGATGGACGGAATGCTGACAATGCAAACATTCTCCCCCAGTCAAAAGATCTGGGTTAAATCCATCATTCTTTTGCCCACTACGCCACCCCAGTTTGGACCCAGCCATATGCAAATCAGTCTTGACCCTGTGCCCTATGGGAACAGTCCAGACCGAACTGCCAGGCCAGGTCCTCCCTGGACCGGAAACAAGCATCCTGGGACCGGTTTCAGGGTATGTCACCCTTCTTCAGCCAGGCTAGCTTGAATCCAGTGGCACAGTGAGCAAGGGACCCACGTCTGGGCATACCCATCCCACTTAGGGCGAAAAGTGTTACAGCAAACAAATGATGGACGGAATGCTGACAATGCAAACATTGACTGGGGGTGAATGTTTTGATTTGTTCTGCATTCCGTCCTTCTATTGTGTGTCTTTTGCTTCCTCGCCCTAAGTGCGCCGGGTATGCCCAGGCTCACTGTGCCACTGGAATCAAGCTATCCTGGCTGAAGAGGGGTGAAACCCCGAAACCGGTCCTAGGATGCTTGTTTCCGGTCCAGGGAGGACCTGGCTTGGCAGTTCGGGCTGGACTGTTCCCATGAGGCACAGGGTCAGACTGATTTGCGTATGGCCATGTCTGAACTGGGGTGGCGGAGTGAGCTAAAGAATGATGATGGATTAAACCCAGATCAGTTGACTGGGGGTGAGTGTTTGATTTGCTCTAACGCTCCGTCCCTCATCCCCTTTGGTATCGCTTTGTTCGCCCTAAGTTGGCAGGGTATGCCCAGACGTGGGTCCCTTGCTCACTTTGCCACTGGATTCAAGATAGCCTGGCTGATGAGGGTTTTGAACCCGAAACCGGTCCCAGGATGCTTGTTTCCGGTCCAGGGAAGACATGGCTTGGCAGTTCGGGCTGGACTGTTCCCATGAGGCACAGGGTCAGACTGATTTGCGTATGGCCATGTCTGAACTGGGGTGGCGGAGTGAGCTAAAGAATGATGACGGATTAAACCCAGATCAGTTGACTGGGGGTGAGTGTTTGATTTGCTCTAACGCTCCGTCCCTCATCCCCTTTGGTATCGCTTTGTTCGCCCTAAGTTGGCAGGGTATGCCCAGACGTGGGTCCCTTGCTCACTTTGCCACTGGATTCAAGATAGCCTGTTTGATGAGGGTTTTGAACCCGAAACCGGTCCCAGGATGCTTGTTTCCGGTCCAGGGAAGACATGGCTTGGCAGTTCGGGCTGGACTGTTCCCATGAGGCACAGGGTCAGACTGATTTGCGTATGGCCATGTCTGAACTGGGGTGGCAGAGTGAGCTAAAGAATGATGATGGATTAAACCCAGATCAGTTGACTGGGGGTGAGTGTTTGATTTGCTCTAACGCTCCGTCCCTCATCCCCTTTGGTATCGCTTAATGTAATAGCAGCCAAGATAAACTTATAAAACTACAGTTCCCAGAAGGCCAAGCAACAGGTTGACCAATGGGAAACTATGGAATCAACAACAACCACCAATGAACACACAGCCTCAGGTATAACGATATCTTGACTGCGAGCAGCAAGAAAAAAGAGGGCTGTTCGCAGTCAGAGCTAAGTACACGCTCTTGTTATTACTATTTTCATTGTATTGTAATATTTGTTATGTATATTGGTCTGGTTACAGTATCTTATTTGACGGTCTCTGCCTTCCCTTGCGCTTTGCGCCCCTCTCTTGCCTCGCGCATTGAGTGCTCCTTTGCGTCCCCCGCATTGAGTGCTCCCGGGCGCTCGCGCGCGTAGTCGGTTGACTCTACGCGAGGCGGCCATTTGCTGTCTTTGGTGCGTTCCCTCACCTCAGCTGTAACCGTACTGAAGCGCTTCTCTTGCAGCGTTTCCAGCTATCGGAGCTTGGTTTCTGTGGACTCGCCTGCTCCGGTTTGTGTCTTGCCCCTTTGGGGAGTGGTTTCTGTCTTTCCCGGCTAGGCTCCCTTTGAGTTCACGCCCACTGGGTGGTTCCTCATTTCAGGCTCCGTTTTAACCCTTCACCGCCTGGTTTTTGATTTTCTATCGTTTTCAATTATGGAACTCGACAGTTCTCAGAGTTCAGATATGCAGAATGAAGAAGGGGAGGCATTTAAGAATGACTTGAATGCTTTTATAAATTCCTATGTGGAACATGCTGTTGAAGCTTCTATGAAGCGTTTTTCCAAAGATATGGAAAATTCTATGTTGTCTCTTATGTCCAAAGCTTTGGCCCAGTCTGCGGGGGATAGCAGAAAGAGGAAATTGGTACCGTCCAGCGCCAAAGGCGATATTTCCATTGCGTCACGGATGTTGAATGAGGTTTCCTCTCACAAGGTTGAGGTCGTAGTGCCTCCCAGGCCTCCTTCTAAGGAGGGGATTGCTATTTCTGATGGCAAATGTAAATCTAAAACAAAACACGCTGAGGTACCTGAAAAATTGATAATTTCCCAGATTTTGGACACCGATGATGATCTTGGTGACTCAGATGATTTGTTTGATAATTTTGATGCCAATGATCCTTCTCCTCCACCTAAAAAATCTAAAACAGATTCTTTTTTCTCCAACCCCATTCTGGATGCGGAGGGTACTCCCATGTTTGAACCTACTTCTATTCGCCATCCAAATTCCACGGAGTGGTTTCCCGCTTCCCATGTTGGCGATTACATCTCGGCTAGACTGCGTCTGCCTTTGGACAAATCCACCAGGTCCAAACTCAAGTCGGAATGCCCTAAACCTTCCCTTTCTTCCAACATTACTATTACTCAGACTATTGACCAACCTTTGTTAACTTTCTTTTCCAAATTTGGCAAAGATCCACGTAAGGGTGTGGATAAGGCTTGGTCTACTTGTCAGGACAAGTTGTTGGACGTTGTTGGTCCTCTAGCCTGTATTTTTGACATGGCGGAATCTGCTCGTTTAGATGGCACGGACCTGGACCCTCAGGACATCTCCCTATGGGTTCAAAGAGCTTTCTGTCTCCTTGGTAATGCCAACTAAGCAATTATCCACGAACGTCGCAAGGGCCTCCTTATAAAGTTGGATCCCAAGTTGGCTAACTTGGCTACTTTAGATCCCGGCATTAAGGCGGACGGTCTTTTGTTTGGTGACTCTTTGGTAAAGGATCTTAGCAAGTTCGCCACAACTTTTGCGTCTATCGACAAGGCTCAGCAATCTTTAAAAAAGGTTTTCTCCCAACGTGTTTTAGGACGGGCCGGCAGAGGCAGGAGTCGCTTTGCCGGCTGTTCATTCCACAACCAAGGCTCCAGAGGTTTGTTCAATTCCAATGCCAATTATCAGGAATTCAAGCCCCAATTCTACCCCCAAGAGGTCGAGGTTTCAGGGGCCGTGGACAAAAGAACTTCAGGAACAGTTCCCAACAAGGTAAGTCCCTCAGTTCCTCCCCCCGTTGGGGGCCGTCTAAAACTGTTCCTCCCAAAATGGCGAACCCTGACTGCGGACCCTTGGGTCCTAAACTCTATCCAAGGCTATCTTATAGAGTTTTACGCTCCACTTTTCCAGACAGTTTTTCCTCCTCCTCTCGTCTTCGCAAACGATATGTCAGATCTCATCTCAATAGAGGTTCAATCACTTCTCCAAAAACATGCAATACAGATTGCCCCTCTAGATCCTTCAGGGTTTCTCAGTTCCATCTTTCTGGTTCGAAAGAAAAACAGGAAAATGCGTCCAGTCATAAACCTGAAATGGTTTAACCAGTTTGTGGTTTATCGCCACTTCAAAATGGAGATCATCATTCATCTCAGAGATTCTCTTCGTTTAAACGATTGGATGATCAGAATAGACTTACAGGACACTTATCTCACTATTCCGATTCATCGTGCCCACAGGAAATTTCTCCAATTTCAATGGCTAGGAGTGACTTACCAATTCTGCTCTCTCCCTTTCGGTCTGTCGTCAGCACCATGGTGCTTTACGAAGATTATGAAACCGGTTGTGACTTATCTGAGGTCTCTCGGGATCAGATTGATTATCTATCTCGACGACATCCTGTTGATGAACTTGGACAAACAGACTCTGTTATCTCATTTGAACATCACTCAATCTCTACTTTCAGACCTGGGTTTTCTTCTAAACCCCGAAAAGTCTATGCTGATTCCTTCTCAACGAGTCGAGTTCTTAGGTTTTCTCGTGGATTCTTCCACTGCTTCCCTTCATCTTCCTCAGTCAAAGGTATCAGCTATAAAATCAGAAATCACCCAAGTGCTTCGGAGCGCCTCGATTTCCCCCAGGTCTCTTGCAAGAATCGTAGGTCTTTTGTCCGCCTCCATTCAGGCAATCTTTCCAGGGCCCCTTCATTATCGGGCCCTCCAGCGCCTAAAAATTCGACATCTGCGTCAAGGCCTGGCTTACTCCGACCTTATTTCTCTAGATCAGGAGTCCCGCCTAGAACTTCAATGGTGGATAGACCATTTAGATGCGTGGAACGGCAGAACCATCTTTGACTCAGCCCCAGATCTTGTATTAGAATCTGATGCAAGCCTGACAGGTTGGGGCGCCCGGTGTGGTACAATCTCGACTGGAGGTACATGGTCTTTAGAGGAGTCAAAGTTGCACATAAACTGTTTAGAGATGTTTGCAGGCAGAAGCCTCGCAAAGAACAAAGTACGCTGTTCTATCCTTCTTCGCATGGACAACGTTTCTGCGGTGCGTTACATCAACCATCTAGGTGGCACCAAGTCCAAACCCCTTGCGGAGTTAGCAAAGTGCCTTTGGGAATTCTGTCTTCTCAACAAGATCTCCGTCAGGGCGGAATATCTCCCAGGCAATCTCAATTCCATAGCAGACTGGCACTCCCGTTATCTTCGGGACTCCAGCGAATGGAGGCTTCTTCCATCCGTCTTTCAATCCCCGTTTCAAAAATGGGGCCCTTTGCGCATCGATCTCTTTGCCTCTCGCCTCAATTCCCAACTTCCACGTTTCTTCAGTTGGCGTCCGGATCCTTTGGCTCTCGCCACAGACGCTTTCCTCCAAGACTGGTCTCCTCATCTCAATTACGCCTTTCCCCCTTTTGTCATGATCAACAGGGTCCTTGCCCAGACCAGACGCCAACTTGCCTCTCTGGTGATTGTGGTCCCCTTCTGGCAGTCTCAGATTTGGTTCCCATCTCTACTGGAGATGGCGGTGGACTTCCCGGTTCTTCTTCCTTCTTGCAGCAATCTCCTGTTAGACCCCTTGGGTCAACCACACAATCTCATTCTGGACAACTCTTTGGTTTTGTCCGCGTGGAAGGTCTCGGGTCTAACCACTCTGACCACCTCATTTCGCAAGCGGCTTCTCTCTTCATTAGCAGAGCTTGGGCCCCAGGAACAACTAAAGCTTACAAGTCAGCATGGTCTCTATGGGCAAGCTGGTGTTTGGGAAAACATATCGATCCCTTTTCAGCACATTTAAATTACATTGTCAATTTTCTGGCTTCTGAAGCCAGTTCAGGTAAGTCTTACAGAACATTTAATCTGTATAACCCTCGACCCTTGACCTTGCCAGGTAGGTCGCTCCCCCACCACACAGCTCCGCCTGTGCTGTCTGCCCGCTGCTCCTGTAGGTAAGATCGCCCTCCGCTTGTGGCCCCGGTGCCAGTTTTGTCTGCTTGTCTCCCCTTTCCTTTCTGTGCCCCTCGCTGCCCCACTGTTGTTGTGCCCGTGATTTGCCTGCTTTCCCCCCGTTTTTCCTTCTGTGCCCCTCGCTGCCCCACTGTTGTTGTGCCCGTGATTTGCCTGCTTTCCCCCCGTTTTTCCTTCTGTGCCCCTCGCTGCCCCACTGTTGTTGTGCCCGTGATTTGCCTGCTTTCCCCCCGTTTTTCCTTCTGTGCCCCTCGCTGCCCCACTGTTGTTGTGCCCGTGATTTGCCTGCTTTCCCCCCGTTTTTCCTTCTGTGCCCCCGCTGCCCCACTGTTGTTGTGCCCGTGATTTGCCTGCTTTCCCCCCGTTTTTCCTTCTGTGCCCCTCGCTGCCCCACTGTTGTTGTGCCCGTGATTTGCCTGCTTTCCCCCCGTTTTTCCTTCTGTGCCCCTCGCTGCCCCACTGTTGTTGTGCCCGTGATTTGCCTGCTTTCCCCCCGTTTTTCCTTCTGTGCCCCTCGCTGCCCCACTGTTGTTGTGCCCGTGATTTGCCTGCTTTCCCCCCGTTTTTCCTTCTGTGCCCCTCGCTGCCCCACTGTTGTTGTGCCCGTGATTTGCCTGCTTTCCCCCCGTTTTTCCTTCTGTGCCCCCGCTGCCCCACTGTTGTTGTGCCCGTGATTTGCCTGCTTTCCCCCCGTTTTTCCTTCTGTGCCCCTCGCTGCCCCACTGTTGTTGTGCCCGTGATTTACCTGCTCTCCCCCCCGTTTTTCCTTCTGTGCCCCTCGCTGCCCCACTGTTGTTGTGCCCGTGATTTACCTGCTCTCCCCCCGTTTTTCCTTCTGTGCCCCTCGCTGCCCCACTGTTGTTGTGCCCGTGATTTACCTGCTCTCCCCCCCGTTTTTCCTTCTGTGCCCCTCGCTGCCCCACTGTTGTTGTGCCCGTGATTTACCTGCTCTCCCCCCGTTTTTCCTTCTGTGCCCCTCGCTGCCCCACTGTTGTTGTGCCCGTGATTTACCTGCTCTCCCCCCGTTTTTCCTTCTGTGCCCCTCGCTGCCCCACTGTTGTTGTGCCCGTGATTTACCTGCTCTCCCCCCGTTTTTCCTTCTGTGCCCCTCGCTGCCCCACTGTTGTTGTGCCCGTGATTTACCTGCTCTCCCCCCGTTTTTCCTTCTGTGCCCCTCGCTGCCCCACTGTTGTTGTGCCCGTGATTTACCTGCTCTCCCCCCCGTTTTTCCTTCTGTGCCCCTCGCTGCCCCACTGTTGTTGTGCCCGTGATTTACCTGCTCTCCCCCCGTTTTTCCTTCTGTGCCCCTCGCTGCCCCACTGTTGTTGTGCCCGTGATTTACCTGCTCTCCCCCCGTTTTTCCTTCTGTGCCCCTCGCTGCCTATCGCCATTCCCGCCGCTGCGTCCCTGCGGCCCCGCCCCCTGACTGCCCATTCGCTGCCCCTGCCTCCCGCCTCCCAGCTGCTCCTCCCTCCCACCTCCCCATAAATGGCGGCCGCTGCACGGTGAGGAGAGCGACCCTTGACCTTGCCAGGTAGGTCGCTCCCCCACCACACAGCTCCGCCTGTGCTGTCTGCCCGCTGCTCCTGTAGGTAAGATCGCCCTCCGCTTGTGGCCCCGGTGCCAGTTTTGTCTGCTTGTCTCCCCTTTCCTTTCTGTGCCCCTCGCTGCCCCACTGTTGTTGTGCCCGTGATTTGCCTGCTTTCCCCCCGTTTTTCCTTCTGTGCCCCTCGCTGCCCCACTGTTGTTGTGCCCGTGATTTGCCTGCTTTCCCCCCGTTTTTCCTTCTGTGCCCCTCGCTGCCCCACTGTTGTTGTGCCCGTGATTTACCTGCTCTCCCCCCGTTTTTCCTTCTGTGCCCCTCGCTGCCTATCGCCATTCCCGCCGCTGCGTCCCCTGCGGCCCCGCCCCCTGACTGCCCATTCGCTGCCCCTGCCTCCCGCCTCCCAGCTGCTCCTCCCTCCCACCTCCCCATAAATGGCGGCCGCTGCACGGTGAGGAGAGCGACCCTTGACCTTGCCAGGTAGGTCGCTCCCCCACCACACAGCTCCGCCTGTGCTGTCTGCCCGCTGCTCCTGTAGGTAAGATCGCCCTCCGCTTGTGGCCCCGGTGCCAGTTTTGTCTGCTTGTCTCCCCTTTCCTTTCTGTGCCCCTCGCTGCCCCACTGTTGTTGTGCCCGTGATTTGCCTGCTTTCCCCCCGTTTTTCCTTCTGTGCCCCTCGCTGCCCCACTGTTGTTGTGCCCGTGATTTGCCTGCTTTCCCCCCGTTTTTCCTTCTGTGCCCCTCGCTGCCCCACTGTTGTTGTGCCCGTGATTTACCTGCTCTCCCCCCGTTTTTCCTTCTGTGCCCTCGCTGCCTATCGCCATTCCCGCCGCTGCGTCCCTGCGGCCCCGCCCCCTGACTGCCCATTCGCTGCCCCTGCCTCCCGCCTCCCAGCTGCTCCTCCCTCCCACCTCCCCATAAATGGCGGCCGCTGCACGGCCGCGCAGCGGACGTGCGCAGCGGGCGCGCCGCTGGCGCGCCGAAGGCGCGCCTAAGGCAAGCCCGTCTGCGCCCGTCCGCGACTGGACCGCGCCCAGCGCCAGAACCCCTGGATCCCACCGATGCAACACCACTCGACGGACCTACGACGCCGCCACACTCACCGCACTCAATGCCGGCCGGAACCCTGCCTGCTACCGAGCCTCACCGAGACGCACCCACGGACCCTTCACCTGCCAAACCTGCCGATTCACCTGCCCCCTGACGTGCACCACCTCCGCCAAGTCGAGCAACAGCAGCAACCACCTGAAATGCATCCTGCTGAACACCCGCTCCGTCCACAGGCACGCCGTGGAACTCTGGGACCTGCTCGACGCAACAGCACCGGACATCGCCTTCCTCACCGAAACCTGGATGAACGCCTCCTCAGCGCCTGACATCGCCATAGCCATCCCGGATGGATACAAGATCACCCGGAAGGACCGCGTCAACCAGACGGGAGGAGGCATCGCCATCGTACACAAGAACACCATCCGCATCTCGACTAACTCCGACGAGACCTTCACCGCCGCCGAACACCTACACTTCCAGATACACACGGACCCCAAGACCACCCTCCGAGGCACCCTCATCTACAGACCCCCGGGACCACGCACACTATTCAGCGAAGACATCGCAGACTTCATCAGCCCGCACGCCATGCCCTCCGCCGACTACATCCTCCTAGGGGACCTCAACTTCCACCTGGAGAACAACAACGACAGAAACACCACCGCCCTGCTGGACAACCTCGCCAACCTCGGACTCAAGCAACTGGTGAACACGCCCACCCACTACGCCGGCCACACGCTTGACCCCGTCTTCTCGTCCAGCAAGCACATCTCCTTCAGCCACGCCACCGGACTCCACTGGACCGACCACAGCTGCGTCCACTTCAGCTTCAGAAAGACTGCGACCCACCACCACCCGCAACAGGCTCCCCGCCGGAGCTGGAGCAAGATCACCGCCGAGCAGCTCACCGCCTCCCTCAGCCAGAACACACCCACCGACACAACGGACCCAAACGAAGCAGCCAGCAACCTCGCCAAGTGGCTGACCGCCTGCGCCGACGACCTCGCACCACTAAAAACCCTCCCAGCAGACCCGGAAGCAAGAAAACCCCTTGGTTCACCAACGAACTCAAGGAATCCAAGAAGAACTGCCGCACTCTCGAGAAAACCTGGCGACTCGACCAGACCACAGACAACAGGACCGCCCTCAAGCACGCCACCCGCAAACACCACCAGCTGATCCGTGCCACCAAGAAGTCGGCACTCAAAGAACGACTGGACAACAACGCCCATGACAGCAAGGAACTTTTCAGCATCGTCAAAGAGTTCTCCAACCCCAGCGCCGGAAACAACGACATCACCCCCTCGCAAGACCTCTGCAACTCACTCTCCGCGTTCTTCCACCGCAAGATCACCGACATACACAACAGCTTCAACGCACAAACAACGCACCCTACCGCCGAACCAATGCCCGCCACCACCACCCTCTGCAACTGGACCCCGATCAACACCGAAGACACCACCCGCACGATGAACTCCATCCACTCCGGATCACCAACCGACCCCTGCCCACACCACGTCTTCAACAAAGCCGACGCCACCATCGCACCCCATCTCCGGGACATCATCAACTCCTCCTTCCGCACCGCCACCTTCCCGGAGAGCTGGAAGCACGCCGAGCTTACCGCCCTCCTGAAGAAACCAACGGCGGACCCCACCGACCTCAAGAACTACCGCCCCATCTCGCTCCTTCCGTTTCCGGCCAAAGTCATCGAGAAGACCGTCAACAGACAGCTTGCCGCCTTCCTCGAGACGAATGGATCCCTCGACCCCTCGCAGTCCGGGTTTCGGGCCAACCACAGCACCGAGACCGCCCTTATCGCAGCCACCGACGACATCAGAACCCTAACCGACAACGGGGAAACAGCTGCCCTCATCCTCCTGGACCTCTCCGCGGCGTTCGACACCGTCTGCCACCGCACCCTAGTGAAGCGCCTCAGCAACATCGGAATCCGAGAGAAAGCACTGGAATGGATCATCTCGTTCCTCGCCGGAAGAACCCAGAGAGTCCGCCTCTCCCCGTTCAGATCCGAAGCCACCGAAGTCATCTGCGGCGTTCCACAAGGATCCTCACTCAGCCCGACCCTCTTCAACGTCTACATGAGCCCCCTCGCAGCCATCGCACGCCGACACAACCTCAACATCATCTCCTACGCCGACGACACCCAGCTGATCCTCTCCCTCACCAACGACCCCACTACCGCCAGAGCCAACCTGCACGACGGGATGAGAGACGTCGCCGACTGGATGAGGAACAGCCGCCTTAAACTGAACTCAGACAAGACGGAAGTCCTCATCCTGGGCTCATCACCCTCCGCCTGGGACGACTCCTGGTGGCCCCCGGCCCTGGGCACCGCACCCAAGCCAACGGACCACGCACGCAACCTGGGCTTCATCCTGGACTCCTCCCTATCAATGACCAAACAAGTCAACGCCGTCTCATCTTCATGCTTCAACACCCTGCGCATGCTCCGCAAGATCTTCAGATGGATCCCCACTGAAACCAGGAAGACCGTCACCCAGGCACTCGTCACCAGCCGACTGGACTATGGGAACACCCTCTACGCCGGAACCACAGCCAAACTTCAAAAGAGACTCCAGCGCATCCAGAACGCCTCCGCACGACTCATCCTGGACATCCCCCGACACAGCCACATCACCGTACACCTGAAAGACCTGCACTGGCTCCCCGTCAGCAAGAGAATCACGTTCAGACTCCTCACCCACGCACACAAGGCCCTCCACGACCTGGGCCCAAAGTACCTCAACGACCGCATGTCCTTCTACACGCCCACACGCCAGCTACGATCAACCAGCCACGCCCTCGCCACCGTACCACGCATCCGCAGAACCACCGCCGGAGGAAGATCCTTCTCCTACCTGGCGGCCAAGACCTGGAACTCCCTCCCCACTCACCTTCGGCGAACCCAGGACCATCTCGCCTTCAGGAAGCAGCTCAAGACCTGGCTGTTCGAGCAGTAACTTACCCCCTCCCCCAGCGCCTTGAGACCCTCCCGGGTGAGTAGCGCGCTCTATAAATGCCGTGATTGATTGATTGATAGATCACCGCTCAGCCCTCCACAGGGCTTGGTCGCCCCACTCACTGCTGCCGCTCCTGCCTGCCTTGCCGCCTCCTGCCTGGAGATTCCTTCGCTCGCTGCCCGCTGCTCCTGGGACTTTCCCGCTGCCCGCTGCTCCTGGGACTTTCCCGCTGCTCCTGGGACTTTCCCGCTGCCCGCTGCTCCTGGGACTTCCCGCCACTGCCTCCCTGCGGCCCCGCCCCCCCGTGATTCCATTCGCCGCCCCGCTCCCGCCACCCAGCTGCTCCTCCCTCCAGGCTCCTTACTTATGACGCCCCTGAGCGACCGCGCAGCGGCCGCGCGCAGCGGGAGCACCGACGGAGCGCCGAAGGTGCGCCAAAGGTAAGCCCGTCTGCGCCCGTCCGCGCCTGGCCCGCGCCCAGCGCCAGGACCCCTGGATCCCACCGATGCAACACTACTCGACGGACCTACGACGCCGCCACCCTCACCGCACTCAATGCCGGCCGGAACCCTGCCTGCTACCGAGCCTCACCGAGACGCACCCACGGACCCTTCACCTGCCAAGCCTGCCGATTCACCTGCCCCCGGACGTGCACCACCTCCGCCAAGTCGAGCACCAGCAGCAACCACCTGAAATGCATCCTGTTGAACACCCGCTCCGTCCACAGGCACGCCGTGGAACTCTGGGACCTGCTCGACGCAACAGCACCGGACGTCGCCTTCCTCACCGAAACCTGGATGAACGCCTCCTCAGCGCCCGACATCGCCATAGCCATCCCGGACGGATACAAGATCACCCGGAAGGACCGCGTCAACCAGACGGGAGGAGGCATCGCCATCGTACACAAGAACACCATCCGCATCTCGACTAACTCCGATGAGACCTTCACCGCCGCCGAACACCTACACTTCCAGATACACACTGACCCCAAGACCACCCTCCGAGGCACCCTCATCTACAGACCCCCGGGACCACGCACACTATTCAGCGAAGACATCGCAGACTTCATCAGCCCGCACGCCATGCCCTCCGCCGACTACATCCTCCTAGGGGACCTCAACTTCCACCTGGAGAACAACAACGACAGAAACACCACCGCCCTGCTGGACAACCTCGCCAACCTCGGACTCAAGCAACTGGTGAACACGCCCACCCACTACGCCGGCCACACGCTTGACCCCGTCTTCTCTTCCAGCAAGCACATCTCCTTCAGCCACGCCACCGGACTCCACTGGACCGACCACAGCTGCGTCCACTTCAGCTTCAGAAAGACTGCGACCCACCACCACCCGCAACAGGCTCCCCGCCGGAGCTGGAGCAAGATCACCACCGAGCAGCTCACCGCCTCCCTCAGCCAGAACACACCCACCAACACAACGGACCCAAACGAAGCAGCCAGCAACCTCGCCAAGTGGCTGACCGCCTGCGCCGACGACCTCGCACCACTAAAAACCCTCCCAGCAGACCCGGAAGCAAGAAAACCCCTTGGTTCACCAACGAACTCAAGGAATCCAAGAAGAACTGCCGCACTCTCGAGAAAGCCTGGCGACTCGACCAGACCACAGACAACAGGACCGCCCTCAAGCACGCCACCCGCAAACACCACCAGCTGATCCGTGCCACCAAGAAGTCGGCACTCAAAGAACGACTGGACAACAACGCCCACGACAGCAAGGAACTTTTCAGCATCGTCAAAGAGTTCTCCAACCCCAGCGCCGGAAACAACGACATCACCCCCTCGCAAGACCTCTGCAACTCACTCGCCGCGTTCTTCCACCGCAAGATCACCGACATACATAACAGCTTCGACGCACAGACCACGCACCCTACCGCCGAACCAACGCCCGCCACCACCACCCTCTGCAACTGGACCCCGATCAGCACCGAAGACACCACCCGCACGATGAACTCCATCCACTCCGGATCACCAACCGACCCCTGCCCACACCACGTCTTCAACAAAGCCGACGCCACCATCGCACCCCATCTCCGGGACATCATCAACTCCTCCTTCCACACCGCCACCTTCCCGGAGAGCTGGAAGCACGCCGAGCTTACCGCCCTCCTGAAGAAACCAACGGCGGACCCCACCGACCTCAAGAACTACCGTCCCATCTCGCTCCTTCCGTTTCCGGCCAAAGTCATCGAGAAGACCGTCAACAGACAGCTTGCCGCCTTCCTCGAGACGAATGGATCCCTCGACCCCTCGCAGTCCGGGTTTCGGGCCAACCACAGCACCGAGACCGCCCTTATCGCAGCCACCGACGACATCAGAACCCTAACCGACAACGGGGAAACAGCAGCCCTCATCCTCTTGGACCTCTCCGCGGCGTTCGACACCGTCTGCCACCGCACCCTAGTGAAGCGCCTCAGCAACATCGGAATCCGAGAGAAAGCACTGGAATGGATCATCTCGTTCCTCGCCGGAAGAACCCAGAGAGTCCGCCTCCCCCGTTCAGATCCGAGGCCACCGAAGTCATCTGCGGCGTTCCACAAGGATCTTCACTCAGTCCAACCCTCTTCAACGTCTACATGAGCCCCCTCGCAGCCATCGCACGCCAACACAACCTCAACATCATCTCCTACGCCGACGACACCCAGCTGATCCTCTCCCTCACCAACGACCCCACCACCGCCAGAGCCAACCTACACGACGGGATGAGAGACGTCGCCGACTGGATGAGGAACAGCCACCTTAAACTGAACTCAGACAAGACGGAAGTCCTCATCCTGGGCTCATCACCCTCCGCCTGGGACGACTCTTGGTGGCCCCCGGCCCTGGGCACCGCGCCCAAGCCAACGGACCACGCACGCAACCTGGGCTTCATCCTGGACTCCTCCCTGTCGATGACCAGACAAGTCAACGCCGTCTCATCTTCGTGCTTCAACACCCTGCGCATGCTCCGCAAGATCTTCAGATGGATCCCCACTGAAACCAGGAAGACCGTCACCCAGGCACTCGTCACCAGCCGACTGGACTATGGGAACACCCTCTACGCCGGAACCACAGCCAAACTTCAAAAAGACTCCAGCGCATCCAGAACGCCTCCGCACGACTCATCCTGGACATCCCCCGACACAGCCACATCACCGGACACCTGAAAGACCTGCACTGGCTCCCCGTCAGCAAGAGAATCACGTTCAGACTCCTCACCCACGCACACAAGGCCCTCCACGACCTGGGCCCCAAGTACCTCAACGACCGCATGACCTTCTACACGCCCACCCGCCAGCTACGATCAACCAGCCACGCCCTCGCCACCGTACCACGCATCCGCAGAGCCACCGCCGGAGGAAGATCCTTCTCCTACCTGGCAGCCAAGACCTGGAACTCCCTCCCCACTCACCTTCGGCGAACCCAGGACCATCTCTCCTTCAGGAAGCAGCTCAAGACCTGGCTGTTCGAGCAGTAACTTACCCCCTCCCCCAGCGCCTTGAGACCCTCCCGGGTGAGTAGCGCGCTCTATAAATGCCGTGATTGATTGATTGATTGATTTCCCTTAACCACTGTCCTATTGAGGGCAAGCCAGCGGGTGAGCACCCCCTTATTTGCCGTCTCCTAAAAGGTGTTAAGTTTTCTAAACCTCCTTTAGCAAAGTACTCTAAGTTATGGGACGTGAATTTGGTACTCAAACTTTTTTCTGAATGGCCAGATAATGCAGTTCTCTCTTTAAAAATGCTTTCAGCCAAACTAACTATGCTGTTGTGCCTGGTTTCTATCAAACGTGTTTCTGATGTCAAGGCTATGGATGTTTCCTCTCGCCAGTTTACCCCTTCTGGTGTGTTGTTTCACATTAATAGGCGAACAAAAACTAATTTGAACACTGTTTTTTATCCCCATTTTCCTTCTCAACCTAAACTATGTGTAGGTCAATGCCTCAAAGTGTACGAACGGACCTTTGATCTCAGAACGTCCTCCCATTCCCAACTTCTCATTTCTTTCCGCAAACCTCATAATCCTGTTTCTTCTGCCACTTTGCCAGTTGGGTTATGTCCCTTGCTGGTATCGATGTTTATGTTTTTGGGGCCCATTCCACCAGGGGAGCCATGGCCTCCAAAGCTTTTTTGGGCAGGCTCCAGGTTGGAGGACATTCTGAGATCGGCTGATTTGTCCAATGACAATGTGTTCCGAATGTTTTAGTGCAAACCTGTCATTTCTGCTGCTTCTTTGGTTGTTGATATGCTTTGAACAAGCATAATATGAGCCTCCGGTCTTGACATAAAATGTAGATTTTCCTAGTAATTTATGACGGAAAATCTTAATTTTATTAAAGACACGGAGGCGAGTATTATCCCGCCGCAACACCTTTTTAATATGTGTTTTCTCCCTCCCTACAGCGGCTCCAGCTCTACCACCCGCTTCTTCCTGATCGGATCCAGCGTCCTCAAAAGGATTTTGATCCTCTACGTAGTGCTTCGTCATTCACTTGTGATCCTCCGACCCTCGCTCCTGCTTCAAGGACGACCTTGCTGGACTTCAGTCAAGACTTTTTCGCTTGGACTTTAGCCTTCTGTATTGTTTTCGCTATTTTTCCTCTGGTTATGGACACTATTTAATCTGCTCGCTGAAGAAAAGAGGGCTGGTCGCAGTCAGAGCTATCGTTATACCTGGGGCTGTGTGTTCACTGGTTGTTGTTGTTGTTGATTCCATAGTTTCCCATTGGTCAACCTGTTGCTTGGCCTTCTGGGAACTGTAGTTTTGTAAGTTTATCTTGGCTGCTATTACATTAAAGCAAGATTAGAAAGCATAATACTGGCCTCCGTGTCTTTAATAAAATTAAGACTTTCCGTCATAATTTGCTAGGAAAATCTACATTATCCGAAATGAAGGACACCAATAAGATCCTCCAACGGAATGTATCCAGATAAGCAGTACATGACAAGTGTAAGCCGGCAATAAGTTTATGGTTACAAAGGTTATACCCACACGCTCATCTTTCATCATTCTTCTGTCTCCTTTGACTTCGAAAGCAAAAAAAATATGAAATAAAAATAAAAACCAAAACACATGCACCTCCCAAATTGTTGCACCATGTTGCAGTTTCTATAATGTTGACATGAAGTGGCCAATTACAGAAGGGCACAAGAACGGGATTATACAGCTCTGAAGGCGCATCAGTAACACCAAGGTTCAGGTACTGTACTCACTCAATTACAGCAGGTTCAATTTGATATCTCACCTCATCCAGCGTCCACAAAAAGGGCTGCTAGCCCATAACCTGATGCAAACCTAAGGCAGCTGACCGGCGTTTCAAAATCTACAGAAACTTTAAGGCAAGGAACAATCCTTAAAATAACCTTAGAGTAGGTCAGTGGGACTCTGATTTGTAGCCAGATATACTTTAGTATTATACAAAAAAACCTGCTTGCAAAACATTTTGCACTTTTCTTCCCCAGTTCTATAAACACACACATACCATTTTCAAAACTTCCGTATCGTCTGAGTGTTCCAGAGACCACGTTTGATACAAAGCTATATAAGAGGTTAGATGCCCAACCACAACCCTGCGCCCCAGGTATTTTCTCACTTAACTGGCAGGAACTAGAAATAAACTAACCAAGGTCGTACTATGACAAAAAATAATTTGCATTCCATCCCAAACATCAGGAAAAGGCTGATCAAAACTATTTCACTGTAAAACCTGCGAAAAGGCACACGTCGCAATGTGCAATAATTGCTGCTCGTGTATGACACTGGATTGAAACAGATTTTTCTGGAAGACGGCACTTCAGATCACATACGATCGCTGCCATCGAATTACAACAAACAGCTGAGACAAGGAACGTACAAGGAGTAACAACATGTCCAACAGTAAGCAGGTAAACAAATGCAAAACACTTTATTTTACCCAACTTGCGCAGAATCCTCTTGCACTCATCCCTGCTCAGATCCAGGAGTGTTGGCCATACCACGGGCATCTTCCTGCATTCAGGTCACAGAACTGCTTCCTCCCTGCAGAAGCAAGTTACAGGGTATGAAGGGACGTACTTCTCCCAACTAGTGAACTCCAGTTGAGCTTAAAACGTGATGGTTTCCACAAGTGATTTGTAAGGGGCCTGTATTTGGCTCATTCTGTGTTAACCTTGAATATGCCTGCTCAAACCTATGCACTGTTACCCCATTTGCATGACTCGCTCGCCGCTGGCATAAAACATATGTAGAAGGCGACGCAGCGGAAGCTGGGGACGAGTACAGAAAAGGGAGGCGGGGAATGCAAAAAAAGAGACCAGAGAGCACCGCAGGGAAGGGGCGGAGCAGGGGCTGTGGAGGAGAACAGTGAAGAGGCTAAGAAAGAAAGGCGTCGGTTACGGGGGGTGGCGAGCAGCGAAGAACTAGAGTAAAGGAAGAAGTACTTGGAGCGATAGTAGTGCAGAGCGGCAGGGATAATAGGGGCAGAGTAGAGTGTAAAGAAGGGTCTCACACGTGTCAGTCGTGCATGAAATTGTAAACTGCATTTACATAGCGCTTACTACCCCTGACGAGGCGTCGAAGCGCTTATATTTATTCCAGTAAAAGCCTTGACACAGGAACATAAACGGTGTCCCCTTCAGCTCATACAACCCTAGTGACAATCTACTAAAGTACATCACCACAGGGAGTAGTGTCTGGGGAGAGAGCAGCGCAAAGGGGGAGGGTTAGGGTAGCAGCACTGAAAATGCCAAGAAAGTACGGGTGAGGTTGGCTAGAGATAGAAGGGCAGAGAAGTGCATGTAAATTGGAGAAAGAGTAGTATTGACGTGGAGAGGAGCAGCGAAAGGCGTGAGGGGCAGACAATATAAAAACAATGTTTATGGGCAGTGGAAAGACTTCAGGAGCATCGGGATGACTGTGAGAAGCAATGGGTATATTGGGCTGGATATAGTAGTAGATAGGAAGAAGAGTTGTGAGGAAACTGAGGCAATTTATTATGTAGGATTACCAGTACATACATTGGGAGGACAGCAGGCAGACGTCTGTCACTAGGGTGGCTCTGAGGAAGGTCATATATTCCGTCGGACTGTCAGAGAATGTTGAAGGTAACCAATTAACGAGCAGATATGACATTGGACTACAGAGCTCTCTGGTGACTAGGAGAAGGGGGCGCCATGGCTCAGCTTTACCATTTATGGCCACAGAGACATAAAGGAGCTGCCTGTGAGAAGGAAAGGGCGCTGCCCTGCCAACTTGATCCTCCTCCCATTCCCCGAGGAGCCGTACCCACCTTCCTTGGGAGCATCGGTGAACCAGTGGCTTGCAGACACACACACAACAACAGGGGTAGCCTTCCTAACTGCGGTTCTAAAGATGCTAAAGATGCTAAAGATGGCGCGGGCACCAGTGCGCGTGCGTGTAGCCACGGCATGCAGGGAGTTGAAGTTTTTAACAAAGACAATTGGCTTCTACCGGTGACATAAACAAAGGACTACTGAGAGGAGATGTAAAAATTCCTAATTAGACATTTCATTATGGTAAATGTTTGAAGCGGCTTACAAAAAACAGACAAAAGTGAAATGATGATCACGCGTCTGGTAATGTTTCGTGGTTCCCTTTTTAAATACCCATACCTGTCGCATATGAACACATTAAAAATAAAATCATCTTTTATTGATAAGTAAAAATATTACTGGAGTGAAGTTTAAATAACGCATTGTTGTCTGGATGCTTACTTGTGAATACTGGAACACATTTTTTTAACATTTCTATTTAAATTCAGGTATGTAACACTAATGTTCGTTCTGTGTATCGTTCTAGTGTTGTTACTACTCAGCAACATGGATGCATACTCTACAGGCAAGCAGGAAAGCCGGAGATTTCGTCCAAGGACATATACAAGGGGAACACTTGCTAAATCTACAAGAGTTTTGCCGCAAATTACATGGGCAATGAAAACCGATAGCGAGCGAACCATAGCAACCCAATCGTCAAAAGTAACGTGGCACGAGAGTGACCTTTCGGATTTGCAAATAAAAAGAAGTCTGAGCGCTCCCTATCTTTTCCCCGGGCACGCACATCGAGCGACGTAGCATCTGCATCAGCTGTGCCAGCAACAGCCACAGACATTCTTTGATAAGAAAACTAGAACACTAACTTGTTTTTTGACGACAATCCAAAGTAAAGCAGCCGTAGACGCCATGTTGCAGGAAGATAAGCTGAGTAGTTCATAGCATTCCCTTAAATACAGAGTGTACAAAAAAAGTCGGAATAAAGTCTTCTCGGGCTGGTATATCAGCACTGATGAGTAAAAATTGTATCTGAAAGGATTGTGAAGGGTGTCCCAGAGTTTGCCATAATTGGTAAATGAACATGTCCAACACATGCATCACACAACTGACCTTAACCTTTTGAGTTTGATCACTATTTAATAATTTCTTAGCAAACATAAAGGAAAGTTTACATTCTATTAAGGTTCATTGAGGCAAGATTACGCTCATTTAGGAGTTGTTTGTTTTCTTCCCTTTTCAATTTAAACGCAAATGAGCTAAATTTATGCAAACCTAGATTATGTTTACACTGTCCTCCATCTTGCACTGAAGTCACAATATATCACATGACTTCATCAGCACTAGGTCACAAGCAGGATGAATGCCGATGAAGGGAAGGGCCAGGGGGAAAAGGGAAATTATGTATTAGGGTGTGGCGTCAGTATTCGGAGGGACGAATGTACAAGTAGGGAAATAAAGGAGAGATGCTGGCTACACCATAAACAAGCATTTGCAATCAGGGCTCGAGTCGGTGGTAAGCGCGGGTGGACGGCTTCCACCCACTTTTTTCACAGGGTGGACGCCGTCCACCCTGCCAAGAAGTTGAGCCCCACTCTAAATATGCTGAACTTTTGAGACACCAGGATTCATTCAGCAGCACCTGCTCGTTATCTGCTTTCCTTCAGAGCAGCAACATGCAGACGGGGAGGGGGGTGTTGTCATTTGAGACTCCAGCTGGGCCACAACAAGGGCCGAACTTAAGGGCCCATTTGGCCTTCTTTGTCCGAGTATCCAGGCTGGGGGCTGCCTGTAGCCTCACACCTAGATGTAAATGCAGAGGAAGGGAAACAAAAGCAGCAGCTTGTTAACACTTCAAAGGCGCAAAAGAGAGGCACGATTATGACTTTGTTCAGACCCCCATATATAATAGATATTCATGCCTTGTAAGAATGTCAGATGCATTACTCTGTCCCAGTGCAAAATAACAATTTAAATACCAGTATTTTTTATTTGTTTTACAGCGCTATTCATCCCAATGTAGGGTGCCAGATCACTTTACAGCAAACATACATATTATATTGTCAATAAACCGCACAAGTTTGTAAATCATTGTACAGAATGTGTTACATAAGACAGTGAGGGTTACTGGGTGTAGGAGTCACAAATCATCCTTCATAGCTCACTGTGCTATACTAGAAGGATTACAATGCAACTGCATGTAACAAAAGGATCTCTGTGTTCAAAGCAGTAACCTACTTACCTATCTACATAAAATAAAATCTGCCATCTGCATGTTACATGATGTGCTTTGCATGAGGCGCATTAACCCTGTATGCTACTTTAAGTCAAAACAAGGACTAGACAAAAACAGATCTTTCCATCAAATGTGTTAACCACCAGGCAGCTAAAGCAATCACATCTACATGGAAATGTGCTGCACATGGAATATTACGCCTGGTGGGGTAGGCTGGCAGCAGAATTAGTTTGTCAATCCTTGGGTAAAGGAACCTGTCACGCGCCGTGATGTCACTTCCTGTGATACTACCTAACTTGTAGAGTCCCCCCACTTCTTTTTTAGGACTTGTGCCCTGTTTGCAATGCAATAGGTCTCGCATTTGTGAGAGTTAGAGCTATTGGCAGTGCAAATGACAATGTATTTTACCTATGTGCTGTGCTGTGCAGTGCAGTGGCCTTTGGGGCTGTAAAAGTGTTTAGCAATGCAGTATATTATCCTGGTACTGTGCCGCCAGGGATTGAATAGCTATACAATTACTATACACTGGGACATGCAGTCAGATACAGTAATATACGCTTGCCCCCTCCCCGCCTCCCCTCGGAAACATTTATGGACACATTCCAAGGCTTGAGGACCCTTGCTGTCTAACTGAAATGTGACTCCTATGGCTCCCTCCCCGGCTGTAGAGGCCATAAAACAATAAAATATACATTTGCCTTTTTCTGTCCTGCCTGGCAAACACCATAAAAGAAGGCCATCTCCTGAAAGTGCTTCTGCTCACGCATGCTCTGAACTGGGGGCTAGAAATACCTTTGCTTTTGCGGGAGAACAAAAATTAGTGCATTATTGCAAAATAATGAAATGCACATAAAGCATTGTTATTTGAGAGTAAAGAAAGAAAGAGAAAATTATCTTTAATGAAATTGAAATATTTTACATATATCGGGAAACAATGAGTTCTGATTAAATAAAGTGTCCTTTTTTACACCCAAATTGAGTTAAAAAAGGTACGTTTCAGTTTTAAATTGTCATATAGTTTAAAGAAGCAGGTTTAATTTTAAACAGGATCCCTTAATTTTGTGTGTATTACCATTCGGAACAAAGATATGCTGAAATATGCCCGACAGTGGCATCGTTCTTTGCCCTTTGAAGTGGATCCTCCCAGTTTTTGGGTGTGTGGCAGGGAAAACGGGGATGACATAGAACATTCCAGAGTGAGGTACAGAGACAGCAAGTTAGAAGAAAGAGGCGTAGGGTGAAATAAAAACTAGGCAGCCTTGAAATTCGTCATTCCCAGCAATCGCAGCACTGGCACTACAGCCTAGGCTCCTAAAAAAACCTGTGAACCAGGCCAAATCACACCTTGCGCCACCCATTCTCTTTCCTTTGCGTAATTCTTGTGCAATTATAAACACTTTTGCAGCAGTAAAAAGGTTTGTCTGTCAGGAATTTGTGTATGTATTACTGACAGGCATAGAAAGAAGACAATGTCACACACACATAAACATACACTTAAGTGGAGTAACATAAAATTTAACACTTAACACCCAGTAAATGTACTTCGGTTTCATGGTGGTAATTTTCGGGGGGAGTGGAGTGAGCAAGAGTTGATGGGTCAGTGATGGCTTTATTTTACCAGTATCGATAGTTACCAAGCACAGTCAGCCTGTGTATGCACCTTAAAGAGGTGCCTTCTGTGAGCTAACGTATTTGCAGTCCGCCTGTGCCGCTGTGTGCGCCGGACCTGTGTGGGCCGTCTGATCACTAGGTCTTGCGCTCCTGTCCCAGCTACAGAGCAGCCACTGAATCACCCGCCAAAGCTGTCATGGGCTACTAACATAAGGCCAAAAGAAGCCCAAGCCCATCGATCTGGAAAAGGGTTTAAAAGAAGCATATGCAATTTATAACGTAAATGATAAAAAACAAAATACACATTTAATTATTTAGTTACAGGCAGCACATTGTCCTCTACTCCGGCGGACTCAGGCAGGTTCATACAGGCGTGGAGAAGTGGGCGTGATGTCCACGGGTGTAGCCTCGCGCATGGAAAGAGGTACTGTTTGTGAACAAATAAATTTAAAAAATCTGGGCAAGCTCTCGGAAGAGAATACGAGTTAAAATGTGACAGTTATCAAAAGTGGACCCACACTACGCTTCCACTTCCGGAGCATTACCGGTGTGTATACCATGGACACTACGCTTCCACTTCCGGAGCATTACCGGTGTGTATACCATGGCACACTACACTTCCACTTCTGGAGCATTACCGGTGTGTATACCATGGCACACTATGCTTTAACTTTTGGAGCATTACCGGTGTGTTTACCATGGCACACTACGCTTCCACTTCCGGAGCATTACCGGTTTATACCATGGCACACTAGGCTTTTACTTCCAGAGTATTACCCGTGTGTTTACCATGGCACACTATGCTTCCTATTCCGGAGCATTACCGGTGTATACCATGGTACACTGGTCTTTTACTTCCAGAGTATTACCGGTGTGTTTACCATGGCACACTACGCTTCCACTTCTGGAGCATTACCGTGTGTATACCATGGCACACTACGCTTCTACTTTTGGAGCATTACCGGTGTGTTTACCATAGCACACTACGCTTCCACTTCTGATTACTAAAAATGCCTCACTTCCGGAGCATTACCGGTGTATACCATGGTACAATAGGCTTTTACTTCCTGAGTATTACCGGTGTGTATACCATGGCACACTACGCTTCCACTTCCGGAGCATTACCGGTGTGTATACCATGGACACTACGCTTCCACTTCTGGAGCATTACCGGTGAGTATACCATGGCACACTAGACATTTACTTCCGGAGCATTACCCGTGTGTATAACATGGCACATTATGCTTCCACTTCCGGAGCATTACCGTTGTGTATACCATGGCACACTACGCTTCCACTTCCAGAGCATTACTGGTGTGTATACCATGGCACACTACGCTTCTACTTTTGGAGCATTACCGGTGTGTATACCATAGACACTATGCTTCCAATACCGGAGCATTACCGGTGTGTATACCATGGCACACTACGCTTCCACTTCCGGAGCATTACCAGTGTGTATACCATGGCACACTACGCTTCTACTTTTGGAGCATTACCGGTGTGTATACCATGGACACTATGCTTCCAATTCCGGAGCATTACCGGTGTATACCATGGTACACTAGGCTTTTACTTCCGGAGTATTACCGTTGTGTATACCATGGCACACTATGCTTCCACTTCTGGAGCATTACCGGTGTGTATACCATGGCACACTGCGCTTCTACTTTTGGAGCATTACCGGTGTGTATACCATAGACAATATGCTTCCAATTCCGGAGCATTACCGGTGTATACCATGGACACTACGCTTCCACTTCCCGAGCATTACCGGTATGTATACCATGGACACTACGCTTCCACTTCCCGAGCATTACCGGTGTGTATACCATGGCACACTAGGCATTTACTTCTGGAGCATTACCCGTGTGTATACCATGGCACACTATGTTTCCACTTCAGGAGCATTACCGGTGTGTATACCATGGCACACTATGCTTCCACTTCCGGAGCATTACCGGTGTGTATACCATGGACACTATGCTTCCAATTCCGGAGCATTACCGGTGTATACCATGGTACACTAGTCTTTTACTTCCGATTACTGGAAATGCTCCACTTCCAGAGCATTACCGGTGTGTTTACCATGGCACACTACGCTTCGAGTTCCGGAGCATTACCGGTGTGTATACCATGGCATGCTACGCTTCCACTTCTGGAGCATTACCGGTGTATATACCATGGCACACTAGGCTTTTACTGCCGGAGCATTACCCATGTGTATACCATGGACACAACGCTTCCACTTCCGTGGCATTACCGGTGTGTATACCATGGCACACTACGCTTCCACTCCCGCAGCATTACCCGTGTGTATACCATGGCACACTAGGCTTCCACTTCCAGAGCATTACCGGTGTGAATATCATGGCACCCTACATTGCTACTTTTGGCGCATTACCGGTGTGTATACCATGCCCATTACGCTTCCACTTCTGGAACATTACCAGTGTGTTTACCATGGCACACTACATTTCCATTTCTGGAGCATTACCGTTGTGTTTATCATGGCACATTACGGTTCCACTTCTGGAGAATTACCGGTGTGTTTACCATGGCACACTATGCTTCTGAAGCATTACAGGTGTGCATACCATAGCACACTACGCTTCCACTTCCGATTACTGGAAATGCTCCGCTTCCAGAGCATTACCGGTGTGTTTACCATGGCACACTACGCTTCCAGTTCCGGAGCATTACCGGTGTGTATACCATGGCATGCTACGCTTCCACTTCTGGATCATTACCGGTGTGTATACCATGGACACTATGCTTCCAATTCTGGAGCATTACCAGTGTATACCATGGTACACTAGAATTTTAATTCCAGAGAACTACCGGTGTGTATACTATGGCACACTACGCTTCCACTTCCGGAGCATTACCGGTGTGTATACCATGGACACTACGCTTCCACTTCCGGAGCATTACCGGTGTGTATACCATGGCACACTAGGCATTTACTTCCGGAGCATTACCCGGGTGTATACCATGGCACACTATGCTTCCACTTCCGGAGCATTACCGGTGTGTATACCATGGCACACTACGCTTCCACTTCTGGAGCATTACCGGTGTGTATACCATGGACACTATGCTTCCAATTCCGGAGCATTACCGGTGTATACCATGGTACACTAGGCTTTTACTTCCGGAGTATTACCGGTGTGTATACCATGGTACACTAGGCTTTTACTTCCAGAGTATTACCGGTGTGTTTACCATGGCACACTATGCTTCCTATCCCGGAGCATTACCGGTGTATACCATGGTACACTAGGCTTTTACTTCCAGAGTATTACCGGTGTGTTTACCATGGCACACTACGTTTCCACTTCTGGAGCATTACCGGTGTGTATTCCATGGCACACTACGCTTCTACTTTTGGAGCATTACCGGTGTGTATACCATGTCACACTTCGCTTCTACTTTTGGAGCATTACCGGTGTGATTACCATAGCACACTTCGCTTCCACTTCCGATTACTAAAAATGCCTCACTTCCGGAGCATTACCGGTGTGTTTACCATGACACACTACGCTTCCAGCTCCGGAGCATTACCGGTGTGTATACCATGGACACTATGCTTCCAATTCCGGAGCATTACCGGTGTATACCATGGTACAATAGGCTTTTACTTCCTGAGTATTACCGGTGTGTATACCATGGCACACTACGCTTCCACTTCCGGAGCATTACCGGTGTGTATACCATGGACACTACGCTTCCACTTCCGGAGCATTACCGGTGTGTATACTATGGCACACTACACTTCCACTTCTGGTGCATTACTGGTGTGTATACCATGGCACACTACGCTTCAACTTTTGGAGCATTACCGGTGTGTTTACCATGGCACACTACGCTTTCACTTCCGGAGCATTACCGGTTTATACCATGGCACACTAGGCTTTTACTTCCGGAGTATTACCGGTGTGTTTACCATGGCACACTAGGCTTCCTATTCCGGAGCATTACCGGTGTATACCATGGTACACTAGGCTTTTACTTCCAGAGTATTACCGGTGTGTTTACCTTGGCAAACTACGCTTCCACTTCTGGAGCATTACCGGTGTGTATACCATGGCACACTACGCTTCAACTTTTGGAGCATTACCGGTGTGTTTACCATGGCACACTACGCTTTCACTTCCGGAGCATTACCGGTTTATACCATGGCACACTAGGCTTTTACTTCCGGAGTATTACCGGTGTGTTTACCATGGCACACTAGGCTTCCTATTCCGGAGCATTACTGGTGTATACCATGGTACACTAGGCTTTTACTTCCAGAGTATTACCGGTGTGTTTACCATGGCAAACTACGCTTCCACTTCTGGAGCATTACCGGTGTGTATACCATGGCACACTACGGTTCTACTTTTGGAGCATTACCGGTGTGTTTACCATGGCACACTACGCTTCCACTGCCAGAGCATTACCGCTGTGTATACCATGGACACTAGGCTTCCACTTCCAGAACATTACCGGTGTGTATACCATGGCACACTACACTTCCACTTCTGGATCATTACCGGTGTGTATACCATGGCACACTACGCTCCAACTTTTGGAGCATTACCGGTGTGTTTACCATGGCACACTACTCTTCCACTTCCGGAGCATTACCGGTTTATACCATGGCACACTAGGCTTTTAGTTCCGGAGTATTACCGATGTGTTTACCATGGCACACTATGCTTCCTATTCCGGAGCATTACCGGTGTATACCATGGTACACTAGGCTTTTACTTCCAGAGTATTACTGGTGTGTTTACCATGGCACACTACACTTCCACTTCTGGAGCATTACCGGTGTGTATACCATGGCACACTACGCTTCTACTTTTGGAGCATTACCGGTGTGTATACCATGGCACACTACACTTCTACTTTTGGAGCATTCCCGGTGTGTTTACCATAGCACACTACACTTCCACTTCCAATTACTAAAAATGCCTCACTTCCGGAGCATTACCGGTGTGTTTACCATGGCACACTACGCTTCCAGTTCCGGAGCATTACCGGTGTGTATACCATGGACACTATGCTTCCAATTCCGGAGCATTACCAGTGTATACCATGGTACAATAGGCTTTTACTTCCTGAGTATTACCGGTGTGTATACCATGGACACTACGCTTCCACTTCCGGAGCATTACCGGTGTGTATACTATGGCACACTACACTTCCACTTCTGGTGCATTACCGGTGTGTATACCATGGCACACTCCGCTTCAACTTTTGGAGCATTACCGGTGTGTTTACCATGGCACACTACGCTTCCACTTCCGGAGCATTACCGGTTTATACCATGGCACACTAGGCTTTTACGTCCGGAGTATTACCGGTGTGTTTACCATGGCACACTAGGCTTCCTATTCCGGAGCATTACCGGTGCATACCATGGTACACTAGGCTTTTACTTCCAGAGTATTACCGGTGTGTTTACCATGGCAAACTACGCTTCCACTTCTGGAGCATTACCGGTTTATACCATGGCACACTAGGCTTTTACTTCCAGAGTATTACCGGTGTGTTTACCATGGCACACTATGCTTCCTATTCCGGAGCATTACCGGTGTATACCATGGCACACTACGCTTCCAGCTCCGGAGCATTACCGGTGTGTATACCATGGACACTATGCTTCCAATTCCGGAGCATTACCGGTGTATACCATGGTACAATAGGCTTTTACTTCCTGAGTATTACCGGTGTGTATACCATGGCACACTACGCTTCCACTTCCGGAGCATTACCGGTGTGTATACCATGGACACTACGCTTCCACTTCCGGAGCATTACCGGTGTGTATACTATGGCACACTACACTTCCACTTCTGGTGCATTACCGGTGTGTATACCATGGCACACTACGCTTCAACTTTAGGAGCATTACCGGTGTGTTTACCATGGCATACTACGCTTCCACTTCCGGAGCATTACCGGTTTATACCATGGCACACTAGGCTTTTACTTCTGGAGTATTACCGGTGTGTTTACCATGGCACACTAGGCTTCCTATTCCGGAGCATTACCGGTGTATACCATGGTACACTAGGCTTTTACTTCCAGAGTATTACCGGTGTGTTTACCATGGCAAACTACGCTTCCACTTCTGGAGCATTACCGGTGTGTATACCATGCCACACTACGCTTCTACTTTTGGAGCATTACCGGTATGTTTACCATAGCACACTACGCTTCCACTTCCGATTACTAAAAATGCCTCACTTCCGGAGCATTACTGGTGTGTTTACCATGACACACTACGCTTCCAGTTCCGGAGCATTACCGGTGTGTATACCATGGACACTATGCTTCCAATTCTGGAGCATTACAGGTGGATACCATGGCACAATAGGCTTTTACTTCCTGAGTATTACCGGTGTGTATACCATGGCACACTACGCTTCCACTTCCAGAGCATTACCAGTGTGTATACCATGGACACTACACTTCCACTTCTGGATCATTACCGGTGTGTATACCATGGCACACTATGCTCCAACTTTTGGAGCATTACCGGTGTGTTTACCATGGCACACTACGCTTCCACTTCCGGAGCATTACCGGTTTATACCATGGCACACTAGGCTTTTACTTCCAGAGTATTACCGGTGTGTTTACCATGGCACACTATGCTTCCTATTCCGGAGCATTACCGGTGTATACCATGGTACTCTAGGCTTTTACTTCCAGAGTATTACCGGTGTGTTTACCATGGCACACTACGTTTCCACTTCTGGAGCATTACCGGTGTGTATTCCATGGCACACTACGCTTCTACTTTTGGAGCATTACCGGTGTGTATACCATGGCACACTACGCTTCTACTTTTGGAGCATTACCGGTGTGTATACCATGGCACACTACGCTTCTACTTTTGGAGCATTACCGGTGTGTATACCATGGCACACTACGCTTCTACTTTTGGAGCATTCCCGGTGTGTTTACCATAGCACACTACACTTCCACTTCCAATTACTAAAAATGCCTCACTTCCGGAGCATTACCGGTGTGTTTACCATGGCACACTACGCTTCCAGTTCCGGAGCATTACCGGTGTGTATACCATGGACACAATGCTTCCAATTCCGGAGCATTACCAGTGTATACCATGGTACAATAGGCTTTTACTTCCTGAGTATTACCGGTGTGTATACCATGGACACTACGCTTCCACTTCCGGAGCATTACCGGTGTGTATACTATGGCACACTACACTTCCACTTCTGGTGCATTACCGGTGTGTATACCATGGCACACTCCGCTTCAACTTTTGGAGCATTACCGGTGTGTTTACCATGGCACACTACGCTTCCACTTCCGGAGCATTACCGGTTTATACCATGGCACACTAGGCTTTTACGTCCGGAGTATTACCGGTGTGTTTACCATGGCACACTAGGCTTCCTATTCCGGAGCATTACCGGTGCATACCATGGTACACTAGGCTTTTACTTCCAGAGTATTACCGGTGTGTTTACCATGGCAAACTACGCTTCCACTTCTGGAGCATTACCGGTTTATACCATGGCACACTAGGCTTTTACTTCCAGAGTATTACCGGTGTGTTTACCATGGCACACTATGCTTCCTATTCCGGAGCATTACCGGTGTATACCATGGCACACTACGCTTCCAGCTCCGGAGCATTACCGGTGTGTATACCATGGACACTATGCTTCCAATTCCGGAGCATTACCGGTGTATACCATGGTACAATAGGCTTTTACTTCCTGAGTATTACCGGTGTGTATACCATGGCACACTACGCTTCCACTTCCGGAGCATTACCGGTGTGTATACCATGGACACTACGCTTCCACTTCCGGAGCATTACCGGTGTGTATACTATGGCACACTACACTTCCACTTCTGGTGCATTACCGGTGTGTATACCATGGCACACTACGCTTCAACTTTAGGAGCATTACCGGTGTGTTTACCATGGCACACTACGCTTCCACTTCCGGAGCATTACCGGTTTATACCATGGCACACTAGGCTTTTACTTCTGGAGTATTACCGGTGTGTTTACCATGGCACACTAGGCTTCCTATTCCGGAGCATTACCGGTGTATACCATGGTACACTAGGCTTTTACTTCCAGAGTATTACCGGTGTGTTTACCATGGCAAACTACGCTTCCACTTCTGGAGCATTACCGGTGTGTATACCATGCCACACTACGCTTCTACTTTTGGAGCATTACCGGTATGTTTACCATAGCACACTACGCTTCCACTTCCGATTACTAAAAATGCCTCACTTCCGGAGCATTACTGGTGTGTTTACCATGACACACTACGCTTCCAGTTCCGGAGCATTACCGGTGTGTATACCATGGACACTATGCTTCCAATTCTGGAGCATTACAGGTGGATACCATGGCACAATAGGCTTTTACTTCCTGAGTATTACCGGTGTGTATACCATGGCACACTACGCTTCCACTTCCAGAGCATTACCAGTGTGTATACCATGGACACTACACTTCCACTTCTGGATCATTACCGGTGTGTATACCATGGCACACTATGCTCCAACTTTTGGAGCATTACCGGTGTGTTTACCATGGCACACTACGCTTCCACTTCCGGAGCATTACCGGTTTATACCATGGCACACTAGGCTTTTACTTCCAGAGTATTACCGGTGTGTTTACCATGGCACACTATGCTTCCTATTCCGGAGCATTACCGGTGTATACCATGGTACTCTAGGCTTTTACTTCCAGAGTATTACCGGTGTGTTTACCATGGCACACTACGTTTCCACTTCTGGAGCATTACCGGTGTGTATTCCATGGCACACTACGCTTCTACTTTTGGAGCATTACCGGTGTGTATACCATGGCACACTACGCTTCTACTTTTGGAGCATTACCGGTGTGTATACCATGGCACACTACGCTTCAACTTTTGGAGCATTACCGGTGTGTTTAGCATGGCACACTATGCTTCCACTTCCGGAGCATTACCGGTTTATACCATGGCACACTAGGCTTTTACTTCCAGAGTATTACCGGTGTGTTTACCATGGCACACTAGGCTTCCTATTCCGGAGCATTAGCGGTGTATACCATGGTACACTAGGCTTTTACTTCCAGAGTATTACCGGTGTGTTTACCATGGCACACTACGCTTCCACTTCTGGAGCATTACCGGTGTGTATACCATGGCACACTACGCTTCTACTTTTGGAGCATTACCGGTGTGTTTACCATAGCACACTACGCTTCCACTTCCGATTACTAAAAATGCCTCACGTCCAGAGCATTGCCGGTGTGTTTACCATGGCACACTACGCTTCCAGTTCCGGAGCATTACTGGTGTGTATACCATGGACACCATGCTTCCAATTCCGGAGCATTACCGGTGTATACCATGGCACAATAGGCTTTTACTTCCTGAGTATTACCGGTGTGTATACCATGGCACACTACGCTTCCACTGCCAGAGCATTAGCGCTGTGTATACCATGGACACTACGCTTCCACTTCCAGAACATTACCGGTGTGTATACCATGGCACACTACACTTCCACTTCTGGATCATTACCGGTGTGTATACCATGGCACACTACGCTCCAACTTTTGGAGCATTACCGGTGTGTTTACCATGGCACACTACTCTTCCACTTCCGGAGCATTACCGGTTTATACCATGGCACACTAGGCTTTTACTTCCGGAGTATTACCGGTGTGTTTAACATGGCACACTATGCTTCCTATTCCGGAGCATTACCGGTGTATACCATGGTACACTAGGCTTTTACTTCCAGAGTATTACCGGTGTGTTTACCATGGCACACTACACTTCCTCTTCTGGAGCATTACTGGTGTGTATACCATGGCACACTACGCTTCTACTTTTGGAGCATTACCGGTGTGTATACCATGGCACACTACGCTTCTACTTTTGGAGCATTCCCGGTGTGTTTACCATAGCACACTACACTTCCACTTCCGATTACTAAAAATGCCTCACTTCCGGAGCATTACCGGTGTGTTTACCATGGCACACTACGCTTCCAGTTCCGGAGCATTACCGGTGTGTATACCATGGACACTATGCTTCCAATTCCGCAGCATTACCGGTGTATACCATGGTACAATAGGCTTTTACTTCCTGAGTATTACCGGTGTGTATACCATGGCACACTACGCTTCCACTTCCGGAGCATTACCGGTGTGTATACCATGGACACTACGCTTCCACTTCCGGAGCATTACCGGTGTGTATACCATGGCACACTAGGCATTTACTTCCGGAGCATTACCCGTGTGTATACCATGGCACATTATGCTTCCACTTCCGGAGCATTACCGTGTGTATAGCATGGCACACAAAGCTTTTACTTCCAGAGTATTACCGGTGTGTTTACCATGGCACACTACGCTTCCACTTCTGGAGCATTACCGGTGTGTATACCATGGCACACTAGGCTTCTACTTTTGGAGCGTTACCGGTGTGTTTACCATAGCACACTACGCTTCCACTTCCGATTACTAAAAATGCCTCTCTTCCGGAGCATTACCGGTGTGTTTACCATGGCACACTACGCTTCCAGTTCCGGAGCATTACCGGTGTGTATACCATAGACACTATGCTTCCAATTCCGGAGCATTACCAGTGTACACCATGGTACACTAGGCTTTTACTTCCTGAGTATTACCGGTGTGTATACCATGGCACACTACGCTTCCACTTCCGGAGCATTACCAGTGTGTATACCATGGACACTACGCTTCCACTTCCGGAGCATTACCGGTGTGTATACTATGGCACACTACACTTCCACTTCTGGTGCATTACCGGTGTGTATACCATGGCACACTACGCTTCAACTTTAGGAGCATTACCGGTGTGTTTACCATGGCACACTACGCTTCCACTTCCGGAGCATTACCGGTTTATACCATGGTACACTAGGCTTTTACTTCCAGAGTATTACCGGTGTGTTTACCATGGCAAACTACGCTTCCACTTCTGGAGCATTACCGGTATGTTTACCATAGCACACTACGCTTCCACTTCCGATTACTAAAAATGCCTCACTTCCGGAGCATTACCAGTGTGTTTACCATGGCACACTACGCTTCCAGTTCCGGAGCATTACCGGTGTGTATACCATGGACACTATGCTTCCAATTCCGGAGCATTACCGGTGGATACCATGGCACAATAGGCTTTTAGTTCCTGAGTATTACCGGTGTGTATACCATGGCACACTACGCTTCCACTTCCAGAGCATTACCAGTGTGTATACCATCGACACTACGCTTCCACTTCCGGAGCATTACCGGTGTGTATACCCTGGCACACTACACTTCCACTTCTGGATCATTACTGGTGTGTATACCATGGCACACTACGCTCCAACTTTTGGAGTATTACCGGTATGTATACCATGGACACTATGCATTTACTTCCAGAGCATTACACGTGTGTATACCATGGCACACTATACTTCCACTTCCGGAGCATTACCGGTGTGTATACCATGGCACACTAGGCTTCAACGTTTGGAGCATTACCAGTGTGTTTACCATGGCACACTAAGCTTCCACTTCCGGAGCATTACCGGTTTATACCATGGCACACTAGGCTTTTACTTCCGGAGTATTACCGGTGAGTTTACCATGGCACACTATGCTTCCTATTCCGGAGCATTACCGGTGTATACCATGGTACACTAGGCTTTTACTTCCAGAGTATTACCGGTGTGTTTACCATGGCACACTACGCTTCCACTTCTGGAGCATTACCGGTGTGTATACCATGGCACACTACGCTTCCTCTTTTGGAGCATTACCAGTGTGTTTACCATAGCACACTACGCTTCCACTTCCGATTATTAAAAATGCCTCACTTCCGGAGCATTACCGGTGTGTCTACCATGGCACACTACGCTTCCAGTTCCGGAGCATTACCGGTGTGTATACCATAGACACTATGCTTCCGATTCCGGAGAATTACCGGTGTATACCATGGTACAATAGGCTTTTACTTCCTGATTATTACCGGTGTGTGTACCATGGCACACTACGCTTCCACTTCCGGAGCATTACCAGTGTGTATACCATGGACACTACGCTACCACTTCCGGAGCATTACCGGTGTGTATACCATGGCACACTACACTTCCACTTCTGGAGCATTACCGGTGTGTATACCATGGCACACTACGCTTCAACTTTTGGAGCATTACCGGTGTGTTTAGCATGGCACACTACGCTTCCACTTCCGGAGCAATACCGGTTTATACCATGGCACAGTAGGCTTTTACTTCCAGAGTATTACCGGTGTGAATATCATGGCACCCTACATTGCTACTTTTGGCGCATTACCGGTGTGTATACCATGCCCATTACGCTTCCACTTCTGGAACATTACCAGTGTGTTTACCATGGCACACTACATTTCCATTTCTGGAGCATTACCGTTGTGTTTATCATGGCACATTACGGTTCCACTTCTGGAGAATTACCGGTGTGTTTACCATGGCACACTATGCTTCTGAAGCATTACAGGTGTGCATACCATAGCACACTACGCTTCCACTTCCGATTACTGGAAATGCTCCGCTTCCAGAGCATTACCGGTGTGTTTACCATGGCACACTACGCTTCCAGTTCCGGAGCATTACCGGTGTGTATACCATGGCATGCTACGCTTCCACTTCTGGATCATTACCGGTGTGTATACCATGGACACTATGCTTCCAATTCTGGAGCATTACCAGTGTATACCATGGTACACTAGAATTTTAATTCCAGAGAACTACCGGTGTGTATACTATGGCACACTACGCTTCCACTTCCGGAGCATTACCGGTGTGTATACCATGGACACTACGCTTCCACTTCCGGAGCATTACCGGTGTGTATACCATGGCACACTAGGCATTTACTTCCGGAGCATTACCCGGGTGTATACCATGGCACACTATGCTTCCACTTCCGGAGCATTACCGGTGTGTATACCATGGCACACTACGCTTCCACTTCTGGAGCATTACCGGTGTGTATACCATGGACACTATGCTTCCAATTCCGGAGCATTACCGGTGTATACCATGGTACACTAGGCTTTTACTTCCGGAGTATTACCGGTGTGTATACCATGGTACACTAGGCTTTTACTTCCAGAGTATTACCGGTGTGTTTACCATGGCACACTATGCTTCCTATCCCGGAGCATTACCGGTGTATACCATGGTACACTAGGCTTTTACTTCCAGAGTATTACCGGTGTGTTTACCATGGCACACTACGTTTCCACTTCTGGAGCATTACCGGTGTGTATTCCATGGCACACTACGCTTCTACTTTTGGAGCATTACCGGTGTGTATACCATGTCACACTTCGCTTCTACTTTTGGAGCATTACCGTGTGATTACCATAGCACACTTCGCTTCCACTTCCGATTACTAAAAATGCCTCACTTCCGGAGCATTACCGGTGTGTTTACCATGACACACTACGCTTCCAGCTCCGGAGCATTACCGGTGTGTATACCATGGACACTATGCTTCCAATTCCAGAGCATTACCGGTGTATACCATGGTACAATAGGCTTTTACTTCCTGAGTATTACCGGTGTGTATACCATGGCACACTACGCTTCCACTTCCGGAGCATTACCGGTGTGTATACCATGGACACTACGCTTCCACTTCCGGAGCATTACCGGTGTGTATACTATGGCACACTACACTTCCACTTCTGGTGCATTACTGGTGTGTATACCATGGCACACTACGCTTCAACTTTTGGAGCATTACCGGTGTGTTTACCATGGCACACTACGCTTTCACTTCCGGAGCATTACCGGTTTATACCATGGCACACTAGGCTTTTACTTCCGGAGTATTACCGGTGTGTTTACCATGGCACACTAGGCTTCCTATTCCGGAGCATTACCGGTGTATACCATGGTACACTAGGCTTTTACTTCCAGAGTATTACCGGTGTGTTTACCTTGGCAAACTACGCTTCCACTTCTGGAGCATTACCGGTGTGTATACCATGGCACACTACGCTTCAACTTTTGGAGCATTACCGGTGTGTTTACCATGGCACACTACGCTTTCACTTCCGGAGCATTACCGGTTTATACCATGGCACACTAGGCTTTTACTTCCGGAGTATTACCGGTGTGTTTACCATGGCACACTAGGCTTCCTATTCCGGAGCATTACTGGTGTATACCATGGTACACTAGGCTTTTACTTCCAGAGTATTACCGGTGTGTTTACCATGGCAAACTACGCTTCCACTTCTGGAGCATTACCGGTGTGTATACCATGGCACACTACGGTTCTACTTTTGGAGCATTACCGGTGTGTTTACCATGGCACACTACGCTTCCACTGCCAGAGCATTACCGCTGTGTATACCATGGACACTAGGCTTCCACTTCCAGAACATTACCGGTGTGTATACCATGGCACACTACACTTCCACTTCTGGATCATTACCGGTGTGTATACCATGGCACACTACGCTCCAACTTTTGGAGCATTACCGGTGTGTTTACCATGGCACACTACTCTTCCACTTCCGGAGCATTACCGGTTTATACCATGGCACACTAGGCTTTTAGTTCCGGAGTATTACCGATGTGTTTACCATGGCACACTATGCTTCCTATTCCGGAGCATTACCGGTGTATACCATGGTACACTAGGCTTTTACTTCCAGAGTATTACTGGTGTGTTTACCATGGCACACTACACTTCCACTTCTGGAGCATTACCGGTGTGTATACCATGGCACACTACGCTTCTACTTTTGGAGCATTACCGGTGTGTATACCATGGCACACTACACTTCTACTTTTGGAGCATTCCCGGTGTGTTTACCATAGCACACTACACTTCCACTTCCAATTACTAAAAATGCCTCACTTCCGGAGCATTACCGGTGTGTTTACCATGGCACACTACGCTTCCAGTTCCGGAGCATTACCGGTGTGTATACCATGGACACTATGCTTCCAATTCCGGAGCATTACCAGTGTATACCATGGTACAATAGGCTTTACTTCCTGAGTATTACCGGTGTGTATACCATGGACACTACGCTTCCACTTCCGGAGCATTACCGGTGTGTATACTATGGCACACTACACTTCCACTTCTGGTGCATTACCGGTGTGTATACCATGGCACACTCCGCTTCAACTTTTGGAGCATTACCGGTGTGTTTACCATGGCACACTACGCTTCCACTTCCGGAGCATTACCGGTTTATACCATGGCACACTAGGCTTTTACGTCCGGAGTATTACCGGTGTGTTTACCATGGCACACTAGGCTTCCTATTCCGGAGCATTACCGGTGCATACCATGGTACACTAGGCTTTTACTTCCAGAGTATTACCGGTGTGTTTACCATGGCAAACTACGCTTCCACTTCTGGAGCATTACCGGTTTATACCATGGCACACTAGGCTTTTACTTCCAGAGTATTACCGGTGTGTTTACCATGGCACACTATGCTTCCTATTCCGGAGCATTACCGGTGTATACCATGGCACACTACGCTTCCAGCTCCGGAGCATTACCGGTGTGTATACCATGGACACTATGCTTCCAATTCCGGAGCATTACCGGTGTATACCATGGTACAATAGGCTTTTACTTCCTGAGTATTACCGGTGTGTATACCATGGCACACTACGCTTCCACTTCCGGAGCATTACCGGTGTGTATACCATGGACACTACGCTTCCACTTCCGGAGCATTACCGGTGTGTATACTATGGCACACTACACTTCCACTTCTGGTGCATTACCGGTGTGTATACCATGGCACACTACGCTTCAACTTTAGGAGCATTACCGGTGTGTTTACCATGGCATACTACGCTTCCACTTCCGGAGCATTACCGGTTTATACCATGGCACACTAGGCTTTTACTTCTGGAGTATTACCGGTGTGTTTACCATGGCACACTAGGCTTCCTATTCCGGAGCATTACCGGTGTATACCATGGTACACTAGGCTTTTACTTCCAGAGTATTACCGGTGTGTTTACCATGGCAAACTACGCTTCCACTTCTGGAGCATTACCGGTGTGTATACCATGCCACACTACGCTTCTACTTTTGGAGCATTACCGGTATGTTTACCATAGCACACTACGCTTCCACTTCCGATTACTAAAAATGCCTCACTTCCGGAGCATTACTGGTGTGTTTACCATGACACACTACGCTTCCAGTTCCGGAGCATTACCGGTGTGTATACCATGGACACTATGCTTCCAATTCTGGAGCATTACAGGTGGATACCATGGCACAATAGGCTTTTACTTCCTGAGTATTACCGGTGTGTATACCATGGCACACTACGCTTCCACTTCCAGAGCATTACCAGTGTGTATACCATGGACACTACACTTCCACTTCTGGATCATTACCGGTGTGTATACCATGGCACACTATGCTCCAACTTTTGGAGCATTACCGGTGTGTTTACCATGGCACACTACGCTTCCACTTCCGGAGCATTACCGGTTTATACCATGGCACACTAGGCTTTTACTTCCAGAGTATTACCGGTGTGTTTACCATGGCACACTATGCTTCCTATTCCGGAGCATTACCGGTGTATACCATGGTACTCTAGGCTTTTACTTCCAGAGTATTACCGGTGTGTTTACCATGGCACACTACGTTTCCACTTCTGGAGCATTACCGGTGTGTATTCCATGGCACACTACGCTTCTACTTTTGGAGCATTACCGGTGTGTATACCATGGCACACTACGCT
Source organism: Calotriton arnoldi (assembly GCA_963921515.1). NCBI lineage: Eukaryota > Metazoa > Chordata > Amphibia > Caudata > Salamandridae > Calotriton > Calotriton arnoldi. The sequence continues at coordinate 5,467 of CAWUFW010012101.1, read as the reverse complement.
TCTACTTTTGGAGCATTACCGGTGTGTATACCATGGCACACTACGCTTCTACTTTTGGAGCATTACCGGTGTGTATACCATGGCACACTACGCTTCTACTTTTGGAGCATTCCCGGTGTGTTTACCATAGCACACTACACTTCCACTTCCAATTACTAAAAATGCCTCACTTCCGGAGCATTACCGGTGTGTTTACCATGGCACACTACGCTTCCAGTTCCGGAGCATTACCGGTGTGTATACCATGGACACAATGCTTCCAATTCCGGAGCATTACCAGTGTATACCATGGTACAATAGGCTTTTACTTCCTGAGTATTACCGGTGTGTATACCATGGACACTACGCTTCCACTTCCGGAGCATTACCGGTGTGTATACTATGGCACACTACACTTCCACTTCTGGTGCATTACCGGTGTGTATACCATGGCACACTCCGCTTCAACTTTTGGAGCATTACCGGTGTGTTTACCATGGCACACTACGCTTCCACTTCCGGAGCATTACCGGTTTATACCATGGCACACTAGGCTTTTACGTCCGGAGTATTACCGGTGTGTTTACCATGGCACACTAGGCTTCCTATTCCGGAGCATTACCGGTGCATACCATGGTACACTAGGCTTTTACTTCCAGAGTATTACCGGTGTGTTTACCATGGCAAACTACGCTTCCACTTCTGGAGCATTACCGGTTTATACCATGGCACACTAGGCTTTTACTTCCAGAGTATTACCGGTGTGTTTACCATGGCACACTATGCTTCCTATTCCGGAGCATTACCGGTGTATACCATGGCACACTACGCTTCCAGCTCCGGAGCATTACCGGTGTGTATACCATGGACACTATGCTTCCAATTCCGGAGCATTACCGGTGTATACCATGGTACAATAGGCTTTTACTTCCTGAGTATTACCGGTGTGTATACCATGGCACACTACGCTTCCACTTCCGGAGCATTACCGGTGTGTATACCATGGACACTACGCTTCCACTTCCGGAGCATTACCGGTGTGTATACTATGGCACACTACACTTCCACTTCTGGTGCATTACCGGTGTGTATACCATGGCACACTACGCTTCAACTTTAGGAGCATTACCGGTGTGTTTACCATGGCACACTACGCTTCCACTTCCGGAGCATTACCGGTTTATACCATGGCACACTAGGCTTTTACTTCTGGAGTATTACCGGTGTGTTTACCATGGCACACTAGGCTTCCTATTCCGGAGCATTACCGGTGTATACCATGGTACACTAGGCTTTTACTTCCAGAGTATTACCGGTGTGTTTACCATGGCAAACTACGCTTCCACTTCTGGAGCATTACCGGTGTGTATACCATGCCACACTACGCTTCTACTTTTGGAGCATTACCGGTATGTTTACCATAGCACACTACGCTTCCACTTCCGATTACTAAAAATGCCTCACTTCCGGAGCATTACTGGTGTGTTTACCATGACACACTACGCTTCCAGTTCCGGAGCATTACCGGTGTGTATACCATGGACACTATGCTTCCAATTCTGGAGCATTACAGGTGGATACCATGGCACAATAGGCTTTTACTTCCTGAGTATTACCGGTGTGTATACCATGGCACACTACGCTTCCACTTCCAGAGCATTACCAGTGTGTATACCATGGACACTACACTTCCACTTCTGGATCATTACCGGTGTGTATACCGTGGCACACTATGCTCCAACTTTTGGAGCATTACCGGTGTGTTTACCATGGCACACTACGCTTCCACTTCCGGAGCATTACCGGTTTATACCATGGCACACTAGGCTTTTACTTCCAGAGTATTACCGGTGTGTTTACCATGGCACACTATGCTTCCTATTCCGGAGCATTACCGGTGTATACCATGGTACTCTAGGCTTTTACTTCCAGAGTATTACCGGTGTGTTTACCATGGCACACTACGTTTCCACTTCTGGAGCATTACCGGTGTGTATTCCATGGCACACTACGCTTCTACTTTTGGAGCATTACCGGTGTGTATACCATGGCACACTACGCTTCTACTTTTGGAGCATTACCGGTGTGTATACCATGGCACACTACGCTTCAACTTTTGGAGCATTACCGGTGTGTTTAGCATGGCACACTATGCTTCCACTTCCGGAGCATTACCGGTTTATACCATGGCACACTAGGCTTTTACTTCCAGAGTATTACCGGTGTGTTTACCATGGCACACTAGGCTTCCTATTCCGGAGCATTAGCGGTGTATACCATGGTACACTAGGCTTTTACTTCCAGAGTATTACCGGTGTGTTTACCATGGCACACTACGCTTCCACTTCTGGAGCATTACCGGTGTGTATACCATGGCACACTACGCTTCTACTTTTGGAGCATTACCGGTGTGTTTACCATAGCACACTACGCTTCCACTTCCGATTACTAAAAATGCCTCACGTCCAGAGCATTGCCGGTGTGTTTACCATGGCACACTACGCTTCCAGTTCCGGAGCATTACTGGTGTGTATACCATGGACACCATGCTTCCAATTCCGGAGCATTACCGGTGTATACCATGGCACAATAGGCTTTTACTTCCTGAGTATTACCGGTGTGTATACCATGGCACACTACGCTTCCACTGCCAGAGCATTAGCGCTGTGTATACCATGGACACTACGCTTCCACTTCCAGAACATTACCGGTGTGTATACCATGGCACACTACACTTCCACTTCTGGATCATTACCGGTGTGTATACCATGGCACACTACGCTCCAACTTTTGGAGCATTACCGGTGTGTTTACCATGGCACACTACTCTTCCACTTCCGGAGCATTACCGGTTTATACCATGGCACACTAGGCTTTTACTTCCGGAGTATTACCGGTGTGTTTACCATGGCACACTATGCTTCCTATTCCGGAGCATTACCGGTGTATACCATGGTACACTAGGCTTTTACTTCCAGAGTATTACCGGTGTGTTTACCATGGCACACTACACTTCCTCTTCTGGAGCATTACTGGTGTGTATACCATGGCACACTACGCTTCTACTTTTGGAGCATTACCGGTGTGTATACCATGGCACACTACGCTTCTACTTTTGGAGCATTCCCGGTGTGTTTACCATAGCACACTACACTTCCACTTCCGATTACTAAAATGCCTCACTTCCGGAGCATTACCGGTGTGTTTACCATGGCACACTACGCTTCCAGTTCCGGAGCATTACCGGTGTGTATACCATGGACACTATGCTTCCAATTCCGGAGCATTACCGGTGTATACCATGGTACAATAGGCTTTTACTTCCTGAGTATTACTGGTGTGTATACCATGGCACACTACGCTTCCACTTCCGGAGCATTACCGGTGTGTATACCATGGACACTACGCTTCCACTTCCGGAGCATTACCGGTGTGTATACCATGGCACACTAGGCATTTACTTCCGGAGCATTACCCGTGTGTATACCATGGCACATTATGCTTCCACTTCCGGAGCATTACCGGTGTGTATAGCATGGCACACAAAGCTTTTACTTCCAGAGTATTACCGGTGTGTTTACCATGGCACACTACGCTTCCACTTCTGGAGCATTACCGGTGTGTATACCATGGCACACTAGGCTTCTACTTTTGGAGCGTTACCGGTGTGTTTACCATAGCACACTACGCTTCCACTTCCGATTACTAAAAATGCCTCTCTTCCGGAGCATTACCGGTGTGTTTACCATGGCACACTACGCTTCCAGTTCCGGAGCATTACCGGTGTGTATACCATAGACACTATGCTTCCAATTCCGGAGCATTACCAGTGTACACCATGGTACACTAGGCTTTTACTTCCTGAGTATTACCGGTGTGTATACCATGGCACACTACGCTTCCACTTCCGGAGCATTACCAGTGTGTATACCATGGACACTACGCTTCCACTTCCGGAGCATTACCGGTGTGTATACTATGGCACACTACACTTCCACTTCTGGTGCATTACCGGTGTGTATACCATGGCACACTACGCTTCAACTTTAGGAGCATTACCGGTGTGTTTACCATGGCACACTACGCTTCCACTTCCGGAGCATTACCGGTTTATACCATGGTACACTAGGCTTTTACTTCCAGAGTATTACCGGTGTGTTTACCATGGCAAACTACGCTTCCACTTCTGGAGCATTACCGGTATGTTTACCATAGCACACTACGCTTCCACTTCCGATTACTAAAAATGCCTCACTTCCGGAGCATTACCAGTGTGTTTACCATGGCACACTACGCTTCCAGTTCCGGAGCATTACCGGTGTGTATACCATGGACACTATGCTTCCAATTCCGGAGCATTACCGGTGGATACCATGGCACAATAGGCTTTTAGTTCCTGAGTATTACCGGTGTGTATACCATGGCACACTACGCTTCCACTTCCAGAGCATTACCAGTGTGTATACCATCGACACTACGCTTCCACTTCCGGAGCATTACCGGTGTGTATACCCTGGCACACTACACTTCCACTTCTGGATCATTACTGGTGTGTATACCATGGCACACTACGCTCCAACTTTTGGAGTATTACCGGTATGTATACCATGGACACTATGCATTTACTTCCAGAGCATTACACGTGTGTATACCATGGCACACTATACTTCCACTTCCGGAGCATTACCGGTGTGTATACCATGGCACACTAGGCTTCAACGTTTGGAGCATTACCAGTGTGTTTACCATGGCACACTAAGCTTCCACTTCCGGAGCATTACCGGTTTATACCATGGCACACTAGGCTTTTACTTCCGGAGTATTACCGGTGAGTTTACCATGGCACACTATGCTTCCTATTCCGGAGCATTACCGGTGTATACCATGGTACACTAGGCTTTTACTTCCAGAGTATTACCGGTGTGTTTACCATGGCACACTACGCTTCCACTTCTGGAGCATTACCGGTGTGTATACCATGGCACACTACGCTTCCTCTTTTGGAGCATTACCAGTGTGTTTACCATAGCACACTACGCTTCCACTTCCGATTATTAAAAATGCCTCACTTCCGGAGCATTACCGGTGTGTCTACCATGGCACACTACGCTTCCAGTTCCGGAGCATTACCGGTGTGTATACCATAGACACTATGCTTCCGATTCCGGAGAATTACCGGTGTATACCATGGTACAATAGGCTTTTACTTCCTGATTATTACCGGTGTGTGTACCATGGCACACTACGCTTCCACTTCCGGAGCATTACCAGTGTGTATACCATGGACACTACGCTACCACTTCCGGAGCATTACCGGTGTGTATACCATGGCACACTACACTTCCACTTCTGGAGCATTACCGGTGTGTATACCATGGCACACTACGCTTCAACTTTTGGAGCATTACCGGTGTGTTTAGCATGGCACACTACGCTTCCACTTCCGGAGCAATACCGGTTTATACCATGGCACAGTAGGCTTTTACTT